>CM061043.1:117140407-117456286 GCA_030762985.1 Adelphocoris suturalis
TTAACGTTTGTAAAATTTCAAAAAATGTACGTAATCAAAAATCACAGTGGCTAAATACGGCTGAAAATCAATTAATATATATTTTTAGCAACATTTTAGTCAAAAAACTTCATCAGCAACGAACTAGAACAATATAGACGTCAAGCAGAAAAATTATGCAGAAAAATTAACTTGAATTTCATTAATGTTGGCTGAAAATCAATAGAACTGCCTAAAAAAGCTAAAATCTCTTTTGAATCGCAGAATATTAGCTAGAACGAATTTCGATGCCATTAAATTGGTAATTACGAGTAACTATTTTTGTGCACTCAAAGTGCTCAAATTTCAAAGTACCGTAACCTACGAATAACATAATCTACAAAAATTCGCTCATACGATCATGCTGCATGGCTGGAACTTTGTAATTGGGATTTTATCCCGATTTCTTGAGACAAGTGAATAAACATTAAAATGTTTACGTCCTCGTGAATGTTGTGTTTAGCAGGAGTACAGTACAACATTATTGCTGGTCCGTACCGTAGATCATCTGGGATGATTTACGTTGGCACCAGATCGTCGGGGAGGCTTCGCATAGGCACCGGTTATTGGCAACGTTCCATTCACTATCGTCTTTTTTTTCTAAGCCGAAGTGCTTTTATCTTTTCACGGTACGTAACTGCATTGCTATTTATTTTATGGGAGGACTGCATTTTCTGATAAGACAGCCGCTTAAAGCGGTCACCGATTCTATTAACTGGAAAAGCACAATCGGATTAGACAGGACGACGGCCGGGAAATACCGAAGCCTGAAGTAATTTCACTCCCGGGCTAGAAAATTTGTCAAAATTATTCCAAGTAATAATACTTTTATCGTTAAACTAAGCGTTAAACTTTAGATTGGATGTGCACTTGGAAAGAGGTTTGTGGAGGCAGAGGTAGACCATACTGACGAAATAATAACATTAGAGTCGAGGCTTCGAACTACTTTCTCAACTCGAGTATGTATTCTTTCTATTAGCGAATTTACGTTAGTAAAAATGACGCTATTGCAATGGCTCGACATAAATAAATAAATAAATAAATATATATATATATATATATATATATATATATATATATATATTTATATATATATATATATATATATATATATACTAGCGTTCCCCCCGCGCGCGTTGCTGCACCCAAATTAAATTTGTTTATTAATCGTAATTTTAAACTGTTATTAAGAGGTGATTGGATGGACGGAAGCTTAGCCTTTGGTTTCTCCCTCCTCCTCATCCTCCTCCTCTCTCACTCCTCCTCCCTCCTCTTCCTCCTCCTTCTCCCTCACTCCTCCTCCCTCCTCCTCCCCCTCACTCCTCCTCCCTCCTCCTCCTCTCTCACTCCTCCTCCCTCCTCTTCCTCCTCCTCCTCCCTCCTCTTCCTCCTCCTCCTCCCTCACTCCTCCTCCTCCTCCTCATCCTCCTCCTCTCTCACTCCTCCTCCCTCCTCTTCCTCCTCCTCCTCCTCCTCCACCTCCCCCTCCCTCCTCTTCCTCCCTCATCCTCCTCCCTCATCCTCCTCCCTCCTCTTCCTCCCTCATCCTCCTCCTCCCTCCTCCTTCGGTCTTGGCTTGGGTAGTTAATTTTGTAAACAATAAATTTCTAAAACCTGACACTGCACCCTTTTATGCCCTCTGGGTCAGAGCCCTTTGAACGGATTTGCACCAAACTTTACAGGAACAATCCTTGAATCATGCCTAACAATACCTGAAAGTTTCATTACAATCTGTCGAGCGGTTTCGGAGTCTATAGGCAACATACATACATACATACATACATACATCCTCTTTTATAGATATAGATATATATATATATATATATATATATATATATATATATATATATATATATATATATATATATATATATATATATATATATATATACATATATACGTATACATGTATATATACACATTTGTTTTTTAAATTTTCTTCAAGGCATTCCGTTTTGAGGCATTCTGAATTGAATCTTGGAGTTTAACGCATTTTCATTAAAATATGGAATTAGGATTTGGTCTGTGCAACACCACATACAACCATGCTATGAAGAGTTTACAAAATTTGACATTTACATGATGAGAAAATCTAGAAATCTACGACGATTCGGTCATTTTACGGTCATGTTGCATGATCCTGAAACTAGCTCATATAGACATGGCTTCATAAGTAGTGTACGTAAGTATGTATGTATGTATATAGTATGTATGCATGTATGTGAGTGATAAATTTTGTGAGCGCCTCCGCAGGCTACACAATTCTTAACCAATTTTTGTGATTCTTTCGTTCGTTCCCGAAATTCGTTTTAGCTGTACGAAAAATCTTGGAAATTTTGAATTTTGTGATGGAATTCCAATTAGGATTCCATTTCCAATTTGGTTTAGTTTTGACACATTTAAGGAGTTTCAAGTGTCATTTTGCGAGGGGGTAATACTGTTAAATAATGCAGTTTCAACTATTAACATCCGATCTCCGTGACTGTATTTTTATTGAATCCAGATTTCAGTCAGGTTATGCAGCAAACAATAGAGAGTTAAATTTACTGTCGGTGGAGTAAGTGGAGGGGAAACTTCCAATAAATTAATTTTTTCCAGTAAAATAATTTTAATTTTCTCATCAGTTTTTTTTTTTTTTTTTTTTTTTTTTAATCTTGTACTTATTTTATTTCATTAATTTGTTATGAACGGAAATTCGGATATTTTATTTTGTTAATGGATTGTTTGTGAGGAAGAGCGAAGACGGGGGAAATTAACTGTACTATTTACAATATCCTCAACCAATTTAATAACCGACGGTAATGTTTTCTTTTCCGGCAAAATTTTGTGAAAAATGAAGCAATTGCGAAGGCTCGGAAATTTTTAAGATAAAAATTTTTGGAAAATTTCTTCATTGAAATCCTTAAAAGAATTAATGGAAATTGAGGGATTGTGAAACGATTCCAGGAGTTTGCGTTTTTTCATATGTACGTATGTAAATCATAAATCATCATGGAAATCATAAATTTCATATGTAAATTATAAATATATAAATAAATAAATATATATATATATATATATATATATATATATATATATAAAATTATATTTATATATTTCATTCCAGACGATAACTTAGGATTGAGATAAAAATTCCGTTCATGCGCCAAAAACCAAGCTTTCCAAATGAAAGAATTTGTTCTTTGGCCAGCAATTTTGGAGCACATCAATTTGATCAGATTTAAAAATTGTTAAATGTTTGAAATTGTTTCCAAATGTTTGCAATTGTTTAAAATTGCTAAAAACGACCAAGAATTGTTACATTTATATTTGTTCAGAAGAATTTAATTCAAAATAAAATTATCAACAATTAAATAAAAAAATTACCAACGATTAAATTTTGAACAAAATTATACTGATAAACGTACCTACTTAAATGTCATCAAAACTGCAAAATAAATATAAAAAGCCAAAATGTTTTTTGGATCACCGGGTTTTATTAATTATGAGTTTTTTACCATAAAATTGGTTTGTTGTACTGAAATCGCTCAAATTTAACTGCAATTTAACATAATATAATAAGGTAAGTGGTAATTTAATAATAATAATCAATTAATAATAATAATAATTAATAATAATAATAATAATCATGCTGTATGACCAGAACTTTGTTAGATTATCTTACTGTTTTGTTTAAATGTTAGAACTCACTGTGAAACCCTTCTCATTAAATTAAACTTTATTTGGGAGCGCAATACGGATACACCATCCAGTAAAATGATGATACGAGAATATTCGCTATTCCCACCAAAACTGTAAGCAAACCAGACATGGAGATGTCGCTGATTGCATGCATTACTTGCCATTCGCCATTATGTTTAGTCATTTTTCAAATGATTTATATTTTCTGGAGCATAGTTTTTAGCGGAGATGTTACGCGGAATATGTACGCGTTCCCAAAGTAGTTCATAATTCAATATTCTTTGATTGCAACATAGAGAGCGTTCCACAACTAAAATGTTTACCAGTTGATAATGTGAAACTAACGATCTGGGCGAGAGTTGTTGTGTTTCGATCCTAGTTTAGAAGGCCACTCGACCCATCATTTCGATAATTCGTGTTTTTCCGAGGAAGTTCCATTCGGGAAGCTATAAATGCCTGGATGAGACTAAATATATAGATTGAAGATACCAAAAAACTTTGAACGCTATCCCCTCCCCTCCCCTTTATTTATTAGGTTCTATTCAACGGTGAAATTGGATTTTGATTGCCATGAGCCACTGTGGCGCTTTGACTCATATCTCGCGTTTTTCAAACGAGAGACCCCATTTCTTGACATTTTCATGTCTTCTTTGCCACATAAACTGGAAAATCATCGCAAAATGGATGTTCAGGAGAACTCGTTACACAACCGATAAATAAAGGTATGTCTCTAAGGAATTACGTCTACAGTTTCAGATTCATACATTTTGTTCTTTCGATTTTTTTAACTATCCTTTATTATTGTTGAAGTATTTAAATACCCACATGAAAAAGAAAGTTTCAAAGTTCACTAGTGGTCACGAAGAAACACATGGAGTCATGAAAATGCTCACTGAAGAAGAAGAAGAAAAACGTTTATTGAACACATAGCTCTTCACAATGAAAAATAAATTTGTTATTAAAATAAACATTACAACGTGGTTGGTGTAACCGTCCGTCGGAGGTTCGAGCCATAATCCTAACTTATCAGTTTCTAATGCTATAGAATAATATTAAAATAACGCAAAATTTTCCAAAAAAATTAGAAATCAAATATAATAAATCGCAACCAATAGTCTTGTGTACCTGGTATTACTATATACATGGGAAATCAGCCTTATTTTTTTCTTAGAAATCAAACTGTTCCACAAGAAACTTCCTGTAGCGCCAAGCTTCTTTACAAAATTGTATTAAGCAAGACCAGCCCATACCCCCATTTAAAATGTGTATTGCCCTATCTCTTGAGAAAGTTCCACTGTTAAATGCAGCCCATCTATATTCTTTAAGGATAGGACAGATACACAAAAAATGAAATACATCTTCCCTCTCTCTTAAATTGCACAACGAGCACTCTTCTCTTGTGCTCGAACTATGTGGCCTACCATTTAAACTTCACGATTCACTTCGCAACTTGAAGAGCCAACGAGCACCACCCAACCCAATATCATCGGTCTGCTTAATGAAGCTAGCGCATTTCACTGTGGGATATAATTCTCTATATAATGTATAGGTCTGCGATTCGTTCACCTTGAGTCGGAAGCTGGAAAACTTCTCATTGTGATAAGTTGGCAATAATTTCCCTACATTCTCTTTCAATTCACTGCCAACGAGTGTTTCTAACGGGTTGGGATCTCTCTGCCATTTCCTCATAGTGTCCCGCCCAAAAAATTCTCTTACGGAAAATGCCTCACTGTGTTGCCGACTTGCACGCAAGCAATTTTAATTAGGTAGTTTCATTAATGATATCAAGGTCGTCAAGTCGTCGTCAAGGTTTTCTGGAAACACATTAACCACGGGGAGGGTATCAATGATTTGCCCTAGACGATGCAACTGCGTGATTCCTCGGCGCATGATACCCGGTCCATTGCTGAGTTGTTTAACCACCACATTTATATGCCCATTGGATGTGGTACCATTGGGTGAGTTCGTATGCCAGAGGCTTCTGTTCTTGGCGCTCTCAACATTTTAGATTGTTCGAATACATCAATCAATACAGCAACATCGATATTTAACTGAAAAAACGTATAAAGCTACGAGCCCATTAAATTTGTAGTTCTCATGGCCCTGAATAAAGAACCAGTGGCCAGGTAGTCCGTGCCCCTTGCTTTACTTCAGAATTTTGATAAAGGTTCGAAAATTTTGCACTGAATTTAACTGAGAGACAAACGGTTCGAATTTTCTTGAAAATGTTCAGCATACCGTCCACACAGACGATTTATATCGCCAGACCACTTACCTACTTGCGTTTTAAAACTGACCACTTTGAATTTCATAAAATTTCGCATACAATTTAACTGAGAGATAAATGGCTGGAATTTTTTCTAAAATATTTCCTGGATGAAAATTCAGTCTGCCAGACCAGCTACCACCTTGCGTTTTCAAAACAGACCAAAATTTAAATTTCAGTTGCTTGTTGGCTTTTGAGCGCTTTAGCCCCAAATAAAAAAATGATTAATTGAAAGTCGTAGAGCAATTTAATTCAGTATTTAATGGGCAGCTACCAACGCCGTTTCACCCAGACTGAAAGAGTCCACCGCATGCACAATAGATATATAGCCAAAAAACTCCTTGATGCTCTTCACGAAGTTGATTACCGCTCCTCCGCAGGATTCTCATGCTAGCAAGCACACCTAATTTATCGTGTGCTCATTTTCACTATCAAGATCTTTACACCATACTTTCGTAGGAGATACCACATGTCCAAAAATGGAAGCTACACGAGATTAACTGGGGCTGCATAACAAGTGAACATGGTCTAAGAAAGAGTGCACTGGAGTCTGCAGCTGCAAAACGGCAAGCTTCAGCAGATACTCCTCTCTCTGCATCAACACTGTATGACAGCCTGAAAGAAAGGTGCAGCCTCTTGAACCCTACACCGAGAAGACTATTGACAGATACCGGATTTCTTTTTAGTCTTGGGAGAGGTGGGTGCTCCAGAGCTTCTATCTAAAATGCTCGGGTAATCCGTCAAACGTGGATGGGGTGGGTTCACGTGTAAAAAACATTCGACAACAAATTCAACGATACCAAAACGATTTTGACGGATTGAGTCCAGTAGTTTTTATTCGTAAAGATGTATCTTCAGAAATTGATATTAAAAACGCCGTTGTTAAAGGCAGCAATGTTGGAAGGGAAGTTTTAACTTCCTTCTAGTATGGAAATATATCCTGAAGTCAATATAATGCAGTACGAGTGATTTTCATACGTACCTACCCACAACAACGTCCTTCTATAAGGCGCTAATACTTCCGATCTTGGAGTATGCCTCCACTGTGTGGAACCCATGTTGCCAACGCCGTTTCACCCAGACTGAAAGAGTCCACCGCATTTACATTAGATATATAGCCAAAAAACTCCTTGTTGCTCTTCACGAAGTTGATTATGACAGCCTGAACGAAAGGTGCAGCCTCTTGAACCCTACATCGAGAAGACTGTTGGCAGATGCCGGATTCCTTTTTAGTCTTGGGGTAGGTGGATGCTCCAGAGCTTCTATCTAAAATGCTCGGGTAATCCGTCAAATGTGGATGGGGTGGGTTCACGTGTGAAAAACATTCGACAACAAATTCAACGATACCAAAACGATTTTGACGGGTTGAGTCGAGTAGTTTTTATTCGTAAAGATGGATCTTCAAAAATTGATATTAAAAACGCCGTTATTAAAGGCAGCAATGTTGGAAGGGAAGTTTTAACTTACCTAACTAAGGTTATATTGAGAAAGAAAAGGGGACGCTTGTTTGGGAAATTAATTAAGGACAAGTTGAAACTTGATTGCTGAAATTTGAATTGGAGCCTTTTTGAGACTGCTGGGTAAAAACGACAAGGTACAAACTCATCTTACACGGCACAAGGTGCTATCTAATTACCATGAATGGCCGGTAACAGAGCACAGTTACGCAACAACTAGTAATTATATAAGAGAAGAATAATTCCTTTGAAAGTGATTATTGGTAAAAAAAATTTATAATTTTCTGCAATAAAATTCAGTGAGGACCCCAGTCCTGCTTTACATAATCACTGTTGTATAAGCGCTATAAGCATGTTCCATGATCTTTAATTGGAGCCGTAGGGTCTACGCAGAAAGATTTGAGATGGCGGGGCCCGAAGGTTTTTAAATAAAAATTGATTCTAATAGGTATAAGAAATTCGAAACCATCCACACTCTTCTGAAATTTGTACTATTCTATCTGATTTTTCCCCCTTTTGGTTTATTATTTTCAATAATAAGCCTATGTGATCGTATAGCAAAAAATTATTATAACCCCCCCTCAAACTTTGTCATTTTACATTTCAAAGTGCGTAGAATCCAAATTTGCAATGTCCGTCCGCCGTCCGCCGTTAGCCGTCCGGGCCATAAAAGGCCTTAGAATTGACTAAAAAAAACCGTTCTTTCGCATATAGACTCCACTTGGGGTCTAGTTGGTCCTAACTTCTCGCCAGCTCGATCGCTCCACCCATGGGTGCTATGAGCCAAAAATAGGTGAAAAAGTATCTTTTTCGAGACCTAGGGAGTACCTCCCGGGTGGCGTGAAAAACTTCCTGCACTTGTATTGCTTTCGAATTTCATGTTCCTTCGAGGCATGAATATGTTTTTTTTTTTTCCCTAGGTCATATTTGTGTGTTAATACCAATGCTTTGCCTACGCATATTTAATCTCGACTTTTCGTATGTACTTAGATAATGATATCATTAAGGCAATAATTATTTCAATAGATAGGAGCTCAAATCGAGAAATATAAACATGCGTATATAATTATAGAAGTATAGGTTGTGGCAACTCGAAATAGGACACGCCGAGGAGTCTGGACGGGCCTTTTGAAGTACGCAAGCCAACTAAAACTACGATCATACTCAATTGAAAAAATAAACCTTCGTGAAATAATTTGCAGCGTTTTTTTTCAGTCACATCAGAAGTGGAACAGAATATTACTTAGGTTGCTATGCTAACAAGAATAATAAGCGGAAACAAGTTTTCCGATTCATTACAAGCTTTCGAAAACGTGTACTTTTGGCAAATTTTTATAGATAATTAAGCCGTTTTGAGGCATTCTGGAACGATTCCTGAAGTCTGCGGTTCTTGTGTATGTGTCATTCCAGACGATAACTCTCCTTGTATCCTAATTAGGATTGAGATACGAATTTCAGCACTTTTTGAATAAATTCTATTGGACAAATTTTAAAACAAGTAGATCAGTGCTCACGAAGTGAGTCACATGATAGCGCATTTTCTTGTAAGGAGATCGCGTGAAATAGACGCTTCCTGCGTTGAATAGGAGAAAAAATGGCGTTTGAGCTGTATTCTCCTTCCAGCCTTCCTTCCAAATTTCAGCTTCCTGCTGAATCAGCTTCGGCTATTTAGGCCGAGAACATTGATGATGAAGAAAGTAACGCTTTGGATCTTCAGCAATCTCCCTTGTACCTCCCTTTCAACTTTCAGCTTCCTGCAATATATAGGGGACAAAATGGTTTTGGAACTAACTCAGCTGATCACTGACCTCTCAGTCGTCTTCAGCATTCTCCCTTGAGCTTTCCTCTCAAATTTCAGCTTCCTGTGTTGACTAGGTGACAAAATGGCTTAGGAGCACACTCAGCTGATTATGCATCAGCGGCCCCTTGTTCATATTTATCCTTGCCGTGTTACTGATTACATCCGAACCATGTTTTATCAAAATCGGGCGTCAGAAAAAGGCATTTAAAACGATCTGATACACACATCCATACATCCACAGACAAAGTAAACACAATAGTTCATTTTTCCTTTTTTAAGAAAAATCCGCTAAAAACGGCTAAAAACCGCCAAAAATTGTTATTATAGCAGGGTTCTAGTCGAAAGAAGTTTATCAACGATGAACACTAGAACATTAAAAATTTATGCACAAATTCTCCCGAAAATTCGCCCATACGATCTTGTTGGTTGACTGAACTTTCTTATCGTTTCCCAATGTTTTCACTTCTTGTCTAAAAAAAATTGAGTAGGTACTTATAATAATGGGGTAAACTACTGCAAATGTGCTAGAGTCTAAATCTAGGCGGGAAAAGTTAAAAGCTAAATGAAAAAGGGTCTATATCAATTCGGAAATGCTATTTAGGTGGAGATGAAACTGTTTTATTCGAGCTTACTATTCAGTAACTGGCATTTATAATTATAAGTAATAATAATAATAATATTCTTTATTGTACAAGGAACATTATTTTAACACAGAATGTGTTTTAGCCATGGACTAACTAGCCGAAAATGGAACGCGGGATGGGAACGAAATGTGTGACGGATGATTTTCACGTACAACCGAGCCGTTGGTAGGGAAATGGAATTTCCGCCATTTTAATCGCACAGAAATCGTTCACCATTCGTTGGAAAGCTCTTGATTTATCACGAATTTATTTCGTATTTTTTTCGTAGTTTCATACTATAACTATATAAATTGATGTTATACATGAATAGTAAACAATGACGCTTGTTTGGTTGTCACTTGGTTGCGCGACAACGCAATTTTCGTAGTTTCATACTATAACTATATAAATTGATGTTATAAATTAATAGTAAACAATGACGCTTGTTTGGTTGTCACTTGGTTGCGCGACAACGCAAACACATTCTGTGTTTCAATAATTTCGTCCGAAGTATGTAAATAGAGGTAACCGGGGGTCCAGGGGGCTTGCCCCCTGGCGAGGCGCGGAGCGCCGAGTTTTCTCATAGAGAGCAAGTAATAAGTATAACCTTTAAAAAAAAGTTTCTTTCACAAAATAAAATTACGATGTATCAGAAGAAAACAATAAAACAAGAATTATGTTCATGAAAAATGAGGATTTTCTTTAATTTTGTAAAAAACCTAGTGAGTACTTAAGGAAATGATGCAAAGGTATAAATTAAAGAGAAATAAGAAACAGAAAGAAATGAGGAAATAAAAACGAAGGGTGAAAAGAATGGACGCGTATAATAACTACACACATGTAAATAGGAAAGTAGGCTATTGAAGTGTGTTAATGTATGATTTTTGAAGGACTCGACGGAATGATGCGCCCAAGTTCTCATGGGCAAAGAGTTCCACAACTTTCCGCCCGCATCACGAAATGAGGTTTGAAGTATAATATGAATATAACAATTAACTCTAAAAGCGCCATGTGTAGCACCATTGTGGATAAACTTTTACCCCATAAAACACTCTATAATGGTATGTATCAAAATGATAAATGTGGCCTAGGAAAGGAACTGCGCAGAAAAGCTATTTTGAATTCGTGTATATTATTTGATAAGCACTTTCTATTTTGTTGGAGTGCTGTTACAATATCATGATATGATGACATTAGTATATTTTGAGTATTTTTACCATGCAGAAATGGGAAAAAGCACTGTGTCATGGGGGGGGACCATGGCTTTTTATTAATGACGATTTGGGTGTTCAATATAACATTTAAATGTTAGTATTAGAATTGTAATTAATTATAATATTATTATAACTATTTGTCGATCTGATTCCAGAAGATCGCTCGAGTAGCAGAGTCATGTTACATTATATGAGAGAGGTGGCTGCGACTAGTTGTGCGAAGAACTTCATTGTGTCCAAACACAATATCCACCACAATCAGATAAGCAAACCCAAGTGGAGCTATTCGATCGTATCGTTCATCATTCAAGCATAATGGCGAGCTAATGACGTTCATATTGAATAGGGCGGCTTGCTTTGTACAACATGGCCAATTGCCAGCTTTATATGAGTACATTCCGAGCTTAAAAGTACGCGACTCGCTATCTCACAATCAAGGCGACGTATGATCCGTTCAACCATCTCTACGAATCTACACCTTGCATTTATTTTAGTAAATACTGTTGAGTGAACTCTGAATCAACACATTATCACCTACAAGCCAGTTGTTTTAGTTCACGATCCAGACAATACTGGCCTACGATTCGGGATTGAGGCAATCGACTCGTTATCATCGAACTATATCCGGTACAACATCTTTCATCTATGTAACAATATCGTAACAAATATGTTGCAACAACTAGGTATACAACTATGGAACAATCCTCTCGCATTTTTCCTTGAAAGGTCGATGTTAAAGTTCCAGTCTCACAACACGATCCCATGAGGGAATTACAGTATTGTATTATTTTACATAGTTTTGTAACTTGAGCACTTTAACTTTCTTTTTTTTTTGTTTTAGGAGAAAATTTATGCCAAATAAATTCTGCAGTTCAGAATAGATTTCGGGATTTTAGTTTTTTCCGCAGTTTTTATCGACGAAATCTAAGTACATTTTTTAGTAAAATGAATGATTCATTTAGTTTTCTAGTTCATCGTTAATAAACTTCTATTGACTAAAAATTTGCGAAAAAAATCTTGCGCAACATATTCAAGCATGCGCAGCAACTACTATAATGATATACATTACCGTAATCATCATGAGATTATTAAATCTTCTTCTCCCAACTATCTTCTAAATTTGATTGAGATCGGACGATTAGGGGGTGAGAAAATGATGCTTGCTCGAAGTTACGTTTGCGCGTGCGCAGAATAGTGTATTATGTGTGAACGATGAAAATGGTAGTATAATACGCACATACTCTGAACATTTCATCGAAATCAGATGTGAACTGTCGAAGCGAATGAGAATATACGTAGAAAAATAGTGAAGGGAATGAGTATAGGTGGGCAACGGTTTTGGCACTATCATGTCTTTAGTTTGGCACACTTCGAAAAATCGACAGTTTTTACAGTGTTAAAATTTCTTACACATGACTTTCACTTACAACAGAGCTGTTTCTAGGGAAATGTGGCTGCGTCAGTTCATATTCGACGGAAATGAATCATCACACATTGGAAACATCCCAATTTTTCCTAAAATCTTACTACGTTGCCTAATAAATATATATAAAAATAAGAGGAGTTGACATACAGCAAAGAACTAATTGAACTAATTATTAATGAACTATAAAGTATAAAAAATCCTCGAGGTACGAGTGACCTGACGTGATTTGGTAGCTGACCAGCCAGGCTGACGTACTGCTTGTTTCCAAGAGAAGCACCGGGTCTAAAGTACCTCCTATCCTCTGTTCGACGCGATGGGGACGAAACACCAGATTAGAACATCCTAGGTGTCCCACGGAGTTTCGAGTACCGGAACATTGTTCCCATCACGCTGTGGAAGCATTGGGGTTGCCCTGAATTTAGCACCCGGAGTTTCGCATTCTGGTGTAAAATTCTGTTCACCATGTGTCCATTATCCAAAGTCAACTAATGTTTTATTAGTGAAGGTTCACAAGTCAAATTCAATTTAAAATTCTCTAGACTCACTTGGCCAACTCACAATGCCACCTCAACAAGTATAGTTTTGCTTAGGCATATGTGAATAATAGTAGTCAGTATATTATCTATTGTAAATTCATGTGGCGGACTCACCTCTGTTGTTAATTATTTTGTGTACCTAGGTATATAGTTGAGTATATGAGTATAGTTATGCGGCAGACTCACCCTTTTTGCAAGTTCTATAGTGTAAAGTTATGTATGTATATGTGTGTATTGTTATAGTTGATATATACTGTATAGTTGAGAGACTTACCCTTGTTGTAAGTTCTATACTGTAGGTATAGTTACAATGTATACTTGTATAGTTAGGTATAGTTGATATATAGTGTATAGTTGGGTATACGCACCCTTGTTGCGAGTTCTATGGTGTACCTAGGTATATACACACACACACACACACACACACACACACACACACACACACACACACACACACACACACACATATTCTATCTAATATATAAAATTCTCGTGTCACAGTTTTCGTTGCCATACTCCTCCGAAACGGCTTGACCGATTTTGATGAAATTTTGTGTGCTTATTCGGTATCTATGAGAATCGGCCAACATCTATTTTTCATCCCCCAAAATATTAAGGGTAGTCCACCCCTAAATTTTTTTTATTTTTTAGACAAAATTTTTAATTTCTATTTTAATTAACGTCTGCCAAGTTGGGTGGGCAGTATAACTTCCTCAAGCGAGCGAAGCGAGCAGCATCCCCCACAGAAGTTAAACCTACCCTTAGAGATCTACCGTTTGCGAGCGAAGCGAGCAACATCCCCTACATGTTTCAATTGTAATACATTCCATGTATACAGCCACACTTTGCGAGCGAAGCGAGCAACATTCCCTACATACCACACTTTGCGAGCGAAGCGAGCAACATTCCCTATATGCCACACTTTGCGAGCGAAGCGAGCAATTTAACGGGGGGTCCGGGGGGCTCGCCCCCCGGCTGGACGTGGAGGCGAGCGGAGCGAGCCGGAGCGGCTAGTATATATCTATATATATATATGAGTATAGTTACGTGAGAGACTCAAACCTTTAGTAAGTTCTATAGTGTACAGTTAAGTATATGTGTGTTGTAGTTAGGTATGTAAATCCGCACAATAAACCTCGGTTTCGGTGCGGCGGAGGGGGAAATTGACCCCTCCCACGGACCCTGAATGAAAATAATAATAGGTATGTATATTGTATAGTTGGCGGTACTCACTCTTGTTGCGAGTTCTATAGTGTATAGTTATGAATATGAGTGTAGATGTAGTGATTATACTATATAGTTGAGAAACTCACCCTTGTTGCGATTTCTACAGTGTCCTCTAGTTATAGGTATGTATATGAGTATAGTTATTTAAGAGACTCACCCTTGTTGCGAGGGGCTGGGGGTGAGAGCCGAATCCGACTCCTCGGTCGTGGGGGGCGGCGGACTCAGGTAGCCGCCAGTTCCCGGCCTCCTACGCAGTGGTCCCATCCTCAGCGACTGCCGAAACGACTGCCGCGCGCGGTCAACTGAAAACAATAAGTCCGTCATAAGGTTGCCTCAACTAAGGCTCAACTAAGGTCCAGCCCATCTTCAGACAAACATGATAATAATAGCTCCCCCCTTGTCTTGGTCTCTATCTTTAGGCGTGGTCAAGCTGCACTATTGAGAGGTGTCAGAATGAATAAGTCACACGCGGCCTCTTCAAAAGACGGTCGACACGAGAGCCGATACGTTTGAAGAGTCGGCCGAGCTCGACTTCCATCGCTCGCTCATCTTTCAACGGAATATCGAATGAAACATCAAACATTTATTCTTTAGACCCGGTGGGCTCCCCAAATCAAAAGACCCCGCATTTTTCTTAATGAATTTTGGCTTCATTAAAATCGTATGAAACTATGCTCACAAGATAGCTTTAGATGTACCTACCAACCAAACGACTCCATGGGATCAAAAAAGAGAGAAAAAATATATATACACGGTGACCCACGGAAAGGTTACGTTTTCCCCCTGAATTCAGACTAAAGAATTGGGATTAACGCCATTCTCCATACATTTTTACGATACACGTAGAAAATTATGAAAAATGTCGTTGGTCTCCGGTTTTACGCTGGATTCAGGGGAAATGAAGTGGAGTGTAACCTTCCCATGGTACACTCTGCATATAGTTTGGATTGTGATTTTTAACCGCGCTGGAAATCGTATACCTACAAAAGTAACCCCCCTCCCCCCTCCCATCCTTAACGTTTTGATATTATTATGTCTTTACTTTGGCTGACAAACTTGAAAAACGTTACCAAAAAGTGACAGGAAAACGCGTTATGCGCCATTTCTGAAGATATTCGCTTACAATTGATTCGTTGCTACGGAACTTCATCTTTGCCAAATTTTATTGAATAAAATCGTATGATTTTATTAAACATTTATACTAACAATAATAGCCCACAAAGCTTGGTTAATTCTCTTCCTAGGGAATTAGTTTTCCTAAGAAGGCACTACGCAGTTGAGCAGGTACAATTAGCTAATAGGTTCTAGTCAATAGTAGTAACTATTCAGTGTCTAAAATTTTATGGACTAGCCATTTCTTATTTTTATTTTTGATGATATCAAAAACATTTAAAATGGTAACTCCCCATTATTTTTCAAATGCCATTCAACCGTGAAATCGGATTTTGATTATCACGTGCCACAGTGGCGCTATGACTCCTAACTCGCCTTTTTCAAATGAGAACCCGCGATTTTTTGCGAATTCAAAATCTACATAAAATCTCATGGAAAAATGACCCCTTACTCGAATTTTTGGGTGCTCAAAAACGCACCCATTTACGCGCAGAATGTTTTTTACGAAAACTCGCTAAAATTAAATTACTCAAAACCTAAGCGTTAAAAAAAATCTCTAACAGAAACTTTTGATCAGAAATGAGCTCTAGAGTCGACCCCAGCAGTTCGCACCATTAGGTTTGTACATGCTAACAAGATTTTAACAAGGTCCGAACAAGATGATGGATTTTGATCGGCTACATGAATGCAAGAAGTGACCGCACCAGTGAGAAAACAAATTAGGCACCACTCTTTGTTAGCCGCACATCGATCTTGAACTTGAGCGGGTGATGGATTGAGGACGAAAGACCTCTTTTTACTGGGACGAGAGTGAAGTGTGAGATTCTTTTCAATACCGTCCACAAGGCGACACCTCTGAGCTACGCGTGAGACGTAAAATTTTCGCATTATTTCCTTGTGACGTGTGTAGGCGGGTTTCCCGAACTCTCGGATCGATGGTGAGAATACGAGGGAACAACAGCTGTCTGATCAGAGGCCTGTCAATCCCACTCAGTAATGCGAGAGGCCCCGCCGTGAAAACCGTCTCCCAAGTGGGCGTGGCACTCACTACCTACCCTGCATTACTTTCCCAACACTCCGAACTGCTATAAGGAACTTATGACGGGAAAACAATATTGTCGAGAGCTCTCAGCGTTCATGGGTTTGGAAAGATACCGTATCAATACGGATCATATATTACACAGGCTTACAAAAAACATTCGACTTTTACCTCACTCGGAAAAACCACCAACCTTAATACTTCTTGATGCACTGAATCCGAAAATGACCACCGTTTTTCCCGACGACGTCCATTTTTTGAGATAATGCCTTTTTGGGGCTTTCTGTAGTTAATCACACAGGTGCCCAAGAATTTGGAATTGGTATTAACTTGTGTGTGTGTGTCTACCTATATGACGTTTTATGATTTTCCGCCAATTCTTTGACTTTGGCAAGCATCATGAACCTCAGAGCCTGCATTAGAAAAATAATATGACAGGGTTGGGTTTACAAATACATACATCCAGAAACATGTTTATGCCAAGAAATCAGCTCGTAATATCATTGATAGCTGCTTATCATGGAATCGATTAGGTTTGTGTTCTTTCTAATTATTGCCACATAGATCACATAGGACGTCCCAAAATGCCTAACTAATTTGCAGTACCTACGGGCCTCACTTAGTGGAGAGGGTAGAACATCCACCCTGGAAAGAGAAGTCCCCAGTGGGGACTAACACATGAACATGGCGCCAAGCTCACCTGAACTGGGCACGAGCGGCAACTAAACCACCTAAACTGGGCACTTTCCAAATCTTAGGTAAGCAGGGTCTACTCCAGGCCACTGTCGAACTGCTCTGATGGTTATTACATTCTGACCTATATGCCCAACTAATCTGAATTTTTACTAAGGGTTTGACTACTTGATGTTACGTATTTTTGAGATACGAGCTTGCGAGCATCCAGACCACCAAACTATACACATCATTTTGACCTATATGTCCAACTAATCTGAATTTTTACTAAGGAATTGACTATTTGGTGTTATGTATTTTTGAGATGTGAGCTTGCAAGAACCCAGACCATCACACTATACACATCATTCTAAAAGGTGCGATCAACCTTGCATAATTGGCCATAGGATCTTCTAAGACTCTAGGATTTCTAAGCCACAGCGTTCATCTTCTCATCTTATTCAAGCCATGGTGTCGCAGGCTTCGGCTTTCATCTTATAATTCCTCATCATGCCTAGATATATTTCTGAACTAGCTATTACTATATTAAGAGTTTCGGCATTCTTAAGCCAGCTATTAGATTAATTGAGGTACCGTGTTCAAGATCCGGCTTCAGATTAGGTAAGCTGTGGTATGATAAATCTTGCTATTAGAATAGAAGGTAATATTTATCCGGCTATTAAGACTCTACGATATTCCAGAACCGGCCAATAGGTCTCTCGTCCTCGCAATTTTACTTTGAAGGTTAGGAGTCAAATATGGTTTTGTTAGTTCAGAGGTTCCACGATCCATCAAATCAGTATAATTTCGTCTTTAAACAGCACGCAATCACAAAAGTAGCAACCCCAGTACTTGTAATTAAAATAAAACATAGAGCAAGTAAGATAAGGAACAAAAAAACAGCTTTCGTGCTGAATCGATCCTGTTCCACATCGCGCTGCGTCGCCACCAAGACTAAAGCGTTCATGAGTCTGTGGAAATTTGTATCTTACAAATGAACCCACTTTCTCAAGAATGGGAAAAGGTTGTGCGTCTTGTAAAGTGAAATCTCTTACACTACCGGTCATCATTTTAGGCACTTAACTTCCAAAATGAATTTTCAGCAAGTCGCAGAAATAAGTCACTTTTTGATTTCGTTTCTTTGGTTATACTCATGGCTTTGATGTTGCGTGAAATTAATTAAAAAATACCATAATTACAGAAAACTATACTCTTCAATTTAAAAAACATCACGTCGATCTGATCAGTAGTTCCCGCAAAAACAGGGCATTTTTATTAAAAACTGTTGTTCCGAGAAAAACGCATCCGAAGTTTTATGAGTGATATGAAATCTGAAGTGCTGTTGTTCCGCGTATCCTAGCGATTATTCCTCGTTTGTTTCATAACTCTTTGTTACATTTTCATTTCCAATGCCTTCTTCGTGGGTAAAACTTATTTTGTTGGTTACGTTTCACGTTATCAAGACCGCGTTTCATTTTTATTCACGTTCCTTTGTTTATTATTTCGTGTTGTGTTTGGTTCAGCTTTAAATGTAAAAATCAATAGGACGAAAAACGGAGAAATGATTTTTTTGATTAACTCCGACCCATGAACGGTCCTAATGTCTAATAAGGGCTTTGAGCCCCTATTTTCATGCGATTAAAGAAGTTGTGCCCTAGAAAGACTTTCAATTATACTAATTTTTAAAAATTAGTTATTAATTTCTGTTGAGCACATTGCATTAGCTTGTCTACAAAAATTCACTAAAGGTAATTTCAAAAAGCCTGTGCGAGGCGCTCATAGCAAGTGCAATACGTGCTAACATTTACTAAGCCTGTAGTTGGACGAGGCGTCATCCACCGGGCTTTGAGGTGACGTGAGGTCTTCGAAGTTGATTATGTAAAGGCAAATGTCGTCCACCTCGCTCTTCACTGGAGCTATCACCTCGCTGCAGAGAAATTTGGTTCCTGCAACAAACAAAGAATTGTTTTGAAGACTCCCTCAGCAGTATTGGTACATAGGAGTAGTACATACGAGCAGTACATGGCTCAATACCAGGGCATAGGTTGTTGGTACTGTCTACCAAAAAATCACCTTCACTCAGTTGGCTTGCCTGTAGTATATAGATCAGTAATTTTAAGTTTGGAAGCATTCAAGCATAACTATTCCTATAGCGTTGAATCCAAATGAATGTTCTCGTAGTAAGATCCATAGGGGGGATTTAGGATGGTGTTGGGACAAGGGGAATTTCAGCAAGATCGCTTAATTCGTTCATGAGTTAACGAGTTAATTGTTTGAACGAATATTTGCTACCAAAGATGTCCTCTACAATAACATACAGTAATAACAATAACAAACAATTTGTATTCTTATAAACCGTGAGCATCGTAAGCAATTTCTGTATAGATATCAATTATAATTGTAATCTTCTGTGTTTCTTTTTGGTCCCACGCTGATTGAAAACAACAGGAACCATTATAACGATCTCACTTTGCTTGTCACTTCGAGTGTTTCTCTATTCCTGTTTGTATGAATTTCGACCACAAGAGTCATCCAATAATAATTGCTGTGAATGGGAGTCTAAACTTAATACCATTGCTGCGGTGTGGGTGCTGAGTGGAGGAGGGGGGGGGGGGGGATCTGACTTGGTGGTGAACCGTAGATGTGTCCGTGCAAAATGCACGGGTAACCGTGATTGTAGAAGATAATTACTGTGCTTGCTCACTTGCCTCGCTCGACCGACATGGGGGGGATCTGACTTAGTGACTTGATGAACCGTAGATGTGGGTCCGGCACGGGTAACCGTGATTGTAGAAGATAATTACTGTGCCCGCTGATCAGAAAAGACCCAATCAATTCAATTGTCTCTTAGTGTCCCAGTGAGACTCTCTATCAAATGAATCAAATCTCAACTTCCTAAGATGAATAGGAGAGAAACGGCTTTACCCGAAGCGAAACATCAGAAACTTTGAAGAAGATGGGTCTAACAGCGACTATCCGACAGTTCATGAATGAGGGAGCGTTGTTATTTTACTTCTCTCCCGCCGATACAATGCACATTTCTTCAAAACTAATAATTAATAGACAGATGCACATGTCTCGTGGCTACGTTTCCACGAAGACGTGACCTTATGTTATAAAAAATCATTACCTTTTCAAATCTGTTAATGTGTGACGTGCTGTATGAATAAATCCATTATTTCTGCATTATTAATACCCTGCGTTCTTTGCTAAAAGCTATCAGTGGAGCCGAATTTTAAATGCAACCTGTGAACTGTTGTTGGATGAAACTGCTCACAATATTGTATCTCAATAATGAGTGTTGTCCCTCAGTTTTTTAATTTACCTATTCTTGGATCATTATTTTCAATAATGAACCTTTGTAATCGACCAAGAAAAAAAAAAATGTAACACACACTTAAATTTTTTTGGATTACCTTTCAAGATGCGTAGAATCCTGAATTAAAACCACACCGCAACGCTGTACTTGGATTATGAGAGGCTGTGATAAAAAGGGAGCATTCCAAAAAGTGGCTAACGATTTTCCTGCTATGAAAACTAAGGGAGTTACACTTCCCTAGTAACGCATTGGTTGTACGTGAAAATAAATAGAAACCCCCACCGTGACGTGACGCTCGTGACGTGACGAAAACAAATGGAAACGTCCTGTTAATCATTATTAAATGATAAAACCCGTCCGCCCGCCGTCCGCAGCTTTTCTCCGAAAATGCTAGACCAAACAATTTGAAACTTGTGTTAAAACTAACATTTGGGGTCTAGATATATGGTCCTAGAAGCTCGGCATCAATTTTTATCAACCCTAAAGGTTGTATTAAAGGGCTAAACATTTAAAAAATTGAGACCTCGAAAACTATCCAAGTAAAAGTTTTAATTGTTTGCCTTTAAATGATAAATACTTGACAATAATCACAAATAATCTATTAAAACCACCTGCAACACCGTACGTTGAATAGTTCGCGTTCCCTAAGGCCTTGCCCATCGAAATAAAACCTTCGAATTTCTAAGCGCAAGAAGATAGAAAAATCACGCGCTCCTAGCGGATCTAATAAATAGATGATCAAGCTCAAAATTCCATCAAAAATCACTCTAGATAGTGATACTGGAATAAATAAAAATTGCCTAGTAAATATCAGCTGATTGCCAATACTGGAATTATCAAGTGATATAGTTCCAATGGAATTTATTATGACGTTGCGAAATCGAGTTCATTAACTATTTTCCGCGCGATGTACCTACTAGTGAAGTATTGATACCTAAATGCTAAATTTCATCTCTTAAATTGCTCCCAAGTCTACCTATAGGTAGCGAAAGCATAGTTTTCGTTTCGAGGGATTTAAAAGTTGTGGTTTCCGTGAATGCGCCATGTTCTGATCATTATTACGTATGGAGTTTAATAAATATAGACCAATGATCGGCAAGTCTACCTATAGGTATATATATCTATATACAGAATATATATATATATATATATATGTATATAATTTGCATATATATATATATATATATATATATATAATTCTTCAACCAGTTCAACTGATCATAACAACACCCTCTGCCATTTTTGTCTACGTTGCCCGATCTTAGAACCGTACTGAAGGCAATTCATTGCGAAATACATCTGTGGGCTCCCAGTAGTTGAGGATGAGGATCGTCTGGCTAATTTGCTCGATTTTGGTGATGATAGGATGAAAATGTTAAATTTATTTCAATTTGTTACTAGTGCACTAGCACTTCGATCGATTGCGCTCACCGAATAGGTGTCTGATATGAACAGCATTAGCATTGTATAGTGTTCAACAGGATAGGCTGGTTGTGGATATTGTACGAGTACCACCGAGCGTGGATATATATATATATATATTTCATATATGACCTCGTTTTTTTTTCTTTTAAGCTGTAATGCCCTGTTAACTTTAGCTAATGATAATGTGTAATCCAATGAGTTTTGTATTTATTGTTGCTCCCTTCTGTTCTATCGCTGCCCTCTTTGAGGGCAAAGGCTTCGAAAATCCTTCAGATGGTTTTCATGCTGTGACTGAAACGTAAAGGGCATGATGACGAGGTTTATGTAATTTTTTCTTCCTCGTTGAGCCGAATCCCAACTATACCTAATATAAACATACTTTACGGCCAACGTAGTAATTCTATCATAAGCCATTTGGAATTTTGAGCTGATAATTTTCAGTCGAGGGTTTTCAACAGCGTAGAATCAGATCCTGAGATCGAAAATAAGAAATTCCAGCATACGAAAGTTTCCCATTGTCGTCTTCGCATAATCAACTTATTGATAACAGGTATAAAACCGAGCTCAGAAGAGAAGTTTTCGGAGAAACGAATGTGTAAGGGGTAAAAGCAGGTTCCATGGATCTCTTTATGGCTTTGGACACGTGCATTGTGCAGATCTATGGCAGCTACCTGTCTACTTGCGTGACGTCGGCTAATGACTGGCCCTACATTAACTCTGACCTTCTCTCCTAATGCCTTTCGAGCTCCAGGGGAGCCGATAAATCGATGGAACTACCTGCGAGCGGCCTTCATTATGCGGGTTCGTTCGCCGTTCTAGTTTTCATACGCCGACATCCGCCTCAGCTGTCCGCGGGTTTAATCGGAATTTTTTTTCAATTTTTTTTTTTCGACCGGGCGACTTATCGTCTCACTTATGAGAGAGAAAACGCGCGCGTTCACTCACCCCATGACATTCGTTTTGCTTTTGAGTCTACCTAAGGTAGCGGAAACATTGTTTTCATTTTCGGGAGAAAAAAATGTCTTGGTCTCCAAAATCAAAATTTCCACTTGCATTTTACGTTTTAGACCGTTCTGAACAATATTGTTCCATGTCTATCTGGCTGTCTGTCGTGTATCCGCAAATCCCAGGGGCACGCTTATTTTTCACAGTTTTCATCTGATTCGGATGAAATTTTCAGGAAATGTGCCGGCTAAGATTTAAACGGCCTACTATTAGTTTCATAGTTCCTGACTCAATACTCCACTCTGCGAGTGCGCAAACGTAAATTCTACCGAGCGTGATTTCGTCCCGCCCTAGTCAACCGATCTCGCTCAAATTCGGATAATAGTTAGGGGATGATTTGGTCATATTAGCGAAACTCGAGTCAAGGATGGAGGGCAGATTTGTTCCCTTAAAAGTTCATAGCTCCAGGGGAGAACTTTCACAGTGAAGAAACAAAATGAACCATCGCTGGCTGGAACGAGCCGCTGGCCCCTGGAAGTGTTGCGTATTAGTATCGTGGTTTATACCAAGGGGCAAACCTTCTATCGGTCTTCCTCCTACTCGACAACGGGTCCTAAGATGAAATTATCTATTTAAACATACTAATAATTTTCAGTTTACCCGTACGCCCATTGATTAGAATCATCTAATCCCTCACCGCATTGCTAATCAATTTAAATTTCATATTGCTGTCAACTGTAATTAAAATGCTTGTTTCAACAACCTCTTCCTGCTCGGATGTTAATATTGTATTTGTTTATTACTATTATCATGTATCATGTTTTAGCCCTGGGGTCCTAGCAAATTTTGCGAGTCAATTTTTTTCCGCGCACGAAACATATATAGTGTTACAGTGATTTCCGCCTACAACCGAGTCGTTGCTAGGGAATGGTACTTCGTCGTTTTTCATCCCACAAAATTCGTCGACCATTCGTTCGAAAGCTCTCGATTTATCCAACAATATTATGTTAACTACGGCGAAGTGCGTGTCCAACAAACTGAGTTATGAGCATGGTTATATAAATAATTGTTTACACACAGGTGATCATTCTCAATAATTGATCTCTCATGATTCTCGCTTGTTCTCTGATGTTTTCATAGAATTTCTCTCTCTCTCTCTCTCTCTCTGCTCTCAACTCTCTCTAAAATTTGAATTTCTCTCTTTGTTTTCTCTCTCTAAACCTGTTCTCTCTCTCTCTCTCTCTCTCTCTCTCTCTCTCTCTCTCTCTCTCTCTCTCTCTCTCTCTCTCTCTCTTTCTCTCTCTGTCTCCCTCTCTCCCTCTAAATTTAACGTAAATTCCAAATTCGAATTTAAAAATAAATAAATAAATACATTTAAAAAACTAAATCCATCTTTCCGCTGCAAGCTGTCAGCTGCTAAGCATTTCTCCGAAATTACCAAATTTCATGAAATTTGGCTCAAAAATCATAAATGATCGGGGATGTGCTGACCATTTCCTAAAAAACCAAAGATGTAACATTTAAAGGTTGAAATGCAATAAAATCAATGTCTAAAAACTTTCGAAATGAAATGCTGATTTACAATTTTTTTGTTATTATGATTTCAAAATTTCCATAAGTAGCTAGTTTTTGACAGTAGCTATTATTTTATTTATTTATTTATTTATTATTTATTTATTTTTTATTTTATTTTTTTTTTTTATTTAGGTGATATGGTCTTGGGGAAATGAATTTCAGTAAAACCTCCACTGCGGCTCAGAGGATCTGTTTATACAACAGATCTTGTTCACCCTAGGAAGTTGAAATTTGATAGTGGGAGACCTCTCTGGGATACAAATTATATGTAGGGAAAAGGCCGGAAAATTCGAAATAGTTTATTGTATTAATTAACGAGCGGTGTTCTATTGGTCCAATCGCCCGTTTAATACGTAATTATGTGGGTCACAGTTTATCGTAATATATTTCCCTAATCAGTTTTTGTTAGTTCGGTCAATCTATCACAGGCACCGTTCTAAAATTCAGTATCTTAAGTTGAATACAAATCAACTTAGCTATAGAGCTCAACAAGCATATTAAAGTGGTATCTCAAAATGTAATTTCGACCTGCCTAGGAGAGACCACGTTCCAATTTTCAGAATCTTAAGTTCAATAGGAACAAAATTAGCTACAAAACATTCAGCTGATTACAGTGATTTCTAAAGTCAAAATTAAATTATACTTTACAAAGAAATGGCCAATGTCAAAGTTCAGCATATTTGGTTGAATGTGAAGGGAATTCACTACTCACACTGCTGATCGGTGTGGTTCCGTTCATAATAATTGCATTCTATTTGTCCCAAAGAGGCTCCGTTTCAAATTTTAGCATCGCAAGACAATTACGCTATTCAGTTAATAATTAATTGACATTTAATTTATTGACATAATCCACTCTATAATATAGAGTGGATTATGTCAATAAATTGTGTTTCTACTATCTCTCTCACTCACAATAGCTCAATCACTCCCACTATATCTCTCTCACTCTTCCGATTTCTCTTTCCAACATTAATCGATCTGTTGATTCACTATGTGGGTTAAATATGAGGACGGCCGAAAATTAATTATTGATTTAGGACCCTGGAGAACCCAAAATAATGCATGACAAGTCCAGCGGTATTTAATTAGTCACTTCGATTAATAAAGTATGCATACCCTGTCAAAGTCACTGTCGAACGCTACCAACATTCACATTCACTCGATTCCTATCCAACATATTATTGTACGAAATAATTTATTTCCATGGAGGAAATATATTCGGTGCAAACTATTTCGAGCGTGAATTTTGTTATGTTTCACTCCAAGGCGATACTATCAAATCAAAAATGATTCCAGTCTTGCAGCATGATTATATGAGCGAATTTTAATTATTCAAGCTGTAAGGAAATTATCGTATCAGGTATATCTACAGATATAGAATTTTAGCGATTTCAGCAAAAGAAATGGTTAACTTATCAATGTTATGGGGGGAAAACTGTGAATAATGTTCTGCTATCCAAACAAAGATTATACATTTTTAGCTCTTCTCAGCAGATTTTTGTAAAAATTAAGCTATTGCAATGGCATTGCAAAGTTTACAATTAAAATAGTTTTAAAAAAAAGTTTAAAGTTTTTTAAACATTAGTTACAAGTTTTAGTGCCAACAAATCTAGCACTCCAAATGAAAAGGGGATTGCGTTGTGCAGCACTTTGTGAGCACAATAAATTGCCCAACTTACAAAAAAATGTGCTTAAAAATGAATACGAATGGATAAATGGCTGAAAAGGGCTTATAATTGTTTGATAGAATATTGAACGAGAAGTTGTTAACATGGTACTAGAACATAAAAAAGTTGTTAATATGGAACTAGAACATTAAAATATTTACTCGCAAAATAATGCTGACAATTTACTTAAATTTGATTATTATTATTTGCACAAAAATCGATAAAAACTGCAGAAAAGCTAAAAAATTCAAAATCTTTCTCGCATCATTGAATATCATTCCACCATAAAGTTGATAGTAAACAATTTTGCATTGCTCTAAATGTGCTCAAATTTTAAAACGATGTAATGAATGAGTGGATCATTGAAATGGTGTAAATTATCTTTGAAAATTCCGTAGCAGGAAATAGTGAATCAAGATGTAGGCATCGTAAAACGTCAAAATCGACAAATTAAGAACCGAGAAAAATTTGCTTGAAGTTATTTATGTTTGTAATGTGCTGAATTAAGTAATGATTTGAAAACAATGAGATTGGTAGGATATCATCAACATCCTAACCTGCACATTCCCTAAAAATTTCATCAAAACCAAAGGATGAAAATTGTGGAGATTTCAATTGCATGCGCAGCAGCAACTAATGATGCAAGCTTGATGAAATCGATGATGTATGTTGATTAAATCGTCTTTTCCCAAATATCCTCCGAATTTGAGCGAATTCGATTTGACTTGGGTGTGAGAAACAACACCTTATTTAGGGACGTTATGTTCGAGACTAGATTTTGAACCGTATTTGAGATCAATGAAATTGCTTGGAGACCATACACAACCTAAACCACACACTCCATGAAAATATCATCGAAATCAGATGAAAAATGTAAAAATTAAGCTCATTACAAGGAATGGCGGACACAAAACGACAGACGGACAGAAACACAGATATACGGAAAGACAGATACGGACCAAAAGTTGTTCAAAATGAACTAAAATTCGAGTGGAAATTTTGATTTTGGAGACAAAAAATGTTTGCCATCTCTCGAAAATGAAAGCAATGCTTCCGTTACATATAAAGGTAGACTCAGAAGCAATAATATAGTAAAATAATTTAAGAAAATTCGCCCATATAATCATGCAGCATGACTGCAATTTTTTTAATTTAGTTTTTTTCTAGTACATAGTGCTATTTTATGCTAGGTATATTTTTAGCATACTTGACAGCGAAATGTGGAAATTTTTCGTAGTTTTTCGCCATTTTATGAAATTTTTTTCCACTTCAAGTATTTATTTTCTATTCTTTTTTAAATTTAACCTATTCTAAAAGTGGTGTCCACAGAACTAATCCTTTTTTTATGCTTGATTTTCTTACGAAACTAAGAATTTTTTTGAATATCAGTTTATGTATATATTTCACAAGCTACAAGTTCTAAAAAACACTCACGCAGTTTGCATAAGCAGAACCAACTTTTTGAATTGATCAGTGCTCTGGGTAAAACCCGTATTTCATTCATCCCTTAATGTCCTAGAGAGGCTCCCTATCAAATTTCTTTGTAATCATACAGACGACATAACTTTTGGCACAATCAGCTGATCAGGATGGAGCCTGTAAGGTCATTCGCCTTTTGTTAACCCAGAGAGGCTCCCATTCAATTTTTCAACGTCCTACGGTGAGCAGGAGAGATTTTAGCTCACTCAGCTGATCAGGATGGTGGTCCTCACTTTGCTCGTCTCTTTTTGTCCCAGTGAGGCTCCCTATCATATTTTGACGTCTTACGGTAAATATAAGAGATTTGAGCACGATTTTGCCATTATTATGATTGATATTATAGCTCATGGTCAGCTGATCCTCACTCAAGTCAGCGAGGCACAAGTTCCGACATGGTAATATATCATATCAAAATTTGGTTCAAATCGGACCAGCGGTTTAGGAGTAGTGAGCACAAAAGTTTGTCCATGAATTTATAAAGAAATCTGAAATTGAATGACTATTGTAATCGTGTTCTACATCCTCTGAAACGCAAAGAAAATGCAACACCATCCCCGAGTGCCGCCGTCCTCGACGGCTGTAATTCCATCTTTTGTACAAAAAGTTGGGTGAAATTTTGGAGCCATTGCAATAGATGGCTTCATTTTTTATAGAAATTCGCTAAAACCCTATGAAAGGTTAAGTATGAATATTTATAGTTTGTATGGGATGTGATATACCTATGTTATGTTGTGGACTTCAAGGAAGGTACTGTCTGTCAAGGTTCAAATCTGAAAGCCTTCAAAACAAAGGCCCAACAAACCTCATTAGTCAAAACCAGTAGCCTTCAACGTAATTAATATCTGAAAGTAGCTACAACAAAAAAGGAAACTCTCCCCAGAAGTTCAGTAGGTAGTCGGCAGACAGTTCTACTTCGGTGTTTCTGACGTCAGTCAAATGAGAAGGGTTAAGAATGAGGAGAAATATACATTTGTACCTGAATTACAGGTACTCAAAATCTACTTTTATTGATACTCGACATTTATCAAAGGTGTTCTATTGCTACGCCAGGGGACATCTGAATATTTGATTAGAACAGATAAGGGAAGATTAAATATTGGAGTACAAATTCTTGATCGCTGCTTAGAGCGATGGGAAAAGATTTTGAGGATGGGAGACGGGAGATATCCCCAAATGTGTGTAAACAGTTGGTGAGAACGTTTGTGAACGAACACAGTTTAGAAAAGTACAATGAGCGTCATCCAGGTATACATTTTATATTTTTAAATGAAAATAGGTTCCATTCTAAGAAATGTGATACCATCCGCATTTTCCTACGTTGAGTAGTTTTCTTTCTACGATTTTTCAAAGTTTGCACTTGTGACGTCACACTGATAGGCAGGAGAGTCTCGCCTAGGTGGGAGGTGTGCTTTGACTTCACCAGTGTGGAATCATAGAAATAAAACTACTTTTAGTAGGAGAGCTTGGTTGATGGAACTTCTTAGGATAGACTCTTCTCACATTTAAAAATAGTTAGAATACCTTATTCGCACCCATGGGTAACGCTCATTGGGCCGAACAGCTTAGAAAAATACCTCTGACTAGGTTGGCAAGAACTAGGGAAAATTAAAATCCGCAAAAAATGTGAGAAAAGCTCCAGTCAAACAGCATGATCGTATGAGCGAATTTTCGTAAATCATCGTATTGTTAATATTAAATTGTTTTGAAATTTGAGCTTTTTGAGTGCATAGAAATTTTCAACTATTAATTTTATGGCAAACAACTTATTCTAAATAATAATCTGCTTTTCAAAGAAAAAAAAAGGACTGTAGACCTACGGTTCTACATTAAAATCATTTAATAATGATTTATTTTGCATATTATTAATTTATTATGATTATTTAGCAATACCTATTCTATAAAAATGAGTATTGTCAGCACCTTCACGCTCGAACTCATGGACGGATTTGAACGGTGTTTTTGCAAAATGATTACCTAGTGGTTGAAAAAAAAAAGAAAGTTTAACCAGATCCAGTCACCAGAACCAGTTTAAAAAACGTCTAACCAGATCAACTGACTTATCTAAATTATCTCTTATTCACCCTAGGACTTTGAAATTTGATAGGGTGCCTCTCTGGAACATCGAGAAAAGAATAAAATGTGGGCTCTTTGCTCATCAGCTGAGTGAGCTAAATTCACTCCTTTTCACCCAAATGTGAAGTTTGACAGGGAGGCTCACGACGACTTTAAGAAACGAATATGATGACGGGATCCAACTAGATCAGCTGAAATAGCTAAATTCTCTCCAATTCATCCCAGAAATTTGATGGGGAGCCTCTCAGAGACATCTGGGAACGTATAAAATTATGGGCTCTTTTCTACATGTACATGAGGGTCTGTGCAACGCCCGGGTAAACGGCTTCGCAATCCGATTGTTTGGTTTCTAGGTATTCCAGAGCAACATTGCTTCAACATTTCTACAATTGTTACTCGACTCTCCACTTTCCTAGCCAACTCGTAGATATTTGACCAAAATTCTCGTGACGGGTTCTTTATTTAACTTCATTTATTTTATTTTCCGTGTGTTTATAAGTTATCATGTGAAAAGGGCAATCAATAGCTCTCGCTCGGGTTTTTTCATTAATTTGTCCTTTTGTCCACAATCTCCAACAGAGAGACAATATTGACATTTCTTTATTCGGACAGTTCAGATTATAACAAGCTTTATAAAAAAGGCCTTCTGTCCTTAAATTGGTTTTTTTATTAAACTCCAACGTTTCTCTCCAGGAACTGGGGCATCTTCAGGGAGATCAATATTCAAAAGTGTAAAATATCTACTTACTTATAGCTTTCGTTTTTTCTTTTTTGTTTTTTGTTACAAATCAAATTTGAAGGTATGAGTTTTTTGAAAATCAAATTTAAATTTTTTTATTTGAATTTTAAATTTTATTTATAAAATTCATACCTTTTAATTCGATTTTCATCAACGAAAAACTAAAACTAAAAGTAAGTGGATATTTACACTTTTGACTAACCATTAATCCCCTTGACTAAGCCTCAGTTCCTGGGGAGAAACTTGGAGTTTATTTTTGAAAAACCAATTTAAGGAGAGGAGACCTCTTTTATAAAGCTTAATATTGACAACTTCAATTTTATTTCCAATGACGGTAATAATGAATATCGGAGTAGACGAGAAAATAGAAAAGGAATATTCAAACTTTACTCACCTGTGACCTAAAGGTTATCGTGCTCGTCGGCAGGAGCTCCTTTTGCTCGATTTTTACAGATTTTCCTCAAGTGTTTTCAATTTCGATCAATATCGATATTTTTAAGAGCTGGAATTGAATTTCTCAAGCCAATTTTTTCCATCGTTCGTTTTTAGTGTGGATCAATGGGCGCCGATTTTTTTAGATTCGAGAATATTAAAATGGTTAGGTATGTATGAGGTCGAGGAGGTGCTCTTTCTCCGAGTGGGATGGTTTTGTTAGATTCCACCAATTAATATAATTAAGCGCACAATCTTTTCAAGCAACAAGAAGCACAAACCGAATATGCATTCGCGGGACCAAGCGAATGATTTGTGGGGGAAAAAAACCGATCTTCTTATGGGATAAGGCATCTCTTCTTGATGTCACCGGAACACCTAAAGTTCAAACTGGGATCTTGGATCAACGGTGGCTCAACTGTAGTTTTCAATGATCTATATACTATCAAATGGTATATCGGAAGCCCACTATCGATTATACCGATATAAAGGTTCTAAATAATTGATATATCGGTATCGAATTAATTACATTTTCTCGAGAGCTTATTATTGTGAATAATTTTAGCCCAATCAGTGTTACATTTTTACCAAAATTTAGGATAATTTATACGACTATAATACCTACTATAACATTGGCAAATGCAGCATGCAACAGTTGACACAGCGTACAGCGCACCAACGGTAATTGAAATCGCCAATACTAGGTAATTGGCATAGATACTCAGACATAGGTACACCTATAGTTTTAACACAGAATGTGTTTTAGCCATGGACTAACTAGGCAAAAAAGCAAACGAAATCTGGGACCAAATGTGGGACGAAATCTGTGACGACAACATTCTGATGATTTCTGCTTACAACCGAGTCGTTGCTAGGGAAATGGTACTTCGTCGTTTTTCATCCCCCGAAATTCGTTGAACGTTCGTTCGAAAGCTCTCGATTTATCCAACCATATTATGTTAGCTACTGCAAAGTGCGTGGCCAACAAGCTGAGTTATGGGTATGGTTATTTGAATAATTGTGTACACTCAGGTGATCATTCTCAATAATTGATATTGTGAACATGATTGCAACCGCTTGTTAATTTCTGGTGATTTCATTGAGCTGGTGTTTCGATGATTTGATTCATAGCAGGTAATCCGGATATTGCGAGAACGGTTTGATTTGTGAAGCGGTGGTTAAATTAGCTAAGGATCGTGTGACCTGGTGTAACCTATGTAACCGAAGCTGCAATTTTTTAGGGAGGCTCAAGGGAGAATGCTGAAGAGGCCTGGGTGATCATTGATCAGCTGACTGAGCTCCAAAGGCATTTCCTTTCCTATTCAACGCAGGAAGCTGAAATTTGGGAGGGAGGCTCAAGGGAGAATGCTGAAGACGCCAGGGCGATCACTGATCAGCTAAGTGAGTTCCAAAGCCATTTTCTTTCCTATTCAAAGCAGGAAGCTGAAATTTGAGATGGAGGGTCAAGGAAGAATGCTGAAGACACCAGGGTGATCACTGATCAGCTGAGTGACCTCCTAAGCCATTTTCTTTCCTATTCAACGCAGGAAGCTGACATTTGAGAGGGAGGGTCAAGGGAGAATGCTGAAGACGCCTGGGTGATCACTGATCAGCTGAGTGAATTCCAAAGCCATGGAATGTGTTTTAGCCATGGACTAACTAGCTAAAAAAGCTAACGAAATTTCGTAACAAAATCTGGGACGAAATCTGGGACGACAACATGGATACCGATGATACGGAACTAAGGATCGTGTAACCTGGTGAAACTTATGCGATATTTTGTTATGACGCGGTTTATGAGTTATAAATATTTCAAGTTATTGTCTCACTTTTGGAAGTTAACCAATCTTCAACCTAAGATTGAAGACGGGTTTATGTGAAACGCGTGAGCTAAAACACATTCTGTGTTTCAATAATTTCGTCCGAAGTATGTAAATAGAGGTAACCGGGGGTCCAGGGGGCTGGCGCCGAGTTGTTTTTCACGGATTTGATCTTAGAATGGTCTCAAACGGATTTGTGTGTGGTTATTATTTTCTCATTCTTGGGTTGTCCCCTACACCTCCTGGATAATTCCAATAGGTCTTTCCTCTATTTACGAAGCCAAGCTTCAGAAGATCCTCCTATTTAAACGGTAAAAATCCTTGAAATCCAAACTTCTTGTTTCAATATCTGATTATCATTTATAACGAGTTTTATGGCCATACAATTTATTGTTCACCATTTCTTTGCGCTAAAAGTGCTCAAATTTGAAAGAATTTAACATAAATTTAATAAGAATAAGGACCAAAATTCGCTCATACGGTAATGCTTTATGACTGCAACTTCTTTACTTACTTCCGTTTTCTTCATTAAAATGACTTCATAACTGTGTTGAGGTTTCTGATATAAGTTTTGATTGAATCTATTTAATCATTCTTCAATATCCATGTCTCGTGATGAGTATGTACAATTTGGCTAAAGTAGGTAGGTACCTTCTTATTAGGTTTAAGATGTTACTTAGTGAGAACCCAAGGGAAATCCAGACTAACGTACGATAGAGGAGTGGACTTGAAAATATCTAATCCACTTGCCAGAATCGATCCTAACCCGTGATTAGGCATTTCTACCTACTTTACAAGCTGATTGCTTTAGTTGGTTCATCTTCCACCAAGCCACCAGTGGACTCTCCCTCTACCATCTTCCGCTTTTTGCCGATTTTTCATAATATTTCCCCAGAATTTATTAATTATATCATTTATTTATTTATTAAAACCTTAGAGGCTATTAAATGTTTCTTAAAAAGTCTCAGTCATGCAGCATGATTGTATGAGCGTTTTTCTTAAATTATCGTATTATATTATGTTACATTGCTATGAAGTTTGAGGTCTTTGAGTGCAAAGAAATTTTCATTTACCAGTTTCAGGGCAGAATAATAGTTCTAAATAATATTCGGCGAGAAATGTTTATATTTTTAGCTATTTGTTGTAGTTTTTACGGGTTTTTCAGCAGAAATCAATAAAATTTAAGTACATTTACTGTACAATTTTGTGTAAAGAAAAATTAATGTCGGTACTGGTTCATTGTCGATAAACATTTTTGGCTAAAATTCTGTAATTTTTTTAGCACATTTTTTGAAATTTGACCAATTTGATGTGCTCAAAAGTGCTGGCCAACAAGATCATCCTTCCATTTAGAAAGTCTGTTTTTTTTTTTTTTTTTTTTTTTGGTTTTTTTTTTTTTTTTGCACAAGAACGGAATTTTTACCTCAATCCTAAGGGGAGTTATCGTCTGGAATGCCTCAAAAACCTCAAATGCCTCAAAACAATGCAAAACAATAAGGTGCAATAGCACTGTTATCGTGCTTAGCCAAAACTTTTGTCATAATGCTCAAAATGAAACTACAGTGGTTGGTTGAAGCTAATTATTCTTACCAAAAAACTGCATTGATTTTCGCAGATGTCTCTGTAGATTGGATAACCTAGAAATCGTTGTCCGAGCAATTACCAAAATGCAAAATGAAAAAGAATATCTAGTGGCCGTATTCGTAGACATTTCATCAGCATATGAGGGAGTGGACTTGTGAATATTAGCAACAACTTTACGTTCACTCAATATGCCAACCAAGATAGTAAAGTGGATCATGAGCTATACCTCCCACAAACAGCTTATAATTAGAATTCAGAGGAAGAAACGAAGCAAAATATCCATAACGGTTTAGTACAAGGCTGCCCGAATTCTGCATTGCTTTTTAACCTGCATACCTAACTACTTCACGATTGTAACATTGGTCAGCGCACACTGTTACGATTTGTGGATGATTTTTGCCTTTATTCGTATCACAAAGACTTAGTCAGGGCGCTAAACACGCTCCAGCAATCACTGACTTCTCTAACCAACTGCTTTGAACAACTTGGATTAAGACTTAACCGTCTTATATGCGTGGCAGTCCCATTCACAACTCAAAGATTCAACTTACAAGACATTCATCTTCACATCAATATCAGCCCGATTAAGAATGACACAACAGTCAAATTCCTTGGTATGTGGCTAGATTCCCGGCTGACTTCTTCGAAACACCTTTCAGCCACAGTGAACAAAGGTACACAGACCCTGAATGTATTGCGAACGTTGGCACATTGCTCAAGAGGAGTGGACCCCGGAAAAATACTCGAAATGTACAAGGGAACCTCGAGAGCAATCCTAGACTTTGGGTCATCTATTTATGATATGTGAAATAGTAAAGGGCTAAAAAAAGTAGAGGTTGTACAAAACTAGGCTCTAAGAATCAGCCTAGGTTGTTACATAAGTACGGCTATCAATGCACTGCAAGCCGAAGCCGGTCCTTACCGCTAAGTTTCCGTCGCAAATAGTGGGGTCGAAAAAAGATTCTCAAGATTATGGCCAACACTGCACATTCTCTACACGAGCAGTATGCAACGCTTAGAACGGAGGATTAGAGAGCAATTAGATAAATTTTAGACAAAAACATTTCAAAAGAGGTGGTATTCACGGACTCTAAAAGCGGATGCCAAGCACTGGAATCGATAAACCTGGCAACACCCCAATACTATATCACTTTCGAAATTGGTAAAGTGATATTGGCCAACGGGAGTATCGATATAAGAATCCAATGGATACCCGGTCACGCCAACATACCGGCTAACGAAGAAGCGGACAAAATTGCAAAAATTCAGCTTCCTCTCCCTCTGAGCATATTGCTAACTTTAAGCTGACGACTGCTGACGCAATATTGGTTGCTAATAGGGGAATACTGAGTGAATGGCAACAACAATACGACACGATTTACATCGACAAAGGTAATGTCCACTGCATAGGAAAATTGAAACCTTGGTTTGGAACATGGAAATAAACCCGCAATCAACTTCAACAGCTTCCCAGGCTGCGCACTGGGCACGGAAAAATCAACAGGATAATGTTTTTGTACCGCAAGGTTGATAGTGAAAGATGCACTGACTGCGAAGACCTGGAAGATGTGAACCAGATCAGAACCTCCTGCACGAAATAAGATGAACAAAGAAGACCGTAGATGGACCTGTTCCAAGAGCACTCTTTACTACGTGCCAAGGAATTTAAAACATACAAAAGACTGTTAGAGTTTATGACCGAGGCAAATATTGTCCTGTGAAATTTTGTAGTTATATTGGTTATATATTTATAGTTATAATGTTAAACTGAATTCGTACATGTATACACATATACAGCTATTAAATCTTTAATACTGATGGCACATGTGTGAATTTCCTACCTAAGCCAAAAAACGGAAAAAAATGCCTCAAAACGAATTTCAATAGGAAATTTTATTAAAATCTTTGATTTTAAACTTTTTTGAGCCTTTACAATAGCTTCATTTTCTACGAAAAATCACTAAAAGAACGACTTAAAAGCTGAATACTATTTAGGTGAAGTTTTCTTGCCATAAAAATCATGAATCGTTAACAATTTCGTTGGACACATAAACCATACAATTCAAAACAAATTAACATAATAACGCTATATAAAATTCGCGCATACGCACAGTGGGACGAATGGCATATTTCTGCAGACATTGACTTTTCGTTCTTAAACATTGTGAGGAATTATCCTATATTTGGCTCCTATTCGTTTTCAAGGGTGGAAAACAAGAATATGGCGTCAGAATGGACAAATTTCCACAAAACAAGAAAAGCTAAGAATTATTTGAATTTTTATCATTCCATACCTATAGTACACGTTTGATCCCTTCAGGAATTAGTTAAATTTTTCTGCAAAACAGAATTCTTCTGCTGAAAATGCCACTTAAAATCGTCTACTCGTCGCAGTTTTTGCCTATCTGACTGTACACCGAATTGATTTTATTGAGAGGATCTCATCATTCTTCTGATCGGAGATGATTACTGCAAAATTCTTCAGGATATTCGAAATCAAGTGGCTGCCATTATTTTTAGGAACTTAATTTTTTAATAGCCGATCTTAATCCACTTACTTTTGAGATGGGAGTAAAATGATTGGAGTTTAGTTTCCAATATCTCTCTTTGGTGGTTTATATATTCTCTTTGGTTGGAAAAGATGAAGATTTGGATATAATCAAGTCGAGCAAGAACCGCGTATTCCAGCTGTCAGCCGGTTTTTCAACTGCACTGGAAAGTTTCTCAGCTCGAGCAATGGGAACAATATGATAATAATGAGTCGTACGTACTATCACCAGTACACGCTTTACGCTTTATTCAACGCTCTTTTAACCTTGAATGAGCAACTTTCATATCCAAATTTACCATTCGCGAAGACTCTCCAATTAATACACATTTCACACCATTCACATGTTTACCGAAATGATTCGAAAAAACGCCTTATTTTGTCCTTGTTTGAAAATTCCTCATAAACCAGTAATATATAGAGCAATTTTATTTAGTTTAACCAGTCAAAATATAAATTTAAAAATTTTTCCGAAGTCGCGGTTTTTGACCGTTTTGTCACTCTGTGATGACTGGAACTTTTTGGGTAATACTGTTTCACGCTCTTGTTCTTTATAGCATCCACATCGAATCGGTACATCCTTTTAAAATTATTTCATTGATTTCCGTCTTGAGGGACCATCAGCGGGCGGTTAGGCTCTTTGAGACGGTCTCCGGAGCTGTTTTGTCGCCCAAAATCTTCCATCAAGGTGGGTGATTAAAGCCTCCTTGTTCTAACTGGAACACTAATTCGGCTAAAAGCAGTTGAAACAATTAATCAGATTACTTCAGATTCCCATCTGATATGGGGCAATCCATTAGCATCGTTCTAATAGCGGGTTGCATAATGAAGCACTTCTGGGTCCCTCATACCCCAAGCGAAGGTCGGTCGTGGAAACAACTACCTATCCTTGATTATAGCTAGGAAGTAGCATTTCAATTTTATGACGATATCGTCTATATTACTTCTGTAGTTGTATACCTATACCTCTGTAGATATTGTCTTAGATCAAACCTAAAAGTAGAATTGAAGGGTGGAAATATATATATATATATATTTTTTAATCGAGATCCGAAAAACTTTATAAATAACTGTCAACAATTATATCGATTGACAAAAAAGTATAATAATATTGTTATTGAAAATTAGGTTACAAGTGAGAGTACAAGAATGAATGAATGTGTAAATGTTTGTGCGGTTGTTACTGACAACAATCCATGGTTAATAAGAATTATGAAGTAAAGTTGTAATTGAAGAATGATCTGCTTAGAAGGGCTATGATACAGAAATAATAAGCCGTTTTGTAATAATTTGCAGCATTTTCCTGCCAAAGTTTCTCCCTTAGGGAGAGCAAACGGTAGAACAGATTCCACGTATATCGACATTCAGGTAGGCAACACCAGCTGAAAACTAATGAGATAAAATAAACCACCAGCAGTTCAACTCAGGGAAAAAATTAATTTTGTTCGTTGACGACCGAAACAATACGTTATTAGAGAATACACTCACTCCCCACGCTCTTCACGACCATTTTAGATTATGGTGTTTATTGACCATTCAATACTTTTATCAATGTACATAGAATATAATTCATGAAACATCCACACACTTGATGTTCGCAAGTTTTGAAAAAATTCACGGCAATCTGCCGGGGGCGAGCCCCAAAGAACAATAAAAATTTCATTACTTTCTTCTTAGAACAGCAGCATTCATCAAATTTGATAATTTCTTGGGATCGGGTTGGTAACGCGACAAAATTAGTGTGGATCCATTGATGAAACCATCGCTCATCCGTTAATGTCCCGAGATTAGGCAAAGAATATATCACCACAAACGACGATGGAAATCACCTTTGTCATGAGTATTACCTCCGCTGGATCGCTAGTTCGGAATAAATTCGTCCCGGAGCGGGTCGTCAGTTTATTCTGTTCAGGCGCGGTCGATGTACGTGCTTGCAATAAATTACCGCTCCCTTATTTCTCACCGATCGGCTGATTGTGTTGGAAAGGGGATCAACACACAATCGAGGGAAATACTTTGTGATTTCCAAGTCTCAATCATAGAAGTGGAAGACAATTAAAATTAAAATTACATATCAGTAATTAACTAATGATATTTTAAGCCAAATGATACAACTACGTACATACATATTAGTGGGTTGGCAGATCAGATTCCTCTCGAAATTTGAAATAAGTAGACTCTACTTTTTACATCTTAAATGTTGTAGGAACCAAAAATTATTTCAATTAAACCTGCAATGTTTATTCCTTAACCGATTTCAGGTTTGCGTATGTGCGATGGTTATAGATCTTCTTCTTCCTTGTAGATCCTGTACAGGATAGTAAATAGGTTACAACTACCAATCGAAAAGAAAACGGAACCAATGGTAAAGCGATGTGGAAAATGGAATTTTCATGGTTATTTTTTGTTTGCTCAATAGAAAGAGCTGAGTGAGAGCTTTCCAAAAAGGTGCATTATGATGGATACCTGACCAGTTACTGCTTTTGAAATGCATTTGTGCGATGACGTCACGTCCTCCGCCCGCCTGGGGGAAACCCTCAGCTCCCTTGCACTACTACGTCACGTGTGATAGTCCTACGTTTATTGGCCGAAATAAACGGTGTTTTGAGCTGAAAACGAGTTATAAAGAGCTTTCAAGCGTGCTGAATCCAAATCTGAGGTCAAAAATGTGAAATTCTAACACACGAATGTTCCCGATTCACGTTTGCGCATGAGCTCACGCTATTATTCATCCGATGGTGATGAAATTCATAAGGCATTACTGAAAATGTCATAAAAATCGACCCATTGATCTGAGAGTTTTACAGTAGTAAACCAAATTTAGTTTTGCGCATGCACAATAAATTAATATTAACCAACCAATTGCGATCAAATACTTAGGATAACTTCATGATTCATATACCCAATTACCCCTCGAGATTGAACGAAATCGATCTAACAAATGATGAAAAATCGAAGTTACAAGTAATTGACATTCGCAGATACAAACTGACTACTATTGATCCGAAGGAAATGAATCTTATAGGGGACCGTTCGAGAGTTAACCCACACAATCCTTGAAAATTCGATCCAATTCTAGCTAATCTTCAATCCTATGGGGGGATAACGGAAAAAGAATCTCGAAAATTGATTAAGAATCGTCGCCTGCATGGGACAATTTTGTTTCTCTCAGGCACGCACGCACGCACAAACACACACACACACACACACACACACACACACACACACACTGATGCAATAGGTTTAAATTCATACTTTTTTTCACACCCCTCAAAGAGGGAGAGAGCACAACATTAAATAAAAAACAAAGAAAACTAGGTAAGTTGAAAGAGTAGGGAGGACGCCGCAGTTTATCCGACGCCACGAGTCGGCCCACAGTGGTCCAAAAATAGGAAATTTTGGGCAAAAGTATGTTTTTTATCTATTCTTGCAGGAAATTTCACGCTGATTCCGAATATACCCCATGTTCCCATACCTAATATTCAAATTTCACTTATTTTATTGAAAAAAGTTCTTAAAAAACAGGTTTTTAAACATACTTTGACATCTAAAGCCCTAAAATATTGCCTGAAAAAAAAATTTCCCCAACAGTAAACTTGAAGAAAATTGAATTTTGCCTCGAATGGGACGATTACCAGCTCTATAGGTGCGTAACTTAGTGTAGCAAAGAGAGATAAACTTTATTAAACCGTATTTTCACCTGAAAAAATTTAAAAATAAAATTAAATAGCTATTCCTATAGGAAACTTCACCCTAATCAAGAATATACCACATATTAAGGGCATCAGAATGCATCTGAACCAATTTTTCTAAAAAAAAAAAAAAGATTTCCACAAAAATTTGCACAAAAAAAATGGTACCAAAACTGTGAATTTGATCCTGCGGTTTAGTTTAGATCATGGTGAATGCAATCCAATCGGAACCGTTTACCGCATTTTATTTCTACCACTCCTTTTAGCTCGGATATTGCTTGGCGCAGATCACAACTCATTTATGCGCTCGCGCTCGCTCACAAACACTAATAGACACCAACACGGACGGGTTTTTTGTGGATTTTGTCAAAATAGTCTGAAACTGATCAGCTTCCTGGATCAGTTTCAATAGGCCGTCCCTCTAACGACGAAGCCTTGTCTGCGAATGTCAGTGCTGCAGAGAGTTGTCCTAAAAAGCAGTGGTTTTCTGAACTGTTCTACGTTTGAGTCGCGTTAATTTGCTTCATTTTCGATTCGGCGCGGCGGTCTGGATCGACATTGTGACCCAAAAGAGATAATTCGGATCCCCTTCCTCCACTTGTCGGAACTACCGCAATGTTCGCAGCGGTAAACGCCCTAAGGACGAAACACGCGATCTGCCATGACTCACCCAACCTCCTCTTTTTATGGATTTTCTACTGACTGCAAAAAAGGAGAGAAAAACACACATCTTGTGTGAGGCTTCATAGAACTTTCTCAACGTCAATGGATGCATTATTTCAACAATGAACCTTTGCTCCCCGACAAAAAAACGTCTGCCAAGTTGGATGGGCAGTACAGAGACAGTAAATCCGGAAAACCTGTAAATTATTATTATTATTATTATTTTTTTTTTTTTTTTTTTTTTAAGGTCTATATTGGTAAAACTAGGCCTTGCTCACGTTCTCGATTGAAGAGAATTGGCTCATGCCGCTCCATACCTTCTCTGTGTGTAGTCGTTTGTAATAACGAGTACGTGTGCAACCTTCCTGTCAAGCATGTGAGTATCTTTTACCTCCTGTAAAGCTTTTATTTTTGGTTTATTATTTTCAATAATGAACCATTGTAATCGACCAAAAAAAAAATTTTTTTAACCCCCCCTAAAAATTTGTTGGTTTACGTTTCAAGATGCGTAGAATCCAAACATCAAATTTTAAAAAAAAATCCGTCCGTCCGCCGTACGCCGTCAAGAGCTTTTCTCCAAAAATATTGGAACAAAGTTTATGAAATTTGACTCAAAAATCAAATATCGGCCGGGGGTGTGCCAGTAACATCGGCATCAGTTTTTATCAACCCTAAAGGGTAGTAATTAGGGTCCAATATATTAAAAAATCGATATCTCGAAAACTTTCATGGTAACAGTGATGATTTTTTGCTTGTTAATGATGAATGCAATCCCAAAGAATCGATTAAAACTATCCGCAACGTTGTAGGTTGAACCAATTGTTTTCTATGAGGGCTAGAGTCGAAAACGTCGTCGAAAAAGCCTTCGGATTACCTATCTTCCAGGAGCGATAAGATGATGCGCTTCTAATGTCGTTATCACAGATGAATCAGAAAAGATATGATTGGACTTGGAAACAATAAAAGATGTTCCTAAGGAAGACCGGGTTCTCGATGAAGGAGGAAGTTTAGACGATTTTACTATACCTAGTCTATGTTCTATTCCGGAGTTTTGGGGGTTAGCCCATTTTGCCTATTGGATGTGGGAGGGAGGGGGGGGGGCGCCATGATAGTCAAAAATAGAGGGCTGAGGCGGGGGGGGTGAAACCAAGCTCTGCTAGCATATGACAAGGAGGTGATGGAAATGTAGCAGTTCCCCCTTCAAAGGAGAGAGGCGATTAACCTGCTACACCCATAGGATAGCCTGAAGGTTGAATAACCTCAGGAATATTCCCAGCTGCAGAGTTTTCAACAATCGACAAGGAGGAACTACTCATATTCATCACAACTATTAGACCTGAGTTGATGAAACTTGGATCAAAAATCACGAATGGGGTCTGAACCCTTGGAATTACTTTTGATGAACCCCAAAAGAGAGAATTTAAAGGCTGGAATATCGAGGCTCCGGCAACTTTTTAAATCACAGTAGGAGATGCCGGGTGGCACTATATGCGCTTAAAAATTGCTCCCACCAATTTGATATGATAGATAGATATGATCAGTGTTTTTTCCCAGTAGTGAGAAATTAGGTTTGATTTTAAATTTCGATCTTTAATATTTATTTTAAGTTTTAAATTATATTTTATTATTATATTATAATAATTATATTTTAATTTAATAATTTTTAGTTTTAATTTTTAATTTTTATTTTTATTGATTAAAAATTTCCTGCTGTGCCTCTGCCTATATCAAAGGAAATGAGCCATAGATGCCGTTTTATTAGGTAGGCGGGCAGAGTACGGTGGAAGGACAGATATTTAAAAAAAAAAAATTTAAATTAATTAAGTAATTTATTTTTTTATTTTTATTTATTTTTTTTTTTTTTATTATTTATTTTTTGGTTTTACGCATCTTGAAAAACCAACGAATTTTGCAGAGGGATTAAAAAATATCGTTCTTGGTTGATTCAAAAGGCTCATTTTGAAAATAATAAACCAAAATTATTATTGTCAAGTACCTTGCATGCATCACAAAGCCCGAAGCTAATGTATTAAGCTGATCCTGAAATCTCGACATCACCTCTGATCACCTTCAATGGGATAAAATTATTATATTAAACATTGAAATTTTAAAAGATACATGGAAATAGAGAACTCGTTCATTTTGATATTGGAGTTTGAACAAATTTTCAACTTCATGCAAAAGTTCATAGCCTCCATCACTTCGGAAGTGAGGTTGTAAAATACGTTTGAAGACATGAAAGGAGGGTGGAAGCACGTAACGAGCTGCTTCTCAACAATATCATACATGTCAAAGCCAAATGCGGGGACTGTAAAAAACCCAGAAAGCATTCCGATTCAAGAGGCGGAGTGTTCCCATATCAAAGAAAAAAAGAAAGAAAAAAACGGTGGATGTGTATTAATATCAGGTACGACAATCCAGGTTGGTAGTATTTACTCAATTCTGTTTTTCATTTCGATCGCTCATGAATGAAAGCTATATATAACCAGATATGAATGTATTATCAAACTTATTCCTTTGCAGTACTCTAATCCATATGGAAAAATTTACACTCCCTGCACATATAAAAAAGTTTTCTCTTCTTACACTATCCTGAAATATTGTTTACGAAGTTTGGTTACGAAGCTTTCTCAAATCAAATTCAACGTTTTCCGAATTGAATCCAAAATTTTCAAAATTGAATCCAACATTTTCCAGCTAGAATCCAACTTTTTCGAAACAGACTACAACATTTTCTAAAAAGAGTTCAACATCTCTAAATAGAATTTTGAGAAATCAAAAAAAGATCCTCGCAATAATTTTTTTTTTTTTTTTTTAATGGTAAATTATCCTTTCTTGGGACATTAATGATCATTTACCACCATTTTTCGATTTTTCACACCGTTCCTAAAATCAGATAACGACTGAAAAATGTGGATTTCCTGAATAAAATTCATTCTTTTCCAATTAGGACTCAGCATTTTCCAAATTTAACCCTACATTTTCCAACCTAACACTTTCCAAATTGAATCCAACGTTTTCCAAACAAATTCATCATTTTCAAAATATTAAATTCAACAATTGCCAAATTAATTTACAACATTTTTGAGACAGAAGTCCAAGTTATAACATCAAGTTTATCATTTTATATCAAGTTTATCATATTCTCTTCCATTTATTTAGAGGTAGATGTTTCATTTATGTAAGTCAAAGAAGGAATAAATTACATTTAATTTCATTCGTATCTTCAAAACAGTTGGTGAGAACGATTGTAAACGAACCCAGTATGGAAAAATACAACTGGGCCGAACAACTATGAAAAATACTTATCGGGCTAGGTTGGCACGAAATTTGGGAAAATCAAAAGCCGAACGAAATAAAACAAAAAGGTTCAGCTATTATTCAAACTTATGTAACGAGGATAAAATGCAACGATTACGAACGTACACTGTATTCTTCTTAATAGTGGATATTATAAGCATTTGACTACGAACATATTCAAACCAGTATACTACCAAGAACTTGATGGAGGTACCTATTATGCAAACAAAATGTTGGACTAATGAGTAATGAGGAATAAAATAAGGTCATCTCTATATTTAAGCAAAGAACTCTCTATAAAAGTCGAACAAAATGTCCCCTGGATTTTATGCATCATGGAGACTGTACGCCATGTCGTGTGTGAGTGACCTCAATAATTGGCGGTGTATAGAATATCTAGGAAACAGAAAGCTATTTCCTAGCATTTGCTTAATGTAGTTTTAAAAGGAGGAAGTAAAGAAGAACTCCTCATGGTTTCCCAGTGTATTAGAGCATAGATTGGAATTAGAAAGTTTATTCATCAATTACCACCAATGTAAATGTTGTGACAACTTGTAAATTTACATTGGTGGGTCAAGGACCTGAAACAATAAAGAGTGATTTGATTTGATTTGATTGATGTGTACAAGGTTAAAGTGCTATTGGTGAATTATTTAGTGGTGGATGTTTGATTTATGTGAGTCAAAGAAGGAATCAATTTCATTTATTTCCATTCCTTTCTTCATACTCACCGCGCTTTATCTCATATGATTTTGTCAAATGTTTCCTGCGAAAAAGCCCATTGTGACCTTGGTACCTAACGATTCGGTCCGTCCGGCGAGAGTAAGTACCGAGAAAGAATCCTCCCAACAACTTTCTGAAGAAAAAACAACAAAGAAAAAATCCCAGACCACCTGGCTTGTATTCAGCAATAAATCACCGCAACAATACCAAAGCTATACAGTCTCCAAGGAATTGGCCGCGGAACGGGAGTAAAAGCTTGACAGCTGCCGGCTGTGGCGAAATTTATTTAGGTTACCTGGCCTGCCCCTTTTTTCACCTAATAACCCTCACCTTAACTTGTTTTTGATTACTTTTCGAATTGAAAGGAGTCAGGAAGGCAAAAAAAAATTGTTATAAAATGAATGGTCTCTTCAAACAACGCCTATCAGGCTAATGTGAGTTCTACAACAAAATCCATGTTCACAAGGATCAAATTGCTTCCATGTCTATGTATGAGTAAGCATTTTTTCACTTTCGGGGATGGAGGGGGACAATTTTTTATCACCGAAATCAAAATTTCCACAAAGTATTTTACGTTTTAGGCGATTTTTTGTATAATTTCAATTCTTTAATTTGACCCCCTTGGGATGCTGGGAAATGATGCCATATCCTCTGCCGCTGTTCCAACCATTTTTAAGCCAAGTTTCTGAAAGTTAAATCCAGTAGTTTTGGAGAAATCTATCTATCTTTCTATCTATTATGTGTATATTAAGTAGTATGAGTATGTTATCTACTCAAACATTTCTAATATATATGATAATATTGTGGAGAATGTGGTTGGACTTTTGATATCGTGTCCATAGAATAGTATTTTCATCAAGTTTTCACGCTGTTGGCTAAATTCTATATCAAGGACTGTGATAGTTGAAATGATCACTGGGAAAGCGGAATATGCGAATCATTTATTCAATACTACTGTTTTATCTTCCTTGCGCCACACTCTAGTGTTAATTAGATGAATAATTATTGGCGTTGCGTTGAATCTTAATGAAGTCTTAATGAGATGAATTCAGAGGAATAAAATATTCGTGGCACCTGTTCAATATTTCATATAACCAACGTTTTGACAAAATATGGGACGAATTATTTTTTCTACGAAAAAAAAAAAAAAAAAAAAAAAACTTTTGTCACCATAAAAACGAACAGATCAGAACTGATAACGACTTGTTGACCGATAAATTAACTCGTTATATTCGAGCCAAACATTTTAGCGAATGTTCTCAACTAAACAACTAGACCCTTGCCAATGATTTCTTGGCAATCGAGCCACACAAAGATTAACATCCTATTTGATCTTACTAAACAGAATACCTATTGTTTCGATCCAACTAACCATAATAAACGAACGGAAGGAAATCAATATAGCTAAATGTGATGCTATCCAGAACTACCCTTCGACTTAAATTAACAATATGCCTGATATTCTGGAAATTAATTCTCCATATGGGCACCAGCCCATGGTAGAGAATGAGTTCAATAAGTGTTTTGAATGTATGCTACTCAAGATTATTGCTTAATAAACCTAGTTATAACCACATTACATGTCAACATGTTAAGATATTTACATGGGAATTTACGTATTTAAGGCTCAAAATATTTATAAAACTTAGGGATGCACCTTGATTCCAAACTTAACTGGAAACATATAGTGTATGCATCCCTTCTACTTGATGGGAAGATGACTTCACCCTAGACCGTTTTGTTCCTTAACTTTATTAAATACAACGATTTCATAATTTCTCCCTTGAGAGGGAAAAACATTAAATCATGTTTAATGTTTTTCCCTCGCAAGGGAGAAATTAGATATACTTTTTTAAGGTCAAGAAAAAAGAAAAGATTCTAATTAACCAAAACAATTTATTATATTTATATACATTTTTATTTTACCATTAGATATTCCCGATGGGACTCATACCAAAGTACGCTTGCATACGAGTCTGCAACACATTGGGACATTTTATGTCTTTAGTTGCAGACTCGTATGCAAGCTCTAAGAGCCACTCAGCTGATCCAGACCCTGGGCATCGTCAAGTAAATGTCCTAAAGAGGCTACATACGAAATTACAGCTTCCTAGAGTGTAAAGCATAGAAATTAGCTCTAAGAGCCACTCATCTGATCCGAACCCTGGGCATCGTCAAGTAAATGTCCTAAAGAGGCTACATACGAAATTACAGCTTCCTAGAGTGTAAAGCATAGAAATTAGCTCTAAGAGCCACTCATCTGATCCGGACCCTGGGCATCGTCAAGTAAATGTCCTAAAGAGGCTACATATGAAATTACAGCTTCCTAGAGTGTAAAGTATAGAAATTACCTATTAAAATGATTTTACCACCGCTTCACAAATCAAACCGTTCTCGCAATATTCGGATCACCTGCTATGAATCAAATCATCGAAACACCAACTCAATGAAATCATCAGAAATTAGCAAGCGGTTGCAATCATGTTCACAATATCAATTATTGAGAATGATCACCTGAGTGTACACAATTATTCAAATAACCATGCTCATAACTCAGCTTGTTGGCCACGCACTTCGCAGTAGTTAACATAATATGGTTGGATAAATCGAGAGCTTTCGAACGAATGGTCAACAAATTTTGTGGGATGAAAAACGACGAAGTACCATTTCCCTAGCAACGACTCGGTTGTAAGCGGAAATCATCAGAAAAAAAACGTTGCAGATTTGCGTGTCGGAATTCACAGAACGACCCCCAGCCCTTAAACATTAAACATGTTAAAAAACGTTGCAGATTTACGTGTCGGAATTCACAGAACGACCCCCAGCCCTAAAACATTAAACATGTTAAAATTTTCTAAGTTCAATTTTTATTTTATCGGAAGATTCTCTAAGATTTTGTGTAGGCTAGTCCTGTCCTCTTTGGGCAAGTTGTTGAAAAATATTACACTACGATACGTGAAAAAATTGCGTGCAGCCATTGTGTTTGCTTTTGAAGGCTCTAAGCAACCCCCGTGAAAGACGGGTTTGTGAAGTTCTCCGAGGAAATATATACAATCTTGATTTAAATAATTACTGAATCGCACTCCGGTTGTACAGCTACCCAAGCATTAGCAATTACAACTTTTGAAAGATGTACCTATGTAACAGTTCCAACGAACCGTTATGAGAACCGTTGTATTGATCAGTGGCAGGATCATACGATGATCCTGCCGCTCCCTCTCATTCGAGATTCGCCACGTCCCAAGGTAAGAGCTCTCTCTCTCTCTCTCTCTCTTTTGTGGGTATAGCAATTAATTATCATTCACGCCATATTGAGTTATACCCATACCTAACCCAATTGATATCCTTACATACCTACACCACAGTGCGACATCTTATTAATTTACCCCTATTGGATTATATTCAATAAACATGCCCTGACCGCAGCTTAGTCATATCTACTCCCTTAAATACCTTTCTATTAGAGCACCATGTAAGAAATAGATATTAAAATAATTCCAGTAATTAATTTCTATGTCTTTTTTATCAATCCTTATCCCAAAATAACATTTAAATACACCAAAATATATTAGATACAATAAGAAAGTTAATTACGGCAATCATTAGATTTTCACGGGGTAGCAGAGCGTGGTATTGAGTGCCCAGCACACTTCCACTGCGCCCGGCCCAACGCTTCCTGCGGAGCAGTGTGCTCTCTCCAACCCACCTTTGCTACAACACGTATAAACATTTTCTGCGTTGATTCTACTTTGTAGAGGGTTGCTGCATACGCACCAACCCATATTGGCAAGCCATACAACAGGAGGGACTGAAAAATATCACTCCGATACGTGAAAAAATGTCTAGCAGCCGTTGTGTTTGCTTTCGGAGGCTCTGAGAAGCACCACTGCGAAAAACGTGTTTGTAAAATTCTCCTAGGAAATGTATACAATCTTGATTTAATTAATTGCTGAATCGCACTCCGGACAGAGGACATAACGATAATGGTATAGGAATAAGGGTAGAGGGCACAATCTTTCTCAACAAAGGAAACACATACAAACATTTTCTAAATTTTCCAATTAAGGAATTTACATGTTGTTCCCATTTCAGAAGATAGTCAATAGAAACCACCAGGAATTGTATATGTGTGGAGCACACTAGGGTCTGACATTTACAATACAATTGATTTTAACAATGCAGTTCGTGCATCTTAAGTTTAATATCATTTGAAGGTGAGCTTATTTTGAACTAACCAACCAATAACTGATTTCAATCCTCTTTCTGCTTGGTCAAATGTATCCTGCCATTTGTCCACGCTGAAAATCAACGCCGTGTCATCGGCAAACATGACTGCTTCCCCGAGTTCCACCGCTTTACTTTCAAACAAGACCGAATCCTATGTAGGGGGAAAGTAGCCAACCGCCCAACTATTGGGCGCGCAACCCTAATCGACATCACAAAGATCCGAGATTTGTGATCTCCATTTGATCGATCTGTAGAAGATACAGGTTTAAATTATAGATTATTATCAAACCATCAAACGAAGAGGTTGATCTGGTACAGTACGAAAGAACAACTCTCATCACCTTATTGGAGAAACTAATAAAGTAGCAGCTTTAATTTCAATGGAAATCCTGCAAATACTTCCACACTTTACTGATGGGAAGCTAGAGCTCTGGTCACAAACTCGAAACATTAGAGAGTTCTTATGTCGTACATAGCGACGAGTCGGGCAACGACTCAGAATGGCGATAGGGCGAGCAAACGAATGCTAACCTCCCGAGTCGTTGGTTGCCAATTGGTGAGTCGTTGACGACTCGCGCTACGACTCAATAAGTCACGCTAAAGTGAGAATTGATTTCCGCTCACGTTCGGCTGTATTCGTATGCCAATTTTATCCATCATTTCGTCATGTTTTTCCTTGAGTTTTATTCATTTTCGTTCCAATTTCGTACACCTTAGCCATTTTCATTTCATATCTGTTTTTTATTTTCCTTTTGAACCGTCCGTTATGGACGAAGTTAGGGCGTATGAGGAGCTTTACGTTAATGGTGTAATTAGTGCACGGGAATTGAAGTTGGCGGACGAGGGATTTCTCCTATCGCGCGAACATCGAGCAGCGCCGAGGACCAGGACGTTATGTTAAATTTTCGCTTCAGTCGGGAAGATTTAGTGAAACTAATAGTACATTTTGGCATACCAAGGATCGTCAGAAGGGGAGGTCCAGGAAGCTGATACTGCATACCTGCTCTCACCGCTCTCTGCATGATGTTGAGGTAGGTATTAATTTAATAAATAATGTATATACATCATAAATATGATGGTAATGTAATAAATAATAATCGAAGCCAAAATCTGATCTCAGGTGGCTCTCGTATCCCATCCGACTGACAAACCTTGAAAAGCTGTTTGGATACTCGGATCAGACGATATCGGCGGTGGCGAACAACATGATAAATCATATTAGAGTCCACAAGGGCCATCTGCTGGACGATTTTTCTCATTTGTCATGGCTGACCTACGAAAGGCTGGAGTACTACGCAAACGTAAGTAAATACATTTTTCGCGAAAAAGTACCAACATAATTGAGAGTCTACATTTTTGTTGTAAGCGCTTTGTTGTCTACATTTCTTAATTCGTAAACACAAAATTTCACCAAAATCATCTAGGTAAATCTGTGAAAACGTTTATTTTTATTGTCAATCAAGATTGCTAATTGTTTTCATTAGTGGGTACGTAAATAACCATTCATTTGTAATGTGGAGTGCTAAAAATGGATGTTTAACATGAAAAATTAGGTTTTTATAAGGCCAGAAATTTATAACATGTTTTCCTTGCAGGTGATTGGTGACAAAGGTGCGCCGCTGAATAACTGCTGGGGCTTCATTGTCGGCACTGCACGTCAAATGTGCAGACCAACAGTCGACCAGAACGAATATTTCTCACTTTGCTTTTCGAGATTTTCACAAAAAAAAAAGCTTGTGCTCCAAGACATTGAAACTATGTACAAAGTTGGAGTTTTATTGAGTAACTGTAGGACCATTCTGTACAGGAACCAGTGCCATTCTTACTTCAACGTATATCCGATTTCATTGGAGAAGTATATCTCGTAGAGTTGGTACTTACTACGTGTTTTCAATAAATCGTTAAATGAGGATTGTTTCAGAAAAAAATGTAGAGGTGCTTAATACATTTGGGCTGTGCTCAATAAGTAGTGTATAGTTGTTGTTAAGTAGTTTCTTCTGTTAGCGAATTTTTGTACAATTGCTCAACAATAAAACCATCTGCTCAAAAAACGCTAAAAATAATAAAAGTCCAGTCATGCAGCATGACCCCATGAGCGAATTTTTGAAGAAATCTTCGACGTTTCAGTCGCTATTGATCGTGTAGAGAAATTTTAGTTTATGATTTTGATAGACAAACATGGAATCAAATTCTATCTACAGCATGGTTCTAGCCTTAAACAGCATGGGTCTAGGATTGGTTATACAGGTATACTTCCATAAGAGTAGTTCAATCTGAATTTGGATAATGTTTCATGCAAATATTACCGATTTTTACAACTAGCGAACGGCATTATTTCGATTTTTGACTGATTTTTCAACTTTGAAATTTTTGAAAACTTGATACATATTCTCTTAGGAAATTTTACGCTGATTCCGAATATACCACATGTTAGTATGCTGAAAAAATTATTTCGCACAACAAATCGCAAAAAACAGGCTATTTTGACATTTTTGACTACATTTTCGAAAATTTCAACCCGAAGATGTAATCCGATCATGCTGGCCAACGAACTTGAACTTTCGTTTTGTGTCCTTAACATTTTAAAATTTGTTTGAAGTTTCTAGCACAATTCTACGGACAGTTATCGTCTGGAATGACACATATATACATACATACATACATACATACATACATACATATATACATACATACATACATACATACATAAAAAAATGCGTTAAACTTCAGAATATGATTCAGAATACCCTAAAACGGATTTCTGCATAAAAATTTTTCAAAAATTCACATTCTACAAATTTTGAGGCGAGAGCAATAGCTTAATTTTCTTCAAAAATTCGCTAAAACTAAGAAAATTTTTAAATTTTTTCATGAAAGCAGAATTTAATTTATAAACAAATTGAAGACCATAAATGTAATCATTATACATTACGTGCGCAAAAATGTGCTCAAATATCAAAGAAGGTGCTTAAAAATCGCTGAAAATGGAAAAAATTACAAAAACCTCTTGATTCATCATGACAACACAATAATATGTAGAAACAAGTTCGTACGCCATAACTTGGATCGTATGACAGTTTGATGCACAAATGTGTGGTGTCATCAAATATATAACTATTCAAAATATATAAATATTTATTGTCATAATTGTACAAAAATTTGCTCATGAGGTTATGCTGGACGACTGGAACTTTTTACCTATTCGTCCTTTGAAAATATGTCTAAGTACGCATCTATTTTATCGTATTTTTCATGAATTCAGGGGGAAAAAAAATGTAAAGTTTGAACGTGAACGGTTTTAATTAAATATCCCAAAACATTGAAAAATCTGGAACTTGTTTCCTGTTGCATTTATATGATTTAGGAAAGGTTTCGCTTTCTATAACTAAATAGCATCAACACACAAACATCCCATTATTTAATTTAAGAATGTACTACTGAACAAAAACATTAGGTACCATGTTACGTACGTACCTCTTTTTAAGACGTCAAGAAAGCATTAAATAATTATATAGGTTCTCAATAATTTATTGTCACGTCAATTAAAAAGTTGTTAATGCAGTATAATGATCATCATGTGCTTTCTTCATAAAAACACACTATACATGAACATTCATCAAACGTAAGCCAGTAAAGATAGTCAGGGATAACAAAACAGCAGGGGTACAAGAAATATACTATATTCTAAATATTCTCATAAAGCATAGTATGTTGATACACTTCTCCTTCACGTTAATACAGAGATCTAACGGGGTAGGAAACATTTTTAGGGTGCGTTTATATTAGGAGCTTGTACGAGAGCCACGACTATTTATAGCGAATATCGTTGCACCGCTTTCTCAATGGGCAATACATTGTGATTCGTGAATTTATTTTTTCTCAAAATTGTATGATAATATTAGTCTCAAGACAGCATGGCATCGAAAATATATGCCACCCCTATGTAGTTGGAGACGTTTCAAAATCGGAATTTCAAATAAGAGCGGAGAAAAAGAAACAAACACTCAGTGATAACGCGTACTACGCGGAGATGCACAAAAACTGGCTGAAGCAGCCCGTTAGGTTATGTTAGGCCTAAACAGGAGGCTCCCACCAATCAATGTCCATTCCTCGTGGTACGTCATTTATCGGTAAATTATCATAGTTAAACTCTTCATATCCGTCCACCACTTCCAAAAATCAATTAATTTCTCAACTTTTCAATTTCTTCTCAAGTGCAGACACAAGGTGAATAAAAGTTTAGCTTCAATGATAATACACAATACACAAAACACATGCCTTGTTGCCTTGTGTCTTATACATAATTGCCCATTAAAGTACTCGTATAAATACTTGAATGATGTTCGCTGTAGTCACAGCTCTCACTGCAGCTTTAATATAAACGCACCCTAAGAATGTATGACTCTACTGATTAGCGCCTCAAGCAACTCAATACTCTTCACCCCCTTTCCCCCAGCTCCCTCATGAAGTTATCAAAAAACTTCATTTCTTCCCTTCGGTTTCTCTCCGTCTGTTCCCTCATAAAGTTGTCAAACTTCAAATTCTCCTTCCAGTTCCTGTCTTCTTCGAGGGTGATCCTTCTACTATCGTTCTGGGCTTGGAGCAGGGCCACCTATAAACGTTTGAGCTCCAGTTCATGCTCTTTTGCCTTCATCTCTCGGACGTGGTAGCTAACCCCTATGTTCAGCCTCATCCTTCTTGGATGCAGGGTAGCAATGCTTGGGAGACAGCGAGGGGCTGGAGTGGAAGCGGCTCTCCCAGTCTAAACAATTGAACAGAACAAAATAGATTACTAGTAGGATCTGTTGATTTGAGCCTGACGTACAAATCGAGTGTGAACCTATGAAACGGCATTTGAAACTACTCGTAGTTCCAAGAAGTAGCGTTATTTGCTCAATTCAGTGGAACATCGTATCTCTATTAATAAAATCGTAAATTATGTCTGTCTTGTGAATAATATGTAAATCATGAAAATTTTCATTTCTTTTTTGTGTCATGCTATTGTAGACGATTGGTATCATTTTATAAATTTTTCTCTGTCTGCCTGTTTGCCCGCTTTTCACGGTCAAAGGACATCCGGTCATTGGACATTCGGTGAGAGTGGGGGAAATTATATTCACCAATCTAAGATACATTATAGTCTATATGCAACTTTAACAAAGTCGGGAAGTGAGGCCGTTTTGGGAGGGGGGAGAACACGGGTATTTCGGTAGTCATTGTAGAAACGTGAATCTGAGTTGGGGAATATGTTAGGAATACCCTAAGCTGAACCAAAAGGTACTTGAATTTGTCTTAATTTGACCGGTAAAGTGGGTATCTTTATATGTTAGGAATGATCTAATTTAAATCACAGACTACTTCAGTTTTTAAAATATGATCAGTGGGGTGTTGGGGGGGGGGGGGGGGGGGGTGAAATGGGGTATTTCGGACATCACTGAATAAATTAAGGACCTGATTTAGAAAAATATGTTGAAAAACTTAATTAAAAAAAATAAATGAAAAATGTAGCTTCCGAAATGGTCTCATACATTTTAGAAAACGGAATTTTAGAAAATGTTTACCACAGAAATCGGTTGTGGGACATTTTAAAACGAGTCTTTATATCAACTTAAATCACAGACTACTTCAAATTTTCGAATCACATCCATAGGGGTGCCCAACATAGTATGGTGGGGCGGGAGACCCCATTCATCCTACTTATTCAGCCCAACGTGCGCATCGTACGGGTGAACCAACTACTTTAGGGTAAATAAGTTGAGATGTGAATATCAGTGCTCATAGTTTGGTTGTCTACATCCGGAGTATTCAGATCTGTTGTCTGGTGCGTTGGAGCACTTGTGGAAGCACGCAGTTCAACAGAATATTAAAATCTTCCTTATTGTGATAAAGCAACTAACAAGAAATTTTGATAACGATACTCACTATTTGGATATGTGAAGGTGGAAGAGGATCCGAAATGGGGTTGTTTGGAGGAGGAGTTGGGTGGCGCATCACTGCACCCGTGGAGCAGCCTACACAGTTCAACAATAGCAGAATATTAGAATCATCCTTATTTTAATAAACCTACTAAGTAACTAAACATTTCGATAACGATACTCACTATTTGGGTATGTGAAGATGGAAGATGATCCAAGTTGGAGTGTAGGCTATCAGGAGAAGGCTGCGACAGTTAAACGAAAAATTATATTAGTACCTAATATTAAGCTTAAATGTATCATTTAGGTAGGTATTGAGTACAAATTTAGATTATTTCCTTACACTCTGGCTGGCGAAAGGAGGAGTTGTGGGTAGCAACATGTCGTCGGCAGGCCCCGCCGAAACCACTTCCTGCAATTGATCACTCTTCAACTTCCTGAAGAAACTGCGATTCCTGCAACCCCACATTCAATGATGCAATATTCAATTAAAGTGGTTACGGACTTGCTAGCTACTACGACACTGAGTAACTATCTTGTAAAATGCTGCCAATTACTACACAAAGGTGTTTTTAATTGTAATTAAAAAATGCTCAATCACCTACCTACTCCATAACCGCACACGACGACAAGTATACAAACATCCGTTTTATAAACACGGTTTGGTCTAAACTTGACTTGATAAACATTGGAAATATCCCTAACATCGTGCAACTGGGTACAGATGTAACCGTATTACATTAAACAGTTGAAGTGGATTCAAAGAGGAGATATGTCAAAACTATCAACTATGTGCGAAGTTAGCTCCACTAAGATATCCGACTTTCAAAAATGTATTATTCTATGTTTCATATGTGGGAAACAATTTTTTTTTTTTTTAAATACATGTAGCGTTTTGGTTTGGAAAAAGTTTAATATGGTTTGGAAAAAGATTAATTTGGTTTGGAAAAAGTAATTTGATCTGGAAAAGGTTGTATTTGATTTGGAAATTCTATATATACAGGGTGTTGAGAAATAACATGACAATACTTCAAGGTGTTATTGGACATTTAAAGGGTGATGACGAATATACCACATATATCAGGGGCCTCTTAATGAGCTTTAACCAAGTTTTCTGCAAAATACCTCTATTTTCAACGTATTTCGAGTATTATTTGGCAAAGAATACAAAACATAACAATCAAAACAGAAATCACCTCGAATTAAACATAGTAGGACAATAAGTTCTGCATACCATGAGACGTTGCATGGCGTTGGAGAGGAGTGGTGCCAGCACTTTCCAGGCCGCCTCTTTACCGTCCTCGTAGGGATTTCGGGAGAGGACACTGAGGAGAATAATGTCGTTTCCCACGCAAAATCGAAAAATCGTCCTGTTTTTTCTTCTTTCTTCCTTAAAAAAATAAAATTAAATTAAAAAAAAAAATCGTATGAGCGAATTTTCTTAAATTATAATATATATTTGTTAAATTGATTGAAAATTTTAGCAGTTTGTGCAAAGAAAATGTTAACCATTATTTTTCGGGTAAAAAACGTATTCCAAATAGTAATCAGCTACTCAAAAAGAGCTTTAAGATTTTACGCTTTTTCAAAAGTTTTTATCAATTTTATAGTCAATTTTAATGAAATTTAAGTACATTATTCAGCATACTAGGTACATACATTTTTTAATGTTCTATTCTATATTTGATAAACATTATTTGAGGAATATTCTGCTAAAAATTATGAATTTAACAATTTTATATCGTTTTCAGCCATTTTTAGTGATTTTGTCAGCACATTTCTTGAAATTTGACCAATTTAATGGCTGCGAAAAGTGCGGGCCAACGAACTCCTCCTTGATTTTTTGGAGCGAGAACGGAATTTCGATTTTAGCGAATTTTTTTGGAAAATGAAGCTATTGCAATGGCTCGGAAAATTTTAAAATAAAAATTTTTGAATAATTTCTTCATCGAAATCCTTTTTGAGGCATTCTGAAAGGAATCCTTGAGTAACGCTTTTTCATATATATATAATCCTTTTTGAGGGATCCTGAAAGGAATCCTTGAGTTTAACGCTTTTTCATATATATATATATATATATATATATATATATATATATATATATATATTGTCCTAAATAAATCACTAAAAATGGCTAAAAATCGTCAAAATTGGATTTTTTGTAGAATATTGCTCAAATAAAGTTTATCAACTATAAAATAGAACATTCAAGTCAAATAGGACCATTAGCATTCAATGTGTTCAGGATTATCCAACCTGCGATCGCTGATTTTCATAGGGAAACCTGCAGGACTTAACCCGCATAATCTCTGAATATTTCATCGAAGTCGGAAAAAATTGTGGGAGTGACCTAAGCGCGTGTGTTTGGTAGTAATCAGCGGACACACAGACAAGTAAACAGGCCGACAGAGAACCAAAATTTATTATGTTCAAGAACGTATAGAATGTAAAATGCAAGCGGAAAATTTGATTGTAGAGCAAAAACAGAATATATTTACTTTTCAAAGTGGACACAATGCTTCCATACCTTAAGTAAGTAAATCCGGAAAGAAAATGAAGCATTCAAAACGGTGTGTTCACACTCAACTTATTTCACTTTATTATTCACTTTTTCTTCACATTTCTTAGCTCCAATTTCTCATTGCAAACTCACTTGACATTTTTAACTTGAAATTTGAAAAATACGGACTCTAACTACATTACGGACACCCTCAACACATTGAAAATACGGATATGGACGTATAAATACGGACACATGTAACAAAGATTGATGAAGTCACACTTACCTCGGACGATCATTGTGTATTTTCCGACACTTCGCTGATATTTCACTTCTACGTGGATTTTTCACTTTTATCTGGCAACAACCTACCTCAAAATTCACTTCAGAAATCAACTTTTACAGCACAACACTACTAATCACTTTCAAAATCTTGAATAAGTACTAAGAAACAACAAACTCGCAAAGCTGCTGTACTGTTTTGATGTGAAATGAGGTTATCCTCAACGAAGGTAATTCAGCTGAGTCGGGAAACGAATCGGAAACCTCGTTGCCCTTGACGACCCGAAAGGCGATACGAGTCACCTGACTCCAGTCGGGTTCCGAATTGGCGAGTCGTCGCCCGACTCGGACGCGCATGCGTACTTCCAATTATCCTTATCCACTCGTGGTGACGACTCGGGCTCCCATTCGGGCAACGAATAGACGATCGAATACGACATAAGAACTAGGGATGCAAAATCGGTAGCCAACAATCGATTTTGGCAATCGATTTTTAATCGGGAGCTCACGATCGATTGTACCAATTAATTGGACAAAAAAATCGATTTTTAATAAAAATCGATTTTTAACACCCCACGCCTGTACAATTTACTACCGTGCAATACAAAAGTCCAGTCATGCAGCATGACCCCATGAGCGAATTTTTGGAGAAATCTTCGACTTTGGGTCTGCGTGCTAGTACGTACATAAATAGAACTTCTTCATAATTTCATGGCTGATATTTTCTAAGCCACAGTCAGTATTAAAGCTACATCAAGTCCTAAAACAGTTGAGCGTAAAACATTAAAGAGAGCGACCGAGAGAATCGGAGGACGGAATATTTCACAGAGTAAACTCATCAGTTGTGATTACATTTTTTTTTTTTTTTTTTTTTTTTTTAACAACCACCTACTACCTACGCTTTAAACAGCATGGTTCTAGGATTGGTTATGCAGGGATACTTCCATAAGAGTAGTTCAATCTGAATTTGGACAATATTTCATGCAAATATTACCGATTTTTACAACTAGCGAACGGCATTATTTCGATTTTTGACTGATTTTTCAACTTTGAAATTTTCGAAAACTTGATACATATTCTTATAGGAAATGTTACGCTGATTCCGAATATACCACATGTTAGTATGCTGAAAAAATTATTTCGCACAACAAATCGCAAAAAACAGGCTATTTTGAAATTTTTGACTACATTTTGAAAATTTCAACTCGAAGATGTAATCCGATCATGCTGGCCAACGAACTTGAACTTTTGTTTTGTGTCCTTAACATTTTAAAATTTGTTTGAAGTTTCTAGCACAATTCTACGGACAGTTATCGTCTGGAATGACACATACATACATACATATAATTAATATATACATACATACATACATAGGTACATAAAAAAATGCGTTAAACTTCAGAATATGATTCAGAATAGCCTGAAACGGATTTCTGCATAAAATTTTTTCAAAAATTCACATTTTACAAATTTTGAGGCGAGAGCAATAGCTTAATTTTCTTCAAAAATTCGCTAAAAGAGAAATTAACTTCAAAAATTATAAAAGAAATAATAAACGACTGGATATGGGACATAGATGAGAATAGTGGAGAAGTTTCATCTTTATTATGAAGGATAGGGTCATTTTATAACTAATTATTAAGTAATTTTTGAAATTGAATTGTAATTCATCATCCTATGATAAGAATGAAACTTTTACTTGAATTGTATTATTTTCAATTATTTAAAATTAGAATTATAATGTATACCCCTCAATTATACTCAAAAAGACGGTAGCCATCTCAAAAAAGTTTTTCCCAAACTGATTTCGTCAGAACGGAAGCTGAAAATAGCTACTTAAACTGGCGAAAAATTATATTTTCTTCAAAAATCTTTAAAAAGCATAGGTATATTAAATTTATTTTCATTATATTTGATTTACGTAAATAGAAAAATGTGCATAAATATTTTTATATTCATCCATGTAAAAAGAAAATAAAAATTTTTGAAATTGAAAATTGATACAAAAACAAACACCGCAATAAAAATCGATTTCATAAAAAAATCGATTTCTAGATAAAAATCGGTACAATCAATCGATTGCAAAAAAATCGGAAATCGGAGGTAAAAAATCGATTTTTTGATTTAATCGAAAATCGATTAGCATCCCTAATAAGAACTCCCTATTTTCTTCCTTTTTTGGCCTTTACTCGTAACTACTTGTGAAACTTAGAGGCGAGAGACATGATTGCGAAAGGAACTTTGTATTTACTTGTTCGGAGAGGTAAATTTCACCAGAAGTTGGGTCGCCTCCCTGCGAGAGAAGTTACCTGAAAACGCATTACCGCAATACGGATTACTCTTAAAACATTACACACACTTCTTGGTTCTTCAAGGAAGTTTCGGAGAATCATAGGTGGTAGGTAGGGTTTTTTTTTTTCGACAGCGTGGGTAGTTACGTATCAAAATATGTAGATTTCAAAAAATTATCCGTTTGCTAGAACATTGGCAGGGAAAAAAATCAACAAGGGAGCAAATCATAACGGGTGGAACATGGCGAAAATCGCCATGAAACTAGTGTTGCCAGGTTCCGGAGTAAGCCCAGGGGACCTTTAGAGAGAAAAAGGGGGAAAAACGGGGGACTTTCTCAAACAAAAAGGTGAACTTTCTGGGGTCCTTTTCACTGCTATATATATATTCCGTACAGTGGCAGATTCTCAACAAACACATACGCACTCAGTTCATAATTGAATCGTTTATTTCAGAAACCACCTAAGTGCGCTTTTTTCAACTTTTGGAAAACTAAAAAAGACTGTTTTGCAGCTTAAGCTTAAGTATAGGTAGTAGGGGGTAGGGGGCTTAGGGTAGGTAGGGGCTTATAGTATCCTTCAAATATTTTTTTACCAAATCAAGAACATGCTATTGGAATTATCTATTTTGTTAATTTTTTTTTTTTCTTCAAGTTTTTGAGTTATAAATTTTTGAAAATTTTGCACTTAGATGGTTCCTGCAATACATGAATAAATCCAAAGTGATTTTTTAAAAAGTATTATTGAAATTAAGTCAAACGATTAATTTTTATCTGTTTTGGTATCAACCAGACAAGAGATGCACTTAAGTATAAACAAGAGTGGTTTTTACAAGGCATTAAACGGAAAATACTTGTTCAAGTAGACTACACGCTTCAGTGCGCTTGGGCTACAGCGACGGCGTTTGGGTTCTTTCTGAAATAAACGGATTCTTTTCAAGGCTGTCAAATAGTATTAGTGATATGGAACATTGGTTATTTCGGCACTAAACGATGTATTCACCTCTGAAAAGAACAGTACCACCAAAACAACATTTTTTTTCATTTTAGCGAATTTTTGAAGAACATTATTGCTATCGCCTCAAAATTTGTAGAATGTGAATTTTTGAAAAAAAATTATGCAGAAATCCGTTTCAGGCTATTCTGAATCATATTCTGAAGTTTAACGCATTTTTTTATGTATGTATATATGTATGTATGTATGTATGTGTCATTCCAGACGATAACTGTCCGTAGAATTGTGCTAGAAACTTCAAACAAATTTTAAAATGTTAAGGGCACAAAACGAAAGTTCAAGTTCGTTGGCCAGCTTGATCGGATTACATCTTCGGGTTGAAATTTTCAAAAATGTAGTCAAAAATTTCAAAATAGCCTGTTTTTTGCGATTTGTTGTGCGAAATAATTTTTTCAGCATACTAACATGTGGTATATTCGGAATCAGCGTAAAATTTCCTATAAGAATATGTATCAAGTTTTCAAAAATTTCAAAGTTGAAAAATCAGTCAAAAATCGAAATAATGCCGTTCGCTGGTTGTAAAAATCGGTAAGAAATTCGCTCATGGGGTCATGCTGCATGACTGGACTTTTTGTCGCTTAGGTGGTTTCTGAAATAAACGATTCAATTATTTTCGCTTTCTTGAGTCATAAGGATTTGACAAAATTATCATATCAGACAGTTATATCTTGATAACTGATAATGGGGAACTGTTGTTGTTGGTGACCGGTAACTATACTGAGTGACTAGAAACGGTTGGTGACACTAATCTAGCAAATTTTACTTCATGCTTTCATTTTTCGGGGTTAAAGGGAGGACCTTTCAATAAAAAGGGGGAAATATTGAGGTACCCCGGAGGCCTTCAGGGATCGGGGTAACGGCAGACTGAAAAGGGGAAAATTCCCCCTTTTGGGGTACCATTGGCAACACTGCATGAAACTACGATGCTCGTATCAGCTGATATAATTCCAATAGAATTTTCAAAATGAAACCGGGCTTATTATGGCTTTTGTCGCTTGTAGGCGGAATTGAAGCGTAGGTGAGTGATTAATTGTGAATAATTAATTTTCGTTTGGTAGGTCAGCTCGTGTGGAAAGTATAGGTGTGTTATTTTAATTAATTAATTTCTCTTCTGTAGGCGTCTACACCTAAGAAGATATATTATATTTAGATAGGTACCTAATGTAAGTACAATAAATTTAGGTTAATAATTATTGACAGGTGTTCTACGTAGGAGAGCTATCCAATAAAGGAATAATTAAACATTGTGAATGTATTTGTAGCGTTTTGTATTGCAAAGAATTTACACAAAATGAAAATGTACAGCCACCGAAAGCGCAAAGAAAAATTTACATGCTATGATTACAAACTTAGTATAGTGGAAATGTCCTATGGCGCCGTAAATTTTCATATCCTTCACAATTTATTGGGTGTGATTTGAAGGTATACAGACAGTTGTGAATGGAAGTATCTACTTTTCCAAATACCCCTCCCCTCCCTCCCAGATTTTGGGCCCTCGACGGTACTGACAAGGGGGATATACGGTGACTACTATGGGGATATGGATGTGGTTATTGTTTCTCAATGGTACGTCGTAAAAAAGTTAGCAATATTTTCTTGCCGGTTGGGACGGCCTTTTGAAGGTCAGGATAGATTTTGCTTGTTTTTTTTTTTTTGGATTGTGGGGGAATTTTTATCACCCTTCCAATGTTTCTGATCGAGACGTTTGAAGGGGCCCATTCTTTGTTTTATCGAATTTTATCGAAAATCCCGTTCTCGCGCCAAGAAATCAAGCTTCCGAAACAAAAGGATGTGTTGAATTCGTTGGCTAGCACTTTTTGAGCACATTAAACTGGTCAAATTTCGAAAAATCTCCTCGAAAAATCACTAAAAACGGCTGAAAATCGTAAAATTTGCATTTTTTAGCCGAATGTTAGTCAAACGAAGTTTATCAACGATGAACTAGAACATCTAAACATCTATGCACCAAATTATGCTGCAAAATTTCAATAATATTTGCTACAATAAATTAATAAAAACCCAAACAAAACCTGAAAATTCTAAATCCTTTTGAATCACAGATTGTAACTTAGAACGAGTTTTAGTGAATGTCCGTGGAAAATGAAGCTATTGCGATGGCTCCAAAAAATTTTAAATCTAAATTGTCAAAAATTTTCTTAATTGAAATCCGTTTTGAGGCATTCTGAAACGAATCCTAGAGTTTAACACTTTTTCAAATGTATATATATATATATATATATATATATATATATATATATATATATATATATATATATATATATATATATATGTGTGAGTGTGTCCTTCCAGACTATCTCTCCTCAAAATCGAGATAAAAATGCAGTTCTTGCGCCAAAAAATCAAGCTTTCCAGACGAAAGGACAAGTTTGTTAGCCAGCATTCATTAAAGCACATTAAGTTGGTCAAATTCCAAAAAAGTGCTGGAAAAAATCACTTAAAATAGCAAAAAACGGCTAAAAATTGTTATATTTATATTTTTAGCTGGACATTGCTCAAATAAAGTTTATTAACAATAAAATAGAACATTAAAAAATTTATGTAGAAAATTATGCTGACAAATGTACTTAAATTTCATTAAAATGTGCTAAAAAATCCAAAATCTCTTTTTGAATCGCAGAATATTATTTAGAACGAGTCTTTTGCAATAAAAATTGGTAGTTGACAATTTCTCTTCCCTTGAAGCCCTCAATTTTTAACACAATGTAACATCATACAATAATTTACGATAATTCGCTCATGCGATCATGCTGCATGACTGCAACTTTTTATTGGTCATTAAACTGCTCTCGAACAGTTTCTTAGCACTCAAAGTGGTCAAATTTCAAAACACTGTTACATACCATAATACGATAACTTACGAAAATTCGCCCACACGGTCATACTGCATGACTAGAACATTTTTCTACATAAATTTTGATAAACATTTTCAGTATCTCCCATTTCAACCTTTGATTTGAATTCAGCACCTCAAAGTGCATACCTACATTTACGTCTTCAACGGCTCTTAAATACCACTACAGGTTTGTACAAAGTCTAGTGAATGAAAATTCATTCAACTCTTTTCTCTGTAAAATAGAATAGAAAGTAGAAAATACATTAAAAACGCTGCAAATTATTTCACAAAGGTTTATTACTTTTTCAATTGAGTACTATCGTAGTTTTAGTTGGCTTGCGTACGTCATAGGGCCCGTCCAGACTCCTCGGCGTGTCCTATTCGAGTTGCCACAACCTATACTTCTATAATCATATACGCATGTTTATATTTCTCGATTGGAGCTCCTATCTATTCAAACAGTTATTGCCTTAATAATGTCATTATCTAAGTACGTACGAAAAGTCGAGAGGATATGTTATTAAATATGCGTAGGAAAAGCATTGGTATTAACACACAAATATGACCTAGAAAAAAACATATATTCATGCCTCGAAGGAACGCCGTACCCACCTCATGGTGCCGCGGTGTATTATATGGGTATAACACGTAAAAGTAATAAATATCCATTCTCCTACACCCCTCTGCTACGCCCCTGGTCACTCCAGCCACCACAAGGTGCCGCGGCGCCTCCTCTCACTCCACCCCCCGTTCACCCCCCTCACCACCCACCGTGACCCCTTGCCAAGCGTGCCAGGCGTGCGTCTAACACGTCTAACACTCAAAACCTCGAAAAAGACACTTTTTCGCCCGTTTTTGGCCCATAGCATCTATGCGCGTAAAGCGATCGGGATGGTTAAACGTTAGGACAAACTAGACCCCAAATGGAGTCTATGTGCGAAAGAACGGGTTTTTTAAGTAAATTCTTAGGCCTTTAATGGCCCGGACGGCGAACGGCGAATGGCGGACGGACATTTCAAATTTGGATTCTACGCACCTTGAAACGTAAAGTGACAAAGTTTGAGGGGGGGTTATAAAAATTTCTTGCTACACGATCACATAGGCTTATTATTGGAAATGATAAACCAAAATATAATGTAAAATAAACCATTGTTGACTACCGCAATGAGTTCTGACATGGTTGTAGTATTAATATTTTTTATAGCAACTTTCTTGGAGGGATTTCTTGTCCTCCATTAGGCAATTCCAGTATTCGGCAATATTGCAGTGGTAACCTCCCTTGCAACTTATTCATTAATCTTTCGAGCAAACTTAATCGAAGTCTTGCAAAACATTAAGAAATACGGAACTACAGACTTCCTTGTCTTCCGGGACGTTTTCAATTACATCTATATTCCTATGGACTTGCTTTGTAGTATAGAATAGTTTAGAATAGTTTGCTCTAAATTCAATCTGGTGCTATATTCACTGTATATGAAGAATAATTCGCTAGTCCCAGAAATTCTCGGTTTGTTTTCCTTGTTTAAAAAATAAATTACCGTTACAAAATCTAAATTTGTTCTCCAAAATCGGTGTCAACGTAGGTGGATTCCTAAATATTTGCTATCCTGGTAAAACTTTGCACGTATTTCACTTATCTACGTCAAACCGCCGAGAATAGACAACACAAATATATGATAAATGATAAGACGTTGCGAATGGATTACCCTGGCTCCACTAAATGAGAGGTAACCAATAGAATACTACACATTTACCGTAGGTAACACTAAACTATCGCAACAAAATTATTACTCTTAGCACCTACTGGTATTCAATCAGAAGTTAATAGCAGTGACGTTAATATTATGATCTGAAAAGAACCTGTAGTAAAATATTCAACTTCCCTAGAAAATTATGCATGTTTCAGCTTGGTAAATTAGGTATATATTGTTCCGGAAAAGTTGAAGGAACCTTTTCACAACAGTTACAGTTGTGATTTGGAAACCTAATTTAAGTGCAAAACCTTTTATAGCGAATCTTCGTAGAAATTGAAGCTATAGCAATGCCGATTTAAATTTTGAAAATGAAAATGTCCAAACATTTCTCCATTGAAATCCGTTTTGAGACATTTTGAAACGATTCCTGGAGTTTATCGTCACACAATATATGTATATATATATATATATATATATATATATATATATATATATATATATATATATATATATATATATATATATATATATAATACTCTTTCATTTATTTGTTCGATCATACGGGCGAACCCAATTACAATAAGTGCAAAAATATTATCAATAAGTGTAAAATAAGATATAATAAATTTCAGGTTCAATTTTACAATTTAGTGGCTCGAAATTAGCACAAAAAAATCGGTTTTTGGTTTTTGGACAATAGGGCCTGTGTGATGTCACAGTCGTAGTATGTTTCAGCGCTGAGTCGATTGAAACCACTCCGAGATCTCCAAAATTCATAAATAAGTGGAAAAAAAATCGATTTTTAGGTGAAAAAGCCTATAATTGACCAAAATGTGGTTTTCGAGTTTTGCTGTGTGTCCTAAAATTATCTTTGCGATCTCATCGGAGGGCTGTCCCCTCAGTTTTATTCAGGATATTGATGGCCTCATTGATCCGATTTTTAAGCATCTAATTTAATTGTATCCACAACTTTTCTTTGGAAATTCGCTCTATTAGCCATGATGCATGACTGATTACTTCTTTTTTCAACGTTTCTCATTAGGTGTTGAATTGTTTTGAAATTTGAGTACTTTCAGTTCACATAAACTATTAATTTTATGAAAATATATGGTTCCATAACAATATTTCACTCTAAGAACGATATCTTTTTTTTTTTTTTTTTAAGTTTCTTATAGGTAATCGAAGTTTAGCATATTTTGTGGAAATTTAGGTATACATGTTTCAGCACAGATATGAGTAAAAATCGCTGAATGTTATAGTTCACAGTAAAAGTATCCTGTAATACATTATAAAATCAACGATTTCAGTTTTTTCTTTTATTTTTTGTGGTGATTTTTTAGCACATCTTTTTGAAGAGTGTTGTCTATCTAACTCATTTGTATTAAGAATGCTTTACTTTTTGGCCGGAGGCTAATTCTGGAATGACATATATATATATATATATATATATATATATATATATATATTATATATATATATATATATATATATATATATATATATATATATATATATATATATATATATATATAATATCTTAATTTACCAGTATATTGGCTTATTATTTTCAATAATGAACCATTGTAATCGACCGACCAAGAAACAAAATGTAATCGACCAAGAAACAAAATTGTGAACTCCCCCCCCCCCCCCCCCCTTAAATTTGTTGGTTTGGCTGCGGTGAGGGCAGCTGAAATTTGAATCCAACGACGACAAAATTTTCATTAAATCTTTCAGTCACTTTCAAGTTATTTCTTCGTATCATTTATTTTGAATTTATTTTCATTCGTTTTTTAGTTCATAAACTTGATTTCTTTTGATAGGTGAAATCGTCCACTATATTTCGATAATGCACCACATACTCAGTTTACTAGGTAGGTCATTTTCTACAGACCAGTGATCTGCGTTGAAGGGCTATCGGATACAGAAATATTAAACCATTGTGTAATAATTTGCAGTATTTTTTATATTTATATAAAAGTTTCAACATCCATCTAACAGATTTTCATGAAGAAAATGTTGAGAAATTGTACTAATTTTTAACACTCCCCGAACCATTGCAATACAAAATTTAATTTTTTTCAAAAGTTTGCAAAATATCCGGCATGAAAAGTTACGTGAAAAGCTTCTTTACTGATTGTAAAATCGACATAGGAACAGAATTAGTCGTTCGAGGCTAATACAGAAATAATTCAGTAATCAGTTCTCAGTAATCAGTTCAGTTCTTTCAGTAGTAATTGGAAAAGTTTTTTTTTTTTTTTTTAATTACACTTACCCTAGAGGTTCAGGCTACAAATGGGTTTCCTAAACTAAGTTCACGGCGTGAAGGCCGCACGTTGTGATACAGAGAAAATGTGTTCAGCTCGTTCCATAATACATTGACGAGTGTTGACGCCCTCGTTTCGTCACTCTGAGGTGGGTTCAATTTAACTTGGCCCGTCAGCCCCGGGACTATCATGAATTGACCATAAAATTAGCAAGTCGAGTGAGGCCCGCCAGAAGCGTAGCTTCCCACAATGAGATGCCGCGCTCGCAAGTGAACCTCACATTCACGCCATTTTCCGAGGGACGAACTAAATCCAGAGCCGATACTGAATTATGCGATGCGGTTAACGTCCTTCATCGTGATCAAATTATTGAACTTATACTAATGTTTTCGTGAATTTGAAGATAGGTGATAGGTATCGTTGTCCTTTTTTTATTTATCTAATTATACACGGGCATAACGCCCAATAACACGATATAAAAAACGTCCGCCAAGTTGGGTGGGCAGTATAGCTTCTTCACATATGGTAACTGGACGTATAGAATAGTTGAAGAACAAAGCACGAGTCGAAATGATTGATAAGAGAACGTCATAAGAAAATAATGTTTGCGCATGCGCACCATTTTTTTCAATAGCAATGAAATTTATAGGGGAACGTCTAGGAGCTAAACCGCACAATCCTTGAAAATGTCTTAAATATCGGTCCATTAGTCTCGGCGTTCTGTCTGTTTCTTTCAATTTCAGTTTTGAAAGCTATTGTATTAATTTGGTATAATTATTAGCTACTGAAGCATAGCTATTACTGAAGCATACCTACTACTGAAGCTAGTATTTAATTAGAAATTTACAAATAGTAGCAAACATTTTAATATTCAGGTTCATCACACCTCAGGCTAATCTAACAAAAATTGAAAGTGATAATATATTGTTCAAATTATCTCGAATTTGAGAAATCGGGGAATACAAACAACACTTATTTGGATCAAACCACATGTGGGTATAGTGGGTAACGAAAAAGCTTCTGCTTTTGCTATCTAGCAAAAAGAGCGCTTTAACAAGAACCAAATCATATAACTTCAGACCTTTACCCCTCTTCCGATCTTCACAACACGTTAAAAAAACGAATGCTCTTCCAATGGAGCGATTTTTATCACAACTATACATCAGGAAATCCATATAAATCCGGTTTCGCCATTATTTCCGGCGAACCATGATTAGCAAACATTTTTGGAAAACCAAACCTACTAATCTATATGCAGAATGCTAAGCAATTACTACCTAAGCAAAAACTTCCTCAACAAAATTGGTATTGAAGATCCGCTGAATTGTTCCACTTGTATCCTAGAAGTGGAGGATATAACACACATCGTTCTGCTATGTCCAAGATTCTCTACAGACCGTGAAATTCTGTTCACCAACAGTTTGAAGGAAATTACTGCTCCATTTAATATGGGCTTGTTACCTTCGCAAAATAATTGTGATGTGTACCTCCATTTATTTGATTTCCTAACCAACATCAACCACAGACTATAATCCTTATTTCTGTTTATAAATGTATGGAGCGAACCAATGCCAAATAAAGTTATAAAAATGTTTTTAAAACAGTTCATCTTGAAATTATTCATTCGTCAAACCATAAGTACAATCCTTGTTTTTTCCACCAAATCTGTTGATGAGTCGATCGATAGAAATGTCAATATCAGCCCTCGGAATAATTCAGCAATACCGACCTTGGGCTCGAAATACTACTGGAATGCTCGTTAAAATTTCTGCAGCAGTTTAAAGGTTTCGGGAGTTAGTGTAAATATTTGTATGTCAAAATTGAAGAAAAATAAGTAATAAAATTGTTTGACTAAGGTCCAAGGGGGATCCGCCACTGACCCATGGACACGAAAAGCGGGCGAATGGCGTACGAATAGTCAGATAGAAGTACACGAAGGAAATAATGGATCGAAATAGAATCACCAAATTCATTATCCTTATCGAAGTACCCTGAGGCATACAATGCATTTTCATGGTTTCAATCTCGTAGACAAATGCACACAAATTCAGATTTAAATTTGCTAAACCCTTAAATAATATGGTCGCATTCAAAATTAATGGCGAAATTACTATAGATTCGTATTACCAAAACTCTTTCAACGGATCAAACACCTTGTTCGATGAAATGATGCAGATGTCGTCTTTCGGCGAATCTGGTTCACATTCCATTTCAAAGTGTGGGTTCTCATTCCCACGTGAACTTCTTAGTGAGTCACGTACCGGATACTTCGTCAGGTACAGGAATAGGTAGGTAGGTATGTATTACGTCATTAATGAACCTTTTCGCCTTGAACAAACCATGTTACGTGTAGGAAACCTTCTAACTCCACATTTTATACGTTAGTTCATATACATACGCTGGTATGTGGTAAATTGAACATGTTGTTTAGGAAGTCAATCACCCAAGATGTTTAGTGATGTTTGATTGTGAAGGAGGAATTTCCCATTACTGTCGTACTGTATGAATTCGTGTGTGTTTCTGGCCTTTAAAGCAAATTTTGTCTTGATCTTTATCAATTAATTATTATACTCAGTCTTTGGACATATGTCTTTTAACAAATCCTTATTTCTTTTTTCATTATTGAGGAACGAAGTGAGTCTCTACTTTGACTTTGATTTGTCAGCGCGCGAACGCATGTGTGAGTGTGTGTTGTGTGTGTGTGTGTGTGTGTGTGTGTGTGTGTGTGTGTGTGTGCGCGCGTGATCTGCTCTACATGCCACTATTTTCAGTAGTGTGAATCAGCTAGAGTTTTTGGTGACGACTCGACGACAGGAATTCGTCGTCGGCGACAACGAGCATCATCAAATAAACCAAAAATCAAGTTTGGTATCGTTTTCAGTATTTTTTGCCACACAGACTTTAACTACTATAAAAGCTTGAAGAGTTTTCCTTGATGACAATATGACGTCGTCGTGACTGACGAAAGTCGCAACCAAATCATAAATCGAGTCTAGTTTTATTCTCAATAGTTTTAAACACACAGAATCGACTGAATTCACTAATAAAGCTTCAAAAGTTGTCCTTGATGACAATATGACGTCGTTGTCACTGACGTAAGCCACAACCAAATCATAAAAATCGATTTTAGTATCGTTTCCAATAGTTTTGATCGCTCAGAATCGACAGAAATCACTATTAAAGCTGTAAAAGTTGTACTTGATTACTATACGACGTTGTTGTCACTGACGTCAATCGTTGTCAGATCATCAAGTTTGGTATCGTTTTTAATAGTTTCTGTCACATAAGATTCTTGATGAATCTGGTCATCGGAACAACTAGTATTGGTATAAGATTAGTGTTAATAGCTATAGGAAGTGTATACACTACATCATGGTCTCGAAACAAACTGTAAATTTTTCGGCATAAAATGAGAGCGTTATGAGTCTTTAATCCAATTCTACACTCACGTTTCTACGGGCTCTCAACCAAACACCCCAAATCACTAATTAAGGAGCACTAGACGTTTGTTAACATATAAATTTTAAATGATCAATTATCAATTTAAAATTATTAGTTTTGTTCGACAATCGAATATGAAGAATCTAAGTACCAGATTGCATGTCGATAGCTCCAAAGTTACGATCTGTAGCGCGGAAAAGATAGACAAGCACACGTAAAGTCAAATGAAGGCCGTGAAGCAATCGTAGATTCACTTCATTCATAAATTACTAGAATTAAATTATTATACGCTGGTATGTTCAATCGGAGATCAATATACAACAACAGCAAAAAAAAAACCACTCGGGAGAAGTGTAAACTTCTATGACGATTTTCTGCTAAATATAAAAAGTAAAATTGGACATTACTTTCCACTCTGTTGGGATGTTGGGAAAGTAAAATTGGACATTACTTTCCACTCTGTTGGGATGTTGGCAAAGTAAAAGTGGACATTACTTTCCACTCTGTTGGGATGTTGGCAAAGTAAAAGTGGACATTACTTTCCACTCTGTTGGGATGTTGGGAAAGTAAAATTGGACATTAAGTACTTTCCACTCTGTTGGGATGTTGGGAAAGTAAAAGAGGACAGGCTCCGCCGCTGGACTTTCCGCCTTGAGCCTTCGGCTAAAATGCTAAAACATGGAACATGCTTTCTTCCCGCTAATTCGTAAATGTAAATAAATTTAAAACTACGACATAAATGTTTTGAAAATCGAAATTAGAACTGAGTACCTAAGTAGATAATTTTCTGTTATGGTGCGCGTCTACAATTACTATAAGCAAGATTGAATTTCATTGACTTTCTCAACCAAGTGACAACAAAACAAGCGGCATTTTTACTATATCCATTTATAACATAAATAAATATAAAACTACGACATGAATAGAAAAACAAGTACGAAAGAAATGCGTGATAAATCGAGAGCTTTCCAACGAGTGGAGAACGATTTTTGTCCGGTGAAAAATAAAGAAGTTTCATCTCCCCAGCAACGGCTTGGTTGTACGTGAAAATCAAAAGAAAAATTAAAAAATCGCCTGAGAAATCTGGGACACTTTCTTTTCAAAACGTTTTCTCTCGGAGCCCTCACAAATTGGTATCGTACGCATAAGTGGATCTACTGAGTTAATCATAACGCACGGATACACCCAAGGAGCCGATTGGACATATTGGTGATATGGTATATATTATACTTACGTTATAATTATAATTTTTGCCAGCGCAATAATATTGATTGTATAACTTGTTTTTATTTGGATAGTAGTGTTCGAAAATTCCTCAGGTGTCTGTACTGCTGTGTAGGTACCTAGCCAAAGAAAATTGAGATACTTTATGTATAAAGTTTGTTATAGTTAAAAACCAGCTGCAATGGCAGTGCAGTTATGATTGTTCGTTTTGATCAATTTTTTTTTGTTTTTTTTTCCTGCTCAGCAGACAAGAAAAGAATTAGTTGAATGACTTACGAATTATGCTGGGGCAGCGGGCGGTGTCACCCTTGGTATAGCACTGAAGAGCATTGCGGATCGCTCATTCAGAAATGTAGGGATCTAACTGTGAATTGAGCTGTAAGATAACGGTATAAACTGTTTACTTTTAAAACTCTAATTAGTATGAATAACGGGTCTCCGTTAGAAATGGCTTCAATCTATCGGATCTGCTAATCTGCTCTATATATTCACCACAAAATAAACAACCGATATTCGGCGTTTATAATCTCCTGCTTGTTGTTTGATTGGCATTTCATCGTCAAATTCAGATGAGATCAAGCCATTCTTTCATGAAGTACCTATCTACATTTTGTGGTAAGTACTTCATTCGCACAAGTTCTTGTATACAATGTGGTCTAGCGTTTGGTCGAGAGGTCTCGAACAAACTTCGTATCTGTTCCTACAGTATCTGTATTACCTGTATTTCAAGTATTTATAACTGTGACCCTTAAAAAATCTGTCGTTATGTGGGAGATTACGTTTATATTGCTGTAATTTTCTCAGTTCTCGTGTTATTCTGATCAGCTTCAGAACCTCCGAGGCTAATTTCTCTCCTAATCGACTCACGTTGCTGAAATTCAATGGAGCTCGTTCGGGACACCTCAAAAACAATCGGTTCGGAGGATCAGTGAATAGCTGTTGGGGCCTCTGAGGCTAATTTCTTTCCTTTTCTACCTGCCGTTTTACTGTTTTTTGTTGTTGTTGTTTTGACATTTTTTCAACATTCACCTCCTATAAACTGTAAAATTGTGGGTTCCTGAGCTGTAAAGGTGTGCACCCTTTTGGGAGGCACGGTGCGCCAAGTTTTGATCATTTACTACATATATATGGGGTTTAATAATAGCCTTACACAAAAATAATAAACCTTTGTGTAATAATTTGCAGCGTTTCCATATGTATTTATATACCGCCTGTGTGTGTGTTCGAGGCGGCTATTAACTGATGACGCTTTGTCATTCAGCGGTTGGAATGTCGAAAGGGAGAGACTATTATAGATGTAAAGTGACCAGGGCAAGAAGCCGGATACCGTTGCCATCAAGCCCGATGAGTCTACTGGATGTCCAGGTTGTCAGTGGTTGAGTGGACAAGTAGCAGATCTGGCGAGCTAAGACAAGTAAACATGATAATAAAACTGATCTGCGGCAAGCGGTATCTGAAGGGAGTCGCGACCAAAAACATCAAGGTGGGGTGCAGGAAAAGTGCCACGGAGTTAATCAAGTTGGGCATCTCGGCAAGAGTGCTCCGTGGTATCACCGGGAAGCAACCAAGTCCGCCGATCGGATTAATTAGACGTGCTCGAACATGCCGTCTCCGCCAGGGTTGTTTATCAGCTCAGATATGAAGCTACCGACTCCGCCAGTTCAGTTATCTCCTGGTCTTACGCGATGGCACTTCGAACTGACTTTACTTTATCAGAATCCCAACGCGGTAGACAAATTGTTATTTTCGAGAATAATAAGTTTCATAAATGCAACTACGTGTCCAGCTTGTGTGCATTCCGGTGGCGTTGTGTGCAAAACACGTGTAGTGCGACAGTGTACATTCTAACTATGCTTTTCGACAACAGAAAATTCCTTGACCCCCAGCCAAAAGACATGTCCATGTCAAAAGAAACGCTTGCATACGAGTCTGCAACACATTGGGACATTTCATGTCTTTAGTTGCAGACTCGTATGCAAGCTCTAAGAGCCACTCAGCTGATCCGGACCCCGGGCATCGTCAAGTAAATGTCCTAAAGAGGCTACATACGAAATTACAGCTTCCTAGAGTGTAAAGCATAGAAATTAGCTTCAAGAGCCACTCAGCTGATCCGGAGCCCGGGCATCGTCAAGTAAATGTCCTAAAGAGGCTACATACGAAATTACAGCTTCCTAGAGTGTAAAGCATAGAAATTAGCTTTAAGAGCCACTCATCTGATCCGGACCCTGGGCATGGTCAAGTAAATGTCCTAAAGAGGCTACATACGAAATTACAGCTTCCTATAGTGTAAAGTATAGAAATTACCAATTAAAATTATTTAACCACCGCTTCACAAATCAAACCGTTCTCGCAATATTCGGATCACCTGCTATGAATCACATCATCGAAACACCAGCTCAATGAAATCATCAGACATTAACAAGCGGTTGCAATCATGTTCACAATATCAATTATTGAAAATGATCACCTGTGTGTAAACAATTATTCATATAACCATGCTCATAACTCAGCTTGCTGGCCACGCACTTCGCAGTAGTTAACATAATATGGTTGGATAAATCGAGAGCTTTCGAACGAATGGTCAACGAATTTTGTGGGATGAAAAACGACGAAGTACCATTTCCCTAGCAACGACTCGGTTGTAAGCTGAAATCATCAGAATATTTGGTAACAAATTTGGTAACGGTTTTCGAGTTATGTGCCAGAGCAAAGACATAAAATGTCAAAAACAGCGTGACGTGACGGTAAAATCGTATTCACACCCCGCTAAATTTTTCGATGCGGTGCGCCTATAGAAGTTTACACTTCAAAAAAAAAAAAAAAAAAAAAAAAAATCTTGACCCCGCCAGGGGGGCTTCGTTATGGAATGCGTCTAGAATTACTATCACCAAGATTACATACCTTCTCAACCAAGTATCAACAAAACAAGCGGCATTGTTTACTGTATCAATTTATAACATAAATAAGTATAAAGTTACGACATAAATAGTAGAACAAGTATGAAAGAAATGCGTGATAAATCGAGAGCTTTCCAATGAATTGAGAACGATTTTTGTCCGATGAAACCTAAAGAACTTTCATTTCCCCAGCAACGGCTTGGCAGTAAGTTTTTCGCTAGTTAGTCCAAGGCCAAAGTACGTTCCATGCTAAAATTCCATCGCTGTCTCCCAACCGCGTCTCCCAAAAAACGTGACACTTTTCGCCAATTAGCTCAAGTCTAAGGCATGTTCCATGCTAAAAAAATAAAAAATAAATAAATAAATAAAATAAATAAACAAATAAAACGCCAGGAGTTGATAGTTTTTAATTAGGCCAGCTGGGTTAATAATAAGCTATACTGCAGCAAAGTAATACAGCTTATAAAATATAAATTGAAGTAAAACCGAGGTACCTGGTGGCGGTGGACAATAATAATGCCACAGTAAGCCGTAAAAATTCGAAGCGAACCAAACTGAATCACATCAAATACCGCGGAAGTTCTTGACTTCGAATACCGCAGGTTCACGACTGAAGCGCATCCATCCAAACTGCTGAAGCCAAACGATAAAAAGGTTTAAGATAGAGAACAATATGGAAGTAGGTATTAGCACCTGCCTGAGGTGGCGAACCTTTTCGAGAGCTTTGACTCACCTGCCGTGTTACAATATGAAAAATTTTTATTAATATCTTTATTTACGACCCGCATTGATCTGACAGCACGATGAATGGGTAACAGTATATCATCTTGACAAGTGGCCTTCGCGAAAAAATGCATAATATCTCCTTCAGGGATCATAGGAGATGCAGCACTCAACGCTATACTATTAAATAGTGTAGTGTAGTAATATAGTTTACTAATATATCATTATAGTAATACAGCAGCAAATTTGAAAGACTACCAATTCAGTGAGGACCAGTGTGGCACTATTCGCACTATTCCTCCCCCATCTAGATTTTGGCCTCTCAATATCACCTAACGATCTTAATATTGGTTTGATAAGTCTGCCAAAGATCATTTTACACAGTAATGTACATTCTAAGACCTATATATTGAGCCATTTTAGCGAGATTTAGTAGGAAATGAAACTATTGCAATGGTTCCAAAAATGTTAAAATAAAAATTGTCTTCATTGAGATCCGTTTTGAAGCATTTTGAAACGAATTCTAGAGTTTAACACTTTTTCATTTTGATATATATGTATGTGTCATTCCAGACGATAAATCTCTTCAGGATTGAGATAAAATTTCTAAATGAAGCTATTGCAATGGCTTCAAAAATTTTTAAATAAAAATTTTCGGAAACTTTTTTCATTGAAATCCGTTTTTAGACATTCTGAAACGAATACTAGAGTCCAAGAGTCCTAGAGTACGAGTCATATGTCCTTCCAGGCGATAATTCACCTGAAGATTGAGATACAAATTCCGTTCTTGCGCCAAAAATCGAGTTAAAAAAAAAAAGGATCAGTTTGTTGGCCAGCATTTTTGAAGTACAATAAATTGGTCAAATTTCAAAACAATTTGCTCAATAAATCATTAGGAATGGCTCAAAATGGCTGAAAATTGTAAAAGTTATATTTATCATAAGCATTTTAGTCAAACAAAGTTTATCTTCAAAGACCTAGAACATTAGAAAATTTATGCACAAAATCATGCTGACAGATTTCCTTAAATTTCATGAATATCCGTTTAAAATCGATGTAAACTCCCGAAAACTGTACTTCTTAAAATCCTAAATCTTTTGTGAATCGCGGAATATTATTAATTTAGAACTTTTTTTTTTTTGGCATACAAGTGGTTGTTAACAATTTCTTTAAACTCAAAGTGCTCAAATTTGAAAATAATGAAATATTACTATATACGATAGGTATCAACAAAAATTTGCTGATACTGTCATGCTGCATGATTGGAACGATTTTAGCTCACTCCCATCCCTACTGAAGTACAACGTGAAAACCCGTTTCTGAGAATTTTATTTCTAAACTGACGTGAAATTCATGAGTTTTGCTGAATTTTAATAGTGAAAGGCGTAGGCTCGAATATGGTCGATATAAACTTTGGAACGTATTCAACCTTAATCGAATGAGCTTTGGTGGACTTAAATCGTACCAATAACAGCGTCGATAGGTGATATTAAATTGCGAAAATCTTGATGGGGGGAGTGGTGGATGACTCACCCGAAATCAGCCTGATTTTCAATTGTTTCTAATTCCTCTATTTTGGAAGATAATTTATAGTCCTTTTGTCAAATCGCTATTTATTTTGATTATACCTTACAATTTTGCTTTGTATAAAAATTTCTGTAGGATGCACGGTTTAGGAATCATTCGAGAAAAATTTTGAAACGTGAAATTTTAGTATTCTTAATTGCATATTGTACTAAATTCGAAACTGTAGATAAGGATTTTTCTCACGAATCACAGAATGCATCTTCAAAATCTAATCGTAACCCTTCTCCTGGAATTACTACACATTTTCGGCATGGACTCTTGGATTATGAAACCAAGTAATCTTTCATTCGATCATGCATCAACAGCACCTGTTGATTAACTAGTCAATGTTTGAGGAAATTGTTGAAATGAATCGTGACGTAGGTACCTATCTTGCAAGCCAAAGCTATTTATTTCGATGAGTTCACACGGGACTGCCATGGATTGATAGTAATATAAATGATAATAAACAAGTTGAGCGGCCTCGTCAGAAGCGCCACTCTACACATTCTGCTTCTTCATTTAAATGGAACTCTACGCTATTCTCAGCCAACTTCAACCAAGAAAACAATGTTATTTTTCACCCGCGGGAACAACTTGGATCTTCTCCTACGTCAACCTGCGTCATAATTATTCAATCTATGAAGATTCATCAGCATAGAAAAAAATAAACAAAGTAGTTTTAGTAGCTACTTGATATATTTATAGTCAAATGTATGTGTATAATATACTCCTGCTCAAAATTAGAGCACCACCATCCATGTCTTCGTTTGTCCCCTTCGGTTTTCCCTCATTAAGTTTTTATTCATTTGCACACATTGTTTGCAAACACAGAAGGAATACAGTAACCAAAAAAGGCACAAATTCTTGAAGAAAAGATGTTATGGATAAAATTAAAGAAAAATGTACCTTGTGGTAAAATTATAAAAATTGTAAATGTGAAAAAAAGAATGTCAGTTTTGCTTTTCAATACTTCATATTACCTCCTCTAGCTCGTATGAGGGCTTGGAGCCTTCGGCCTATGTCTCTAATCAAGTTTTGGTTGATAGTTGATAAGGGAAGACACAAGGGGACAAACGAAGAAATGGATGGTGGTGCGCTAATTTTGAGCAGGAGTGTATGAACATGAAAAAAGTTACAGTCATGCAGCATGATCGTTAAAGCGAATTTTCGTAAATTATCATATATCCTTTTTTTTTTTTTAAAGTTTTACCTAAGCCACACCTCAACCAGAAGGGTCATTAGCGGCATTGAACAAGGTGTCTGAAGGGACACTGGAAGTGACACGATTCTAAGGGGAGCCATGTTGCCATCCTCGACTAAAAAGGAGCGTCATCGTGGACTCCACTGGCAACTCGGAGGGGAAAAAAATGAGGGGTACAGTGATGACCACCGTTTAGCCCCCAAAGTGGATTAAAAAAACCCAAAAATAAAGTAATACAACTAAGACTAGATGTAAAATAGGCTAATAACTATATACTACTATATACAATCAGCAAAGTGAAATAAAACTACGACTAAATGGATATAAATATATCACAGATCAGATATCACAGTTCGAAGTAGAGCTCAGCGGCTCTCAGGTACGACAACACGGATCGGACCTCGTCTAGATATTTTATCATGTTAAATTGTTTTCAAAATTCAGGACTTTAAGTAAAAAGAATTTGTTTTGTACCGATTTTATGGCAAAACCTCGTTCTAACTAATATTCTGCAATTAAAAAAAATATTTTGTATTTTTGGTTTTTAATTGGAGTTTTTATCCATTTTTTGGCACATACTAATTAAATGTAAGTACATTTTTTGGCATACATTTCTGCATACATTTTTGAATGTTCTTGTTAATTCTCACTGCTACTAAATTCTATTTAGCGTAAATAGTAGAGACAGAAATTAACGGAATTAATCTTCAAAATAACTAATCAAGAAAGAACAACACTTTCAGGTCAGAATTTTCCAGAACAATGTATTTTTTAGAGAAAAACATTCAGTCGAGAAATAAATCATATGGGAAAAATAGTGGAAAATGGATTTAGAGAATCATCTGGCCGAGACACAAATTAAAATGAAATAAACTACCTAATTAAGTTAGCTGAAGCTAGCAGTTCAAGTTCGTTGTTATTTATTTCTTTTGATAAAACTCTGCTAAAAATATAAATTTAGCTGTTTTTAGCTTTTTTTAGTGATTTTTTTAGCACATTTTATGACATTTGACCAATTTATTGTGCTCAAAAAATGCTGGCCAACGAACTCATTCTTTCATTTGGAAACCTTGATTTTTCAGCGCCTGAACAGAATTCTCACTCCTAACGAGAGTAGTTAGGTATCGTCAGGAAATACACAGAGACACCACATATGTAAGTATATACAAGATGTCCCAGGGGAAGGTTACCCCCCACCCCTACATTTCCCCAGAATTCAGCGTAAAATATTGGGACCAACGCCATTCTTCATAACTTTCTACTAGATCTCATGAGAAAATGAACCAATCCATGGTTAGTTTTCAAAGTATTTTAGATACTTGACTAAAAATTAGCTTCCTTGCTTTTAGTAGTCTCTGTTCCAATTCATTAATTTTAGTTTCGTCATTTTGTTTTTAAACAGTTGTAGAAAGCCGAAAGAAACGAAATTTGATTTGACACAGACGTTCTCCGAAACTGCCTCTTCCGAAGTTCAACGACCTCCAGGGAGGGTATTGTTTATCGACCTGGCCGGGGGTGTGGGAGCCTGGACTCCATGCAAGTGTTGACGTCACTGTAATGATGACGTCACGGGCTCTACGCCTCCAGTACTCACCGCCCTTCCAGCTCCTCCCTTTTATCCACCGACCGAGTCCTCCTGCCCTTTTCAGCTGGAGCTCCGGACTGGGTCGACATTTCCACAAACCGGCCACCTAACACTCTTCCTTTCAACGGTGTGAAAACAACATAGTGGACAAGTTTCGTTTGTTAGAATTCCATCTTTTAGTTCATCAAATGCAATAATACTTTTCTACCCCCCCTCCCCTTTATCTATCAAAATGTGTTGGTTAACGATTCAAAATGTATTGAACCCAAATAAAAAAGTTTGTTATTGAAAATGATTAACCAAAATCCGTCCGTCCGCCATAAGGAGAAGGTTTCCTCCGAAACTACTGGACCAAAGTTTATGAAACTTGAATCAAAAATTGTTATTGGGGTCTGGTTGGACCCGAATCGTTGCCATCAATTTAGAAATGGTAGAAAGGGTTGAATTTAAGGGCGGAAATCTAGGATAATAGATCTCGAAAACTTTCGAAATGAAAGTAGGTAGGTAATGTTGTTTTTTCTGTCATTGTAGACATCATCCCAAAGAATCGAATGAAACCACTCGGACGTTCATCCGTCCGATCCCCCAAGGTTAGAACTATGACAGGAAAAAATATCATCAGCATGGGAGTGAATCAAAACTCTTGTTAATATTGTAAAACACTGCAAATTATTGCACAAAGGCTTATTTTTTCAATATTAGATAGTCCTTGTAAGCAGATCTACAATATTAAACCCCGTACATAATATATTATCATAACTTGAAGCTTCGCGCCTCGCACATGGGTCCACCATTTTACAGGGTCAGGATCCCATCGTCTTACGAGTTATGATAACACCATCTACCCGCCGAGTAGAAAGCTGATCAGAGAAAAAAATTACTAGCTTACGCCTAAATACTACAGAACAATGAGCGTAGAGTACGGTTTTACGTTTTCTACGTAAAAATGTGCTATTCATAGGTTGAATAGCAAAGAAATTAGCTCTGGAGCTCACTCAGCTGCTCTAAGTGGCATCAGACCTTCAGATTCATTTCTAAATGTCGCAAGGTGCATCCATTCCAAATTTTAGCTTTACCTATTGTGAATAGTAAATAAATTCTCTGGAGCTCAAACAGCCGGGTTCAGGATCTTCATAATTTATAATTAATTTCCAGATGCTCGAAGAGGCTTCGAATTCAAATTTCAGCTTAATAGGTTTGATAGCAAAGATATTACCTCCGTACCTTACTCGGCTGATCTGGGGGGCTCTAAACAGTAGGAATCGTTTCTATACGTCCCAAGGTTTCTCAATTTCGAATTTCTGCTTCACAGGTTGAACAGCAAAGAGATTAGCTCCATAGATTCAATTTCAATCTATTCATATCTATAAAAATCTCGTGTCACGGGTTAGTGATTAAACTCCTCCAAAACGGCTCAACTGATTTTTATGAAATTTTGTACGTATATTTGGTAGGTAGCAGAGTAGGTCGTAAATATTTTTCAGCTGACTGTTCTGACCAGCTGAGTTAGCCCTGTTACGAATTCCTTTTCTAAATGATCCAAAATGCTAAAATTCAAACGGATGCTCTCTGTGACATGCGGACGAGCAAACGTAGTAATGGTAGTAACATTATACCATTATTACATGACTAGGTATAATTACCTTGTAATAAACTGTAGGATGATGAAATCTGACATGGAGCCTCTGTTTGACATCTAGAGACGAATGCAATTACGGGTTCTTTTCTGATCAGCTGAATGAGCTAAACTCTCACCTTTTCACAGTTGGATGTTGAAATTTGACGATGAATTTGTAGCTTTATTTGGTAGTTTTCCTGTAAAACGGCAATAATACTTAATGACTGTGTGTATTTCAACCCGGAAATCCAAATATTTACTAGTTATGGGCATTTATAAGAAAAATCGCTCATTTATTCATGTTACAGCCATGTCATCATCCGGGAATGAAAATAATGTTTCCCCCACTTACAGGTAAATTCGGAACCAAATTTAGTAATAACGTATTATTCGCGTGTGTAACGACTAAAAACTGATTAGTTTAGTTATTTATTCGCGAGAATAACGAGTAAAATCTAATTGTGTAACTAAATTAGTTGTTAGTTACTAGTGGTAACTAATCGAATAACTGGATTAGTTACTCTGAAAATGATAACTAGCAGACAATTAGTTGTATTTAATATCCGCCATTGCATAACTAATTTAGTTGTAGTTGTTAGTCGTAACTATTTTTTGCCCAACACCGGTCACCGTAAGGTAGTATTCCACCTTCATTACATAGGGAACTAACTAAATGCGTTACAATGAGAATCAACAGGCTGTGTTGGACTTTACGTCACCGCCATAGCCCAAGAAACTCCCTCATTATTTCTAGATGATATGAATTACACACAAGATATCGTTTATTGGTTTGAACGAAATGTCCAATCGGCTTCTGATATGACATTTATTCCCACGGGATGTGACGTAGGTAGTTATCTAAAGAAAATATGACATATCATCGTCCTGCACACCGAAACAACTATACTTGACAAACTTCACATAGATTGATTTTAGCAAATTTTCGTATACAAAAAAGAAAAAAATGAAGCTATTGCAATGGCTTCAAAAATTTTTAAATCAAATTTTTCGGAAACTTTTTTCATTGAAATCCGCTTTTAGACATTCTGAAACGAATACTAGAGTCCAAGAGTCCTAGAGTACGAGTCATATGTCCTTCCAGGCGATGATTCTCCTGAAGATTGAGATACAAATTCGGTTCTTGCGCAAAAAAATCAAGCTTTCCAAACGAAAGGATAAGTTCGTAGGCCAGCATTTTTTGAGCTCATTAAATTGGTTAAAAAAAAGTGATTAATAAATCACTAAAAATGGAAAAATTCTTAAATTTATATTTTTAGCAGAATTTCAGTCAAAACAATTTTATCAAAAAAGAACTAGAATATTAAAAAACAGGTTTGCATAAATTTATGCTGAAAAATATATAAAAACTGCAAAAAAACGAAAACTCAAAAATCATTTTTTAATCGCAGACTATTATTTAGAACGAGTTTTTTCTTTTTTTTTCCAAGTTCTTTCATTCTATTCCCTTTTAAGGATGTATTAATGTTGAAATTCTGTTGAGTTTAAAATCGTCTATTAAAACTGTCCGTATGAATAAAACAGAGTAGACTCTCGCGAAGTATGAGCATGAAGAATATGCACTTTCTTTAAAGCATGAAGGATGATCTTCGAAGCGGAAGCACGAATATTGAGGATTGTCTCCAAAACGTATGAATAATCGCATGCTTCTACTTGATGCTCACACTTCCAAGGAAAAAGGATAAGCTTCAGTTAAACAAAGTTTGGAAACAAAGTTTGGAAACAGCTGATGCTGCGCCACCGAACCCTCCCGCCACATTCAGGTGATTTATTGCCTAGAAACTTCAAAACGCTGGCATCAAGAAGCTCCCAGTTTGTGCATGTGCAATAATATTGCATTTGCTATAGAATTGTATTTTCCATCCCCATACGACAGACGTACTTGAGAATGGGGAAGCTTCGTTTAACCCGTCTGAAGCTCTGCTCAATAAGAACTCTCTCTCTCAAGCTAGCAGTTTATTAAACCTCCTGGATTAACCCTTTGGGGTTGTGAAAGGGAACCATTAGCCAAGGTTCAATTCCATACATGTCTCGAATCACCAAGGAGAACCGTGTTTGTCGTTGTAGCCATGATTGTCCGAATATACGAATTTTTCCAAATGTCTCTCTCATGGACAGAACCCGGCCAACTGACATCAACACTAGTAAACCATCGCAAGTTGCTTGGACGTTGATTGTAGGCTTCCCCTTACGATTTACGCACTCATCACTATGAGCTCTAGGCTTTTCGATACCAATATGGGTGCAATCGATCACGCCGACAGCCGTTGGAAACTAGCGACGGTGTCGCCACTGTTCTTTCGCCCTATGAATTTTACAGGGTTGGACGAAAATCGAATTCAAACGCCTGCCTCGGTGACAATCTTTTTCACAACTTCCCTCGCAATTAAAAAAACTTTGGATTGGTGAAGCTCCACTCCGATGCCCTTCTGGGATCCTGGGTCAGCCAGATATCTCAGGCAAACAAACCTTAATTTTATGAGTCGGAGTCAAAGCGCCTCCTCTCCGATCGAAGGTTACTAACCCGAAGAAATGGTTAACCAACCCTCTACTCTCTCCTCGCTGAAACGAAAAAGACTCCTGAAATCTTCCATTTGCATCGATACCCAAGTATTTTGGTTTACGCACATTCACAATGATTGCCATTTTTAAGCCCGACGCGAATAAAGAAAAGCAAAAAGTGTCACTAAAGTATATCGGATTATCGGATAGGTCGTACGTAGGAGCTGTTCATGATTGAAACAAGTATAGAAAGTTTTGTTTGTTCAACACTGTTGGTAAGATTACTCTTCTTGAATGTGGAGGATGCTCTAAAGTAACCTCGTTTTTTTTTTTTTAAAGAACATGCTCGCAACTCTAAGTATGAGTAGCTTTTATTCATAGAAAATTGACAAACCGTTAAAACCTGAAGCACATATTTTAAGTTAGAGCTTGAGCTTGTTCTCTTGCTTCAAGTATGAGGTACTCTTTCAGTCTCCTACTCCGAGGATGAGCAAGCTCTTCTTTTTTCATTATTAAAAATGTGAGTACCTTCTCCAAAATCATCGAGAATGTGCATTCGCTCATCTTCATTAATATGGCTCAAAGTGATATAACGGAAATGGGTGCATGCAAGACTAAGTTAACTCTGCTGATGTGGAATTTTTCATCAATTTTTCAAGAATATGAATTAAATGCAATGAAAAGTAAATAATTATCTTCACATACAAAAGTGTTTTGACTATACGGTACGTCCACGACTTATATCTTTGTACGATTGTCAGTCAGGAATTTACTATTACCATTTACTCAAATTATCTCCATCGAAATTGGCATTTTACTCACTAACTTTCTAATAGGGATCGGGATAGATTATTTTGAAAGCCTGAATAACCGTATAAACAGGAGTCAGGAGATTGGGAATCTCCTCCATCATCCTATGACAGGCTAGGCGTTTCCTAACATCTTTGCTCGGGTAAACAACTTCGTTGAGAAAACAGTTGAATGCAACATTTCTTGTTTATTTTGGGGAAATACCATCATAAACGTAACAAAACGCTCATCTTCGTTCCGCTCATGCGATACTACTTATAGGTATACTACTTATCTCTAATAACATAAATATTGGAGGTGTACTGTCTCTTGTGAGGCAATACTGTAAACATGTACCTATTTGAACAGGACGCCAGCGCTGGTGGTGGCAGCTGGCGTAAACTACAGGAGTACCTGGGTACAAGGGCGTCTGGGGGCAAGGGGACGTACCTTCTGAACTTCTCCATTTTTCACTGCAAAAGATGCCACCAAGTTCCAATGACCGACTTCCCCACAAATCAGAAAGGACACGTCAACTTTCAAAGCTAAGGTACCTCCCGGGCTCAACATTAATGATGAAATCATCTTCGTATTGTGATGGAAATTATCTCCATCCGATCTCCTTTTCAGCAAGCCATCCCATTTCCTGAACAATTTACAAGATATGTTTTCCTTTCAATTTTCAACTTCTCTGTAACTTCTGAGTAAAATTTATATTCGACATATCGAAACTATATTTTTCCTTTCTTCGTTTACATATAGATGAATTGAACTATATCTCATAGATATAAAACCCACGTATAATATAATCTGAATCTATGACATCCATAACATCTACAACATCTATGAAGACGTATGAACTGATACATCATCTATCTATATGTATATTCTCACAGCAGAAAACGCTCTCCAATGATATAAAACGGCATAAATTATTTTACCGATTGAAAGAGCTTATTGGGATAAATGAAGACAGGGGATGAAGATCCTTATAATCAGTAAAGGAAGTGTTGGGTCGAGATTGGTCTCGTTTGAATGCTCATGTGGCATAACCAAAATATGTATCTAAAGTTCAACTGGGGATAGTGATGTTAAAACAAAGCTTTGAAATACGTTATTGTTAATCCGATTAGCTACATATATTTTTTCAATTCTAAAATGCATATTACACAGAGTAAAAAATAGGAACAAGAGAATATGAAATAAGAATCTGAAGGTGGAAATCGTAAAATGATATGGAAAACGGATAGTCAAGGTTATGAATGTCGAACCTTGGGGTGATTATCCAAAACAGACATTAGGTATTATATTTGCGAAATAAAATAAGTTAGCAAGGTGTGTGGGTATTGGGTATGAGGGTTCTATTGGTTTTAATATTATTAAAGTGTCTATGTGAATTGTTGTGATGCGATCTTACTCTGTGCGTCATCGATTACTAATTCATGAACCTACAAGAATAACACAGAGAATTTCAAACCTGTTTGTCAACGGTCGACACTCGCTGTTTCGAATGATTCACTGCCTGGTCGGATTCGTGCGTCAGTTGCTGCAGTCACCCGTGGATGGTGACGGGATGCTAAGACGAACTGTATTTCGCTTGAATTATGGGAGTAACGGGATGAGCTAATCTCGTTACGTTACCTCAGTATATTTCGGGAGCCGTTATTATTCCCCATTATGGCATACAGACAGCTTCAGTTCAAGTATAAGCAGGTCATTTACCATATATAGCTTTAAAGTCTTCCAAAGTGAAGTGAATATTGAACAACAAGTGACAGGTAGCAGTGATTGGTTATCTGTTTTATCTACCCTTGGTTTTGTTACCTATCTAAGCAGTAAGCAAATGTTACGTACTTGGAATTTCTCTCCTACATAATAAATTATATTCTCCTCCCCTCATCTATAATCTGATGGTTGCGTGAAGGGCCTACTATTATCAACCGCATACATTCAGAATTTCAGCAAGATTAACCTCAAGAATATGGATCTTACATTTGATACGCGATGAATTTTACTTTTGCGTATGCCCAGGGTGAGATTAATATTGATAAGTGAACGTGAAACTAACAGAAAACGATTTCCAGTCTAAGCCTCACATTCCCCGAGAATTTTATCAAAATCTGATGAAAACTGTGGAAATTGATCTTCTTACAAGGATTTGCGGACACACAGACAGACAGATAGGCAGACATCGAAAAAATATCCAGAATCGTATAAAATGAACAATGCGAGTGGAAATATTGATTGTGGTAGAAAAAAAAGTGTTCGTCTCTCAAAAGAGAAACCAATGAAATGAAAGGAATGAAATGAAAATTGTTCATTTCCAGCTGAAGACAAAAAAAAAAATAATAATAAATCAACATAAATGCAAGTATCTTATGGATACCTTATTAAACTATTAGGAATTAACCCTACTCCAAGGCACATTGCCGATGTTAATGCTTCTGCTACCAATAGATGGATTCGGAAGCAACACACAGTTCAGCTTTAGCCTTCTTCTTTTTACCCCCTGTATAATCTACTACTAGAGGAGGCTGTACGTTATTATTAATTTTTTTAAATGAAACATTATAAGGGAAAGGTTTTTTTTCCTTTGATGGTTTAATGTAGAAAGAGGAAGTAGTCAGATACATTTATAATATTATACAGTATGAATATCCAATACTCTCTAAAACTACTTTTTCAATTTTCCTACGTTAGTATGCATAGATTGAACAATGATGACGCTGGATGTATTCTGAAGATGACGTAGAAGTAGAAACAAGTTGTTCCCACGAGTGAAAAATAACTTCGTCATCTTGGTTGTCGGCTAAGAATAGCGTAGAGAACCCATTAAATGTGTAATCAGAATGAGAGGAGCGGCGCTTCTGACGAGGCCACTCAACTCGTTGATTATTATTTATATTAGCGACAATCCATGGTAGGTACTCCCACGTTAACTCGTCGAAAGAAATAACTTTGGCTAGTAAGGTACTTAGATTCCACGATTCATTTTAAGGGGGTTCAGTACAAAAATACTGAATAAAAGAAAAAAAAAATTGTTCGTTGTATCTTAATCTGCACTCAAATCTGAAGGTTTTGGTATATCTCACTTAATTATTGAATGAACCGTAACAGTTATGAATGAATGAATGTGGGTGTGTGCGAGCGTGTGTGTGTCTGCACGGAGAACCTAATAGTTCTCCTAACTGTCATTTTGCTGGCCCGCCTCAAGAAACGGCAGCTCCATCTTGCCGCCCCAGACGTCATTAAGGCCTTTGACACTGTGAGCCATTTTGCCCTGACCGATTGCCTTTGTTGTGTCGCGGCACCTACTCGATTAATTAAGTATGTTTTATGTCTGTACCACGGAGGCATGACGGTCCTCGAGGCCGAAGGTGAGATGTCAGGGGATGTGGTCATTGGGCGTAAGGGTGCGCCAAGGGGATCATCTATCGTCACCTCTCTTCAACCTGGTCATGGACACGACCTTGGGTAAGTTGCCAGCTGAAATATGTTTCGATCTCGCCCCTGGGGTGCGAGTAGTTGCATTGGCTTTTGCCGATGATGTCATCTTACTCGACGAAGCCCGCGAGGGCTTGCAGATCGCCCTCAATGCCTTTGCCAAGCAGCTAGCCAGGTGTGGTTTAGTGGTCAACCCTTCTAAGTGTGGGTCAGTCTCCTTGGTCCCGTCAGGCCGTCAGCATAAGGTGAAGGTGGTGGATCAGGAGTGCTTTGTCTTAGGACAGACACCGATCCCTGCCCGATCCGTGTTGGAGGTCTGGCGGTACCTTGGGGTTGACTTCATGGGTGTGGCCACTATAGCCGCAAGTCGCGTTGACCTTGGTGGAGCATTAGCTCGTGTTACCAAGGCTCCATTGAAGCCACAGCAGAAGCTGCGCCTCCGCACGTACTTACTGCCAAAGTTAACCTATGGCTTAGTCTTTGGCAGGCTTGCTGCGAGGAGGCTGCTTGAGTTAGATCGTGTTATAAATTCGCTCTGCTGTGCGCTCTTGGCTAGGCATCTGCGCTACATATCATGCGAAAACGTAAATTATATCGAGTATTTTTTTTTTTTTTCTTAATTTACAAATTATGACGTTTCACTCTACATCTTGATTTACTTTTTTCCGCTATGGAATTTCAAGATCATTTAAAACTTTTCAATGATCTATACATTCATGATACGTAAACGAGAAAGCTAGCTATGTGCCATACCCAACTTGGCAGACTTTTTTTTTCTTTTTTTCTAGATACACTGCATACAGGGCCATACATTACCAAGTTCGATACCTAAAATGTTGGTTATCATGGAAACCAAAGCCAACCATCAATCGTGGCCTACGCATTATCTTCTTTCCAGGCTAATAGAATAACCAAGAAAACTGTAAGTATTAATATAAGACACACTGATAAGTAAAGAAATATCCACTAGTCTTGAAACCATTGAAACCACGATCCAAGACACAAAAGTTGTGGAATGTAATGAAAGAACAAAAAAGCGTATTTCTTGGGGTAAAAAAAGAAGGAATTCAATTAGTTGGGACGTCTAACGGTTGAACGGAGCAGCATTATTATTATTACAATAATTATGAAGATCTTAATTATCGCAATCCAATTTATTATTCCTTATTACTGTTCCTTAATTATTGTTCCAAATTTGTGCTTCGTAGGATAGATATCATAGAAACAAGCGTTAGGAACTCAATCATCAGACTGGGGTGTTTCGGTAAGAGAAAATCATACCTATTCTACGTGTATCACAGAGGCTCCATTCCAAATTTCAGCTTCGTACGATGAATAACATTGGGGTGGTTCGGGAAGTTAACATCCAATCCTACATGTTACACTGAGGCTCCGTTCCAAATTTCATATTCTTAGGAAAAATGCATAGAAATTAGCGTTAAGAGCTTACACAGCTAATTGGTAAGTTAAAATCGTATGCTACTCGGCTCACTGAGGCTCCGTTCATATTTTCAGCTTCATAGGATGAAATGGATTTTCGAATCACGAAATCAGCACACGCTGCGTATTATGAATGACGATATTCCAACCAATTTATTTTGAATGACTAGCTGATTATTTTACGAGCCATCAATTCAAATTCGGTTCAGCCGTTCTCGATTTAAAGTGCATATACGAGGATAAACATACATTCATATATACATACATAAATCAACGGACAAAGTGAATACAATAGCGCATTTTTTAAATTTTATTCAGAAAAAGCGCTAAAATCTGGATATTTAGATGTTTCCATCCAAGATTGGGACAACTGGCTACTATGCGACTCTCTGATCTGAAACTGCTGATACAGATTCGGCAATTGATTTATATTCAAATACAGGTTTAAAATCCAAGGCTTAAAAAGTCCATACCATATTTCAAATAATGTACTAAAATTAAATAGGTGATAGTTTATTCACTATATCACTTTATTATTATTATTTTATGCATAAATATATACCTATATATTTTTTGTTTCTACATTTCAAGTCCATTACGGACTGGTAGACTGACATAACGACATTAATGTTCGATATATAGATTATAAAAAACCGAATGACCTGACCACAAATTTATCTACCTTAAAAAGAAAACTTACTGGTAGAAGAACGAATGAGCAATATTTTCTGGCTTTTGTGTGCGGGACGGAACCACCGGGGGCATTCAATAAAGAAGCTGTTTGATCAAAGCTTTCTCTTCTCTTCCCCAAGGTTCGGAAACGAGCTAAAAACTTCTTAATCTTCGTAGTTTCCCTGAGGGTTCGAAAGGTATTAACGAGATGAAGGGAACCTCGCCGTTGAGAAAGAGGTTTGAGGACAAGGAGATCAGGGGTCCAAGGCTATGACGTCACAACCGTGACGTGCTTCAGTCACGGATATTTCTGGAGGCCCCCGAACTTTCCTTCACCTGAAGAGGCCGTAAATACGAGATTCTTGGCAGACTTCCATCTTCCCTTCCCGCGCCTTCCTGTATAATTTTAGTAGGCTCTTCCAAACTGCGGCACTGACATATCCAGTCTCTCATTACCGCCATGCTCTTTTAAATCATTGTTGCCCTTTACACAACTTCCAACGCCAAAGCGAATGTTTGACTGCACATCAGGTACCTGGTGTGTGTTAGACTCTCACTGAAGGTATACTTACACCTCACGTGCCATACTAGGTGTCATACCATGTATTAGATGTAGATAACTATATAACTAATTTCAACCGGTGACGTATAGATCGTTGTATGCCTTCTGGCATTTAGGCGTTCATCTGTACTGGACATAATTTTTTCGTAATAAGCGCATTACGAAATCGCATCACCTTTTCGAAGATTGTGAGACTACGTACTACGGCCAGAAGATCATCACACGATCTTCGCCCATTGCTTACGAGCCTCCTTGTAGGTAACGGAAGTATTGCTTTCAATTTCGCGAGAAAAAAATTTTTGGTCTCCAAAATCAATATTTCCACGAGCATTATTTTAAATTTTAGATCATTCTGAACATCTTTGGATCCGTGTCTCTCTGTGTGTCTGTATGTGTGCCCGTCGTCGTGTGTCCGCAAATTCTTGTAACTATCTTATTTTTCACAGTTTTCATCCGATTTACACTGTACAGTTATTTTCCCAACTCTAGCAAGTCTTGTATCTCTGAAGCTACTTGCAAACTGGAGCCAAGCTCTCAAAGTACCCGATCTACTTTTCAAAAATCAATCAAATAAAAAACTAACATTAATTGATAAACATTAATTGGGCAGGGAATGCATTCAGAGTCTTCCCATAACACGATAGAACATTTCAGCTAAGAATCCGGCTGCATTAAGTTATCAAAACTTGCGATTTTCCATTTAAATAAATAAAAAGTGGAGCAATTAAGCCCCATTAGTTTTACGGTAGTGAAAATCAAGTATAAGAAGTGTAAAAAATTTGAATAATTAGAACTGGTGGGAGGCTTCACAATACTGTCCTTGCGCGTACTCAATTTACTTGCCCCATTGTCCCATGTACTGTCCTCTTGTATTGAATCAAACAGGAAGGTGACTGGGTAAAGAGAACGAAACGTCTCTTTATCACTAAGTAACTACATAAATTGATTTCGAGGGAAAGACGTCGTGGTACAAAATTGTTGAGTAAATGTACTACATTTTGAAACTGATAGTTTAGGGTAAGCGAACGGATAAACGTACTTTGATTCGGGTTCATTCGATTGTTGGCGATGATATCATTATATAAATGACAGCCAAAAATTACTCTTGTTTCGAAAGTTTCGAGATACCAATTTCTTCCTGTATTGAATCAAATAGAAAGCAAACAGAATGAAGTGAACAAAATGTATTTTTTTGAGTAGGCAACTAAATAGACCGGTTTCGAGAGAATGGCATGAAATTGTTGAGTAAATGCACTACATTTTCAAACTGATGCGGGGATTTTCATGGAAAAAGGATTGACCTGGAAGAGTATATAAGCTAGATGACGGCATGAAGATGTGGACGGCAGCTAAGCTGGAGAAAATGGAGCTAAAGGCGATACAAACGCAAAGATGTGGCGGGTTGACGGAAAGACATAAATCAGCGGAAGGATGAAACTAGGTCTCAGGTTAGATAGCGATATCCATGTCCGACGAGTTTTTTCAAGACTCTCGGAAGAAAACCTTGAAATTTATCAGGCTTAGTATGGATAACGCATTACCAGATAAGATAAATTATAGTATGCAATCAGATGCATGTTAATAAGTAAATAGAAATTTTATACAGTACCTCATAATTTTTTAGCTGAAATGAGGAAATAGCTGTAATTTTAACGTGTTTGACTCAGTTAGTTAACCTTATAGAGCATTCATACGGATTCATACGAGCACCGTAGTATGATGGATGATTTTCTCCCTCCGCCTTCCATTATTCCGACTTGAGATCCGTATGAATTCTCTATAGAGGATACCTGACTCAAACGTGTTGGCATTAGAGCTATTTCTTTATTTCAGTGAATAAATTCTGAGTTACTGCACATTTTCAATTCATGTCTGGTGAAGATCCAGTTCAAAAGCCCGAAATCCAGCAAAATAACTTCGCTAATCTCTGTCAGTCGTGATATGAACATGGCCGCCGTAGGTTTTGTTTGCGGTGATTCCTACTCATAAAAATAAATTCACGCATTAACAATAGTACTTGACTCGTCAGACGAGGATTATAATACCAAGAGAGAGAGTGCAATGTTGGAAATGGCATTTTGAATTAATTGTAACTTTTTGAAAACTAGTGTAATACCTAGATATTTACCTAATAGTTTTTTTGGTAGGTATTTATTGATAGTAGGTAGATTTCCAGAAAGACGGGAAATATTAAACATACCCCCTCCTCATAACGCGATCCGTGGCATTTTATCTCTAACATAATGAGAAACATACCTCGTTCTAATATCTCGTAACAATATATCTTGCTTTATGTGCCACCGAAAGTCCTCAGGCCAGCCACGCTCCATTCACGAAATCTCTCCAAAGAGCAGAAATTACAAAGAAAATGTGAGCCAACAAAGAAAGATGTCAGCAGCTCATCGAGATTTTACCACCCCGATCCCAACGCAATATTTGTCAAATCACAAAAGGTAAAGCATCCCAATGGCTTCCAGTAGTTCCTCTTTCATCGGATATGCTGGACTTACCGCCAACTCAATTTCGAGATCCCCCTAAGCTTGCGGTATGAATATAATCGTACTGGCTTTCCGGCGTCATGTGATAGATGTGGAGAGCAGCCACGGTGGACCCAATTATTAAAGAAAGCGAAAACGGAGCACGGAGTCTTGTCGCAGACACTGGCACACGGGGTTTCGGATAGGGAGAAATCGTTTTTCTTTGATCTACGCGTGACAAACGCTGACGCCTCCTCCTATGCCTCCCGTCAGTGGGATGAGATAGCTGACAGCTCCGCTCATGAAAAGCACAGGAAGTTTGATTGGGCAGCGGATTGGTCACATTCTTATTCCTCCCCCTCTTATTTTGTTGTGAGGTTGTATTGCACAGAGAGTTTGTTTCTTTCCAAAGAGCTCTTGGTGGCGGCCTTAGCAAGGAAATGGGAAAGACCGAGACCACAGAGCGCAGGATGGGTCAGAACCAACATCCAAATGGCCAATATACGATCTGTGTCAATGAGGCTCAGACACGCGAGAAGACACGTTCATAGTCTCCAGACAAGATGCAACGAGACGGACTACTACATTGGACTCAAAGATGGTGCCCCCCCCCCCCCTCCTTCCCGTCATGGGTAGTGGGAGTGAACTAGAAGTGGGAAGTCAACTAAAAACCGAAACAGCCAGAAGTTGTACCGAACATACAAATATAATCTTTTATCTATACAAACTAAATTAAAAGATCTTTATATTACATCGAGTGGTAGATGTAGCTTGAAGTAGAAATAGCCTCGTCATGTACACACCCTGGACCCTGCCACCATTTAGCAACTAAGCAGATAGGTTACGAGAAAACTTATGGACAATAGATGATGATAATGATAATACCACTTCAAAAAAGGATGCATTCCCTTATAGCATAGGTACCACTACCTATTTGATTTTGAGAAACAATTGCGAAAATCCAAAAATTTGTTTTTTTATAGTGGAATATTCTAGAAAACGTATTTTTGTTTCATAAAAAAGATCATTTATATTATGTGTGCACGTTAACTGCTCAAACTTTAAACTTTAAATTAACAAAATTATATTCGATATCTTATACAAAAGTCGCTTATATGATCGTATGCATGACCTGGACTTTTGTAATTCATACTCGTTGCGTTTTGGTAAAATACGTGAGAAAATTACGAGCGAAGATTCTGCGTCTATCAGGAAAATAACGAAACCCTAAGCGGGACTGTCAAATACGGTTCCCAGCGAGATGAGTTGTTTCCGAATGACTTCCCAAATAAATGATTCAGCAGAGCGAACAGCTTATTTTTCACACTTCCCTACTCGCGTCCGTCAGCCTCTGAGCGTATTCATCATACTCAAAGGAGAATTAAACTATCTGGATTGATCCTTCTGACTGAGCTAGGTGTCCTAATCGTTCACCGTCTCTCTCCAACCGTTTCACTGGTCCATTAGTCATTTCGCCCATTGTGCTTGACTGGGTTTCATTCATCCCTTATATACCTACCTACTACACTCTGGAAGAATGCTGACGATGATAAAGTGTATTCTTTTCCCGAAATTAATGTGGTCTGACAGAGGTAAGAGGTTTAGTTCCGTATGGGTCCCCGCTTCCAAACCATACATTTCCCCGATAATGTAATACTTTTCAAAAGTTAATTAGTGTTTTGGAAACTTCAAGACCTCATGTTTTTAGCGTAACACACGCTTTACGGTGACCTATTGCTAAGAAATAGACTGTTTGGCAAGACCAAATAATAGCGACACTAAACACATTACGAACGTAGCAGGAAAACAGACGCTGCCTAAACCTCTCCGAAAATATGGGTCATTGAGAGACGATTGAAATTATGATAGATAGATAGATAGAACGTATATTTGTATGGAGGCCACTGGGGCCCTTATATATACAATCATTTACAAGAGTGGTGGGCCGGAAAATTAAAACTAACAAGTTATAGTAATACAAAATGTTTTTAACAGAAACAAAAGTAAGTGAAGAAAATATATATTCAAAAATAATAAAATTCAAAGAAAATAATCCTTTTTAAAATAAAAGGTCACTTTCCTGATCAGCTGAATGAGCTAAATTCTTTCCTGTTCATTCTAAGAAGTTGAAATTTGACAGAGAGACCCTCTGAGACATTGAGAGAGAAATTAATGTCATTACGGCTCCATCCTCATCAGCTCATTTACCTCAATGGTCTCCTTTTCACACTACGATTGTGAAATTTGACAGAGGGCCTCTCTGGAACATCAAGAGACGTGTGAAATGACGGACTCCATCCTTAACAGCTGAGTGAGCTGTTAATTCTCTCCTTTTCTCCATAGGATGAAGAAATTCGGTTGCATCCTCAATTAGCGACACCAGACGTAAAAGCGTGTTCTACCTGCTTCAATATTTAGCTGTTAGGCCCTAGGTGGGAAAATTTTTTAACGAAACATTTAATTTACTCATCGTTTATTATCAGTATGTGAGATCGTAGTTGAGAAAATTGGATACCCATAAAATACTATTTCGCCAATAAAAGTAATAAATAAGAAGCCTACCTACCAAGTATCAAGTAGACAGCTCCGAAACTGCGGCCTTTAAAGCGGAACTGACATACACACACACACACACACACACACACACACACACACACACACTTACATACAGAACAATGCATGCCGAGTCAAAGTAGAGACTCACTTCAAATGTACCATTTGGGTTGGGGCTACTTGAATTCAATGCTTTTGTGTCAACTGTATCAAAATGTTTTAGGCTTCATAAGATATTTATAGCGTGCTTAAAGACTAATATTCGTTCCATTCATTAGAATTTACATAACTACGAGTATGAAGTAATAATAAGATATGATAATATTAGACGACGCATCGATAGCAGTTCAAGTTTGCCAGCTCACTGGACGGCCGACCGGCGGTAATCAGTGTTATGGTGGTGGTCTGCAGAAGTAGAGCGAAGGAAAAGTCCCTCAATCGATGAGTGTTGGCCCAGATTCTCTAAGGGTCACGTAATTTATGTAGCAGAGTAGGCTATAATTCATGCATTATCTGGTCTTGAAGCGGTTTATCTTCATTTTTCGCGAACCAGCCCTTCAGAGATTACAACCTGTTTCCAGAAGAATTGATGGAAGAGGACTAACAGTTTTCAGTTATCTTCAACCGTTCCTAATCCCACACTTATCCACCTGAACGTATCGCCATTCTCCAAAAACCTAGTTTCATCAGTAGGGGCTGTGGGGCTACGAGTACCTCATAATGTGTTACTATACTGGGGAAGAAGACACATTTCTAATACAAGTACCAACTCATATTATACAGGGTCCATATGAGAAATTTTAAGATATGTATCCACGACCGAAGTTCAAAATTAATCTACTTTGATAAGAAAAAGTGTTTCCTTCCGAGTCTACCTATAGGTAGCGGAAACATTGTTTTCACTTTCGGGAGAAAAACTTTGTTGGTCTCCAAAATTGAAATCTCCACTAACATTTTACGTTTTAGACCATTCTGAACAACTTTGGTTACGTGAAATCTCCACTAACATTTTACGTTTTAGACCATTCTGAACAACTTTGGTTACGTGTGTGTGTGTTGTGTGTGTGTGTGTGTGTGTGTGTGTGTGTGTGTGTGTGTGTGTGTGTGTGTGTGTGTGTGTGTGTGTGTGTGTGTGTGTGTGTGTGTGTGTGTGTGTGTGTGTGTGTGTGTGTGTGTGTGTTTGTGTGTGTGTTTGCCAAACTCCACTTCTTCCGGACCTGATGGTGTTTCCGCACGACGCTGTAACAAAGTACGAGTACCAAACATAGTTAAGCTGCTCATCCTCAACCTGTTGCTTCTATCTGGAAGGACCCCAAAACCAGGGTTAAGTGGGCCAGGAGGCTACCGTCCGATATCTATATCGTCTGTAGTCTTCCGCCACTTCCAAAAGAGTCTGGTATCTCGCTTCCAAGCGGCTGATGTCATAGGTGACGTCCAGAGAGCATTTCGGTCAGCGGATGGCACAGCAGAGAATTTAACAGTTCTCCAAACTGTCATTTTGAAAGGCAATCAAAAAGATAGTCTCTTGAAGACGCCTAGACTTTTGTCCTTCAAAAATCCCTAGCGACCTCAATATTGGTCTGACTCAGGTCTGCTAAACCTCATTCGATTCAGGTTTAAATACTCAACAAAGTTCGTTTCGAGCAAGAATTCGCTCAGACCGTTTTCCATTAAAATACAAAGTAAAAGGCCGTTTTTGCGAACTTTATGTGTAAAATGAAATACAATTCATCAGTTCGGCTGTAAGTCAATGAGAAGGTCTCAGCTAAAAAAAAAAAAAAAAAAAAAACGCTTTTTGAGTCCATGTGCCAAAGTAAAGAGACATAAAGATTCAGAAACTCGTAAACGGGTTCCACTATCTGCTTTACAAGCAGATACCATCTTACATGGATATGTCTTCGATTGGGGATTTCATAACGGTTGCCCTCGAGAGTTGTAAACAAATCCTTTAACTTTGGACTCTAGGCGACAAAATCTAGGATAACGAATTTATTTTATTATTCTTGGAGGCACAAAAAGCATACTATAAATACTATTAATGTTATTCCTCCAATACAGACGCTATTTAGTTTCCGCCAAACGAATATTGTTTATAGTCCAATCAACTTAGTTTAGGAATGTAGCCAGGTACTTAAGAAGGGAGAAATTGGTAGCTTGAGATGTGAACATTTATTACATAAATTGAGCGCTTTCCAACGAGTGGCGAACGATTTCTGTGCTATGAAAACTGCGGAAGTTCCATCCCCCTAGCAACGGCTGGGTTGTACGTGAAAATCATTAGTTTGGAAAATCGTGACATCAACTTTCGCGTGACGAAAATTTTTGGTTGACCCCCCAGACTGAAGACATATTCATGTCAATATGCTCGAAATGAATTTAATCTTGAACAGAATGAGCTTTGACAGACTGACATCAGACTAATATTATTGCCACTAGGTGGTTTTGAAGGGCAAAAGTTTAGACGGGGGAGGAGGGGACAGGCCCAAAACTATCCCGATTTTCAATTGTTTGTAATTTCCTTATTTTAAGAGATAATTCAGAGTTTAGGGATCTATCGTTTCGTTTTTTTATGTTCTACAACTTTGTCTACGTATAAAAATTTCTGCATTATGTACGGTTTAGTAATTTATTATTAAATAAAAACTTTCAAATTGGCAAATTAAGCCATCTTTATGAGGCCGCCATTTTGTACTCTACCAATTTTCAGGTGGCAGACAAAGACTGTCGCACTCAGAACGGACAAAATTTTCCAAATCTAATATCAAACCTTCTTCTCAAATTACTACCTATTTTAGTACCTGGCTCCAGGACTATTATTGAAAATTATGTGTCGAAAATGCCATTAATGAAGAGAAATGAAAATACTGAATATTTCATCACATCAGATATAACGCTCTCATCTTCACAACATAATCACACATCATTATCACATCATTTATATTATCTTATCACATTTCTGAAGTTACCAAAATAACTTAAATAAAATGAGACATCACATGTCCACAGGCTCCGACATCTTGTCATAAATCCCAGGCTAATGAAACTTAGACGTGAAGGGAACTTATTACTCCATCCATTCCGTTGATAAACACTAATGACCTTACTTAGTTCGTTCATATAATCAACACTTTGTGAAAGGAGAACAGAAGCGTGCCTACGATAGGTTATCTGGTTATTATTCTGCGTGATTTCCAATTCAATATTAATATACTCATTATAAGGGTATTTCTTGACTATTGACGCTTAATTCTAATTACTGATTTCTATCTACCTAATGAGTTCACTATAAATATTATTCTAATTCAACTAGGTAATTAGTTTTCAGGGGTAAATTGATGAAATCACCAGTTCGGTGACTGCTGGGAAAAATTCCTAAATTCAACTGTAAAATTAGTACGTGTTTTTATAGAATCACATTTTCATAATTATTTAAATAGTATATATAAGATCAACAACTAACGCCTATTTTAGAATGTATGTATATACCTGCTAACATACGGAATAGGGCAATAATTCTGTTTGGCCATGCCATTATTCCAACGGCATTTACGTTCTAAAGTATATGTAAAGCGATAGAGTTGGTAGGATATTGTGTAGATTTATAAAGTAGTTACATAAATTGAATTTTCAATCCTTGAAAAAGTAATGGTTTTGCTCGTGTGGAATATTTATTGCTCAACCAATCGCGATAGGGCGATCTTATGACATATACCCACCAACCCCCTCAGTATTAGCGAAATCGAACTGATAGATCATGAGAAATCGGTGTTATAAGAAATTCACGCACAGATTACTACGAGTACATAGGTATTCATACAACGGCAATGAAATCCAATTGACATCATTTAGGAGCTAGCCAACATAATCCGTGAAGTTTCATAAGAATCGATCCATTAGTCTTTGCCTGTGTCAATCAATACTAGTTTCGCGTAGTCAATACTCAACTAATTGCCATGTAACTCATTGTGCATTTTCTTAGAATATATACTTACCCTACTACCCCCTCGAGTTTAAAAGGAATCGGAGCAATAGTCGATGAGAAATCGATAAAATAAATTTACCTATGCCCATGCGCTCATTTAGGAGCTAAAGATAATCCGTGAAATTTTCAATTACCCAACTACCAGCATTAGTTTGAAAACGAAATCGGACCAATAGGTAATGAGAAATCGACGTTAAAAGAAATTCACATTCGCGCAAGTGCACTCACTGCTTTTGATAAAACGGAAATGAAAATTATAGGGGACCGTCTAGTTGAGCTGACTCGCATAATCCGTGAGAATTTCATCAAAATCTGACAAAAACTTGGTATAGTTTTGGACGTGATAAGGATTTTTCACGGACACACAAGCTGACAGACAGACTCAGAACTGATATTGATTAGCAAGCTCTGAAACGCAAAAAGCAACTGGAAATTTTGATGGTGGAAGATATCAATATTGTTTCGACTTCTCGCACGAAGGCAAAGCTTCCCTACCTTTGGTAGAAAGCAAAATGGCTAGAAATAGAAATGTGAAGAATTAAGAGAATTCGCTCATAAGGTTATGAACATGGATGGTTTAATTTGTGAGATGAATTTATTAAAATCGTTAAACGCCGCTTCGTTATCATTATTCCTTATACAGTGGAACAGAAAGCAAACCAATTGTGTTCCGTGCCAGAAAAACAACAATATGATTATCTCTCATGCACAACAGCTGTATCATTGTTGAAGAAGAGGAAGTGACGAGTATTTACATCTTAATCTCAATCCATCAGGGTTCTGCGCTGTTTCCAAATATTTTGAAATAGTCGGGCCAGCAGTGGTCAACAGAAAAGGCATTGTATCTTCCGAAGCAATGAATCACGCTGTCCCCCTGCAGACAAGCTGACTGAAATATAGGATCTCACACTTGTTCTTAGCCAGCCAAATAGTTTCCGAGGATTGTGAGATCGGTCGGATTAGGCCACCAACAGACTGGCAGCTTACAAATCACCGAGGGATTCCGTTCTGAAAAAGAATCTTAAATGACTCGCCACTCCGGGAAAGTCGAGAAAGTTTGTCACAGCGTTTAAAACTTCTAATGACTCGATCGGAACTGACCCTGCAAATATCTGGCGGTAAATTTACACGGGCCTTCCTAAGAATTTCCTCTCTCGAACCTCAGTGATACATCCCTGTATACGCTGTCGCTCGCTCATCCGAGACATGAACGTATATCACCGTGTACCATCACCATAATTCCAGATTAATTGTATGTGGAAATACAATCTGCAGTATAGGAAATACGATCTAAAATACTCAGAGAGGCTCCATTCCGAAGTTCAGCATTTACAGCAAAATTAGCAAAGTTCAACTAAATTAGCTACAGCTCTTGATTATCTCAAGTTGTAAATATGCTATACCATACCCAGAGATACCCCGTTCAAGAATTCAGTATAGGAACAAAATAAGCTTAAGAGCCGACTGAGTTGTAATATTTATTTATACTCTACCTCACCCAAAGACGTTCAGTTCCAAATTTTAGCATTTTAAACTGAATAGGAACCAATTCAGCTTCAAAGTTTACTCTGCTTATTAGAGTGATTTTCAAGTTGAAATTATACACTACCGCACCCAGAGCGGGTTGACCCGTTCCGAAGTTCAGCATCTTAAGTTGAATAGGAACAAAGTCGGTTATTTACATAGGTACATAGAAGAAGCTGTACCCGCTCGCTTCTCTTGCACGTCCTATTGTATTGCATACCCACCATAATTATTGTATGTTCGAAAAAATATAGCTATTTTGTTTTTTTTCAATAGGTACTTCCAAAAAATAAGTAGATTAGAATAATCATTATATTACCCAGCAGTCCCAAAAAGGCTTCAATTTAAATTTCAGCAATCAAGTGTCAACTTGTACCTAATTAATTTATCAACCAAGCGTCCCCTCAATGTAACCAATTCAATATAAACTTAGTTTAATATAACTTACGTTAAAACTATACCCGGCCTACATTGCTGCAGTTAGGCTTTTAGCACATGAATGTTTGAAGATCTATTTTTACGAATAAAAACTGCTCGGCTCAACCCACCAAAGTCGTTTTGGTATGTTGAATTTAATCGAACATTATTTACGCCAGAAACCACATTTGACGTGAAAAGTTCGATGTAGGTAAGTTTTTGGTTAATTACGAAGTTGTTTGCCCGGGTGACGTCGGCGTCGTTAGGGAAAGCCGAGTTCTCGATGAAGGAGAAAGTCCAAAGGATAGAAATACAGCCTAAGTGCAATTCCGGAACATGCTCGTCAATTGGCGCCCACCCCCATGGAAATCGGTGCAACCGTTTCAAATTTAGAGCGGACAATCAAACAAACAAATTGTCTCTTTCGAAATATACTTAGATAGGTATATAGGGATAAATGTATGTACTGGTATATCATGTACATATGTATACGCCAACCTTAACAAAAATCCAGTTAATTCTGAACTGAACCAGGGATAATTTTAATTTCTCCCTTGATGGGAAAAACAAAAGATCATAGATATGTCTAGTACCTACTGCTTACCAGTAGGCTTCTACCTACTACTCAATTGTATACCAACCATGCAGTGCCTTCTTTCCATTATAGTTACAAAACAATATTAGTTTATAACTTAGAGTAATAAATCAGCATTCCTTGACACTACAATGGCTTAGAGGTCATGAGATGTTGTGATAAAATGAGAGCATTCAAAAAAGTGGCGAACGATTTTCCTACTATGAAAACTATGGGAGGTACTCTTCCCTAGTAACTCATCGGTTGTACGTGAAAAATCAATAGAAATTCTATCTAGCCTTCACTTTTGGAGTTAATAATAATCTAAAGTGCCGGAGCGTTGCATTTTTGTGAAGAAAAAAAAGTGTCGCGAAAAATTCCTTGACCCTCAGCCAAAAGACATATCTATGTCAAAAGAGAATTTGTTTGTTTTTTCGATCTAAATTGGAAACGGTTACACCAATTTTCATGCGGATGGGCGCAAATTAACGAGCAAGTTCCAAGGATGGATTCTGGCTATATTACAATCGTCTATCCTCACTCCTTCATCGAGAACGGCTTTCTCTAATGACGTTGTTTGGGTAAACAACTTTGTAATTAAGGAAAAAACCGATATGCGTCGAACTTTTCACGTCAAATGTGGATGGGGCGGGGACACGCGTAGAGAACATCCGACAAAAAATTCAACGATACTAGTGAACCAAGTGGTTTTTCTTCTTAAAGATAGACCTTCAATATTTATATTAAAACGGAAAGTTGGACGGGAAGAGTTTTAAAGTCCTAACTGAGGTTATAATGAGTAAGAAACGGAGACGCTTGGTTTCATCCTTCTATCCTTTTCTCCATCTTTCTCCTTCTATAGATTCGTTGCTCCCAAGGTCCCAAGGGCCGGCGTCGGATAAACCTGGGCGTCCTCCCCACTTTTTTTTCCCCTGCCTTTGAGGGAAGTATTGTAAAAAGTTCCAGACATGCAGCATGATCGTATGAGCGAATTTTTGTAAATTATCGTACTAGATTAGGTACAAAAATTAAGGACTTTGAGGAAAAATAAATTGTTAGTTTACCAATTCTATGGCAAAAAAAAACTCGTTCTAAATAATATTCTGCGGTTTCAAAAAAAGATTTTGGATTCTTAACTTTTTTGGAGTTCTAATCAATTTTTAGCTCATTTTAATGAAATTTGAGTACATTTTACAGAATGATTTTGCACATAAATTTTTTGATATTCAATTTTATAATTAATCAACTTTATTTGAGCAATATTTTGCTTTACAAAAGTATAATTTTAACAATTTTTAGCCATTTTTTGCTATTTTTTAATGTTTTAGCTCTTTTTTTGAAATTTGACCAATTTAATGTGCTAAAAAAATGCTGGGCCACAAACTCGTCCTTTTGTTTGGTAAGCTAGATTTAAGCTAGACGCAAGAACGGAATTTTTATCTCTATCCTAAGGAGAGTTATCGTCTGAAAGGATACACACACAAACACACACACACACACACACACACACACACACACACACACACACACACACACACACACACACACACACACACACACACACACACACACACACACACACACACACACACACACACACACACTCACACACACACACACACACACACACACACACACACACACACACACACACACACACACACACACACACACACACACACACACACACACACACACACACACACACACACACTATATATATATATATATATATATATATATATATATTCAGAATGCCTCAAAACGGATTTCCATGGAGAAAATTTTCGAAAATTTTAATTTTAAATAGCTATCTGCTACCTGCTATTTATTTTAATTTATACTGCACAAGTTAATACTTGTATATCTAGTTGATGCGTTAGAATCTGAATTGGTTTAAATACAGACTATTCTCTATGTGAAAAACACATATAAAAGTAATTAGTGCACACAAGTTAGATAAATCATCAGCACAGTACTTAGGGGCATAACTGCTATTCAATTGGTACTCAAAAATAAATAAATAAATATTAAAAAATTACGTAAGAAAATCTAAAAATTAAAATTATTATTCATCAGTTCATAAATACTAAATAGTTGGGGATCCTAAAACCGAAACACCTGGTTTTTCTTAATTTTGGTTTCTTTTCATTTATTTATAACGCTTTTGCATTTTATTTATTTTTGTTTTCTTTCAGGTCTCAAGGCTTCTAGGCGATTTTATACCCAGGAACCTTTTATTGCCGATATCACAACAACGGACTACTACAGCTGATGGCGGAGATAGAAGATGTTTATCCGTCTATTTTAGCATGAGAGGAATTTGGCAGCGTTCTACCTATAGCGAGCATCTCCGGTGGAAATGAACATAGCGCTTTGAGCCCCGATTCAGTTCTACGCGTCATTACCGTTAAAGGCACTCAAGTTTAACGGCCTGTTTGAATGATTTAGGAAGGGCAATAAAATTATATGGTCGATCTCTGGCTTGTAGACGAAAATCTGTCAAAGGCAGATGGGGTCTTTTGTTGACCTACATCAAAACTATGACGTAAGAAGGCATTATAAATAAGTTTGTATATTATTACAGTAAATATAGGGCATCAAATTAGTTGGATACACATGTTACCTTCTTCTGTGTACCCAACCGAAATTGCTAAGAAAACGCCCACAAACCTCCTTCACTTCTTCAAAGAAAATACCATTTGTATGGTTCTTAACTGAAAAATAGGGGGCTATGTCATAACAGATCTCACTTGGTCTCACTGACAAGGTCTAAGAACAAGTCTAGGTTGCTGTGATGTAGTTCTTCTCTGTATATTTCTCTACGTTTTGAGTATGTCCAAGGCCTCACCAATGTTGGAGGCAGAAACGTCACTGTATTTTAAAAAATCTCACAAAAAAACTGGCTGTTAATCGTAAGTTTTTGAAAGGAAAATATCTACTCCATTCAGCAATAGCCAAGGGGAAACTCCCCTTAACCGTATATATATAAAACAAGGTGTTAAGGGAATCGATTTTTTAGGTATCGGTATCGGGAATCGATAAATTTCGGTATCGACTCATCTCTAATATATATATATATATATATATATATATATATATATATATATATATATATATATATATATATATATATATATATATATATATATATATATATATATATATATATATATATATATATATATATATATATATATATATATATATATATAAGTATTGAGGAATTATCATTCTTAACAGAACTTCAGTCTAAATGTAAGTAGTTATCTTGGGTATGAAGAAGAAATGCAAACATTTGTAGGATAAGAATGAGCGCATCACTTAACGTGCAGCAATTCACACAAGAAAGAGAAGAAAAAACTATTGTTTGAACCAAGTGGTCTTCGCCCACGCGACTGGTGTCCAGAATCACAATGAAGGAGGTGGATGGATGACTCACCATCTTTCTTGTAGTAAAGTATCTCAAAGTGCTTCTCGGTGCCGGCGGCGAGGGCCTCCTTCACGACCAACACGGCCTGCTGGGACGTGAGGGGGCCGTGAAGGAAGTCGCACACCGCCGGCCGCTGCATCACTTCGGCTCTGCTGTACCCCGTCAACCGACAGAACCCATCTGAGCAGTAGATGATGTGGCAGGAGTTCTGCTGGGCGTTGGCGACCACGAAGCTACGATCTGCAACACAATCAAATACAGGGTTATTGAACTATGATGTGACAATGTAGTCCGGCAGGTTGGTGCCTAAAAGAATGCTTCATGCAAAACAATACATGGATAGATAGATGTATATTTTCTTTGTAAATGCCTAAACGAGGCAATATAAAAGTCAGGTAAATACAAAATAAATATAACAATACAAAATATAGATAATTAAGTCAAAATATGAATAAAAATAGTTCGAGAATCTGTAGGTAAAACTTATATGGTAATTCAATCAAGTACATATTTCTTCCAATTCACATTCAAAAAACTCGAGACTTCATAAAGTTCAATTTCAATCAAAGCCCGCTTCAAAGTACTTCTGAACTTTTTAACTGGAAGTGTCTGAATTTGTAGTGGTAAGCAATTGAAAAGACGAGTCCCCATCTGTACCGGATCACTTGTCGACATTGATGTAAGTCGAGCAGCAGGTGGGCGTAAATTATTATTACCTCTGGTGAGATATTGATGAATATCATTGCCTCTCATGATTGGGTCGGTACGTTCCCGAATAAACAGAAGGGAATTCAAAACATAGTAACTTGGAATTGTCAGAATCCCGATACGAAGCCATGTTCTCTAAAGGGGTTCACTGTACTAAACTAGTTGTTTTCCTTCAACTCAAGTCAAGAGAACGTGGCTCATCTGCAGAATTGACACGGTTTAAAACAGTTATTTATAACGCCTGAATTTAAAAAAAAAAACTTGTTTAAAAAAAACTTGTTTTAAAAAAACACATTCAAAACCGCCTCTCAAAAAAATTTTAAAAAAGACTGCCATGTTGGGTGGGCAGTACAGTTTCCTCACATATCGCAACATGACCGTATAGAATTAGTTGAAGAACAATGTACAAGTCGAAATGTGCAAACATGCTAGAATGCAAATTATGGTGATAATTCTTGACGCTCGTATGCGCGGAAATCGTATAAAGGTTAACCCACATAATAATTAAAATGTCATCAAAATCGATTCATTATTCTCGAAGTGTCACCCAATATTGGTCTTGCAAATGCGTAATAGTTACCTATTATTCAAGCAGATGCGGTAAAATACGGAAGGGGTCATCCTCGACCCAACAACTTCTCGAACTTGAACGAAATCGGACCAATAGATTGTAAGATATAGACGTTATAAAAAATTAACGTTTGCGTAAAAGCACAAAATACATTTAATACAAGGCCAATGCAATTTATAGGGGACTGTCTAAGAGCTGAACCACGCAACCCTGAAAATATCATAAAAATCTTTGCACTTGTCTCGGAGATTTGTCTGTTCCGATCAATTTCAGTTTTGCGCATTATTACTCCATCAATCTCGGTATATAATTCATAGAGAATTTCCTTAGAGTGTATACCCTTCCACTTCCCTAGTTAATATATTGCTATCCTGCAATATTGTTCTAGGAACTAATTAATATACAAAGTTCGTTTGCGAAACCAGTGACGAACTACAGTATTATGCATAGACCAAACTTCGGAATTCGTGGAGTATCTACTCGGTAAGGATTAGAGGGATTCGTAAAGTCCCTGAGTCCAGAGTCGGCATCAGTGAAAAAGTCAACTTGATGACTTGAATTCATACTTGAATAACCAAAACCGGGATATCCAAGAATAGTATTCTCAAACTAACCTGGGTCCCAGGACAGACGGATTTTAACTGTATTCTTTTCGTCTTGCCCAAATTCAAATGGTTATATTCTTTACGAACTCAGCGAGTCCTTTCCCAGAAACTAGTCTTTCTGTGACTAGATACTAACTGCATTTCAGAGACTGTTGAGTTAAAATTTGGAGAGGAGACTCCACTCCCGGAATTTACTGCATATTTTTTGGCGTCAATCCGATTTGACTCTACGTTGCTGCAGCCAGGATATGGCATGATCCCCGTCTACCTTTCAGTATTTTGCCTAAGTATAACATCAAAACCACATATAGGTATTATGCTTTTTTTAAAGGTTTTTGCAGAGGACATAAATATTATCTCGTCCAGTTTTAAACTGTTTAAAACAAATAGTACCTAATTAAAACACAATCACATTATGTTTATACCAGAAAGTCTGCAAATTAATACATATTAGTTTATTATTTCTGAATCGGTTAACACTTCTACGCAGAAGACCTGTCTATAATTATTAAACGAATTATATTAGGTATACATTAGGTATTTAAATAAGGGCTGAAATTACGCTGAAATGGGCTGCGTTCGAACAGAATCGATTAAAACCATACGGAACGCATTACGTTAATCCGTTCGCTCTCACTAAGGGCTAAAACTTCGGGAAAATACCAAGGATTTCTAGGCGCTAGAACATTCAGAAATCATTAATTTGCTCCTTGCGAATCTTTGAATTACTGAGTCTGTCGCTAAATTCCATTAATGACCACTAGAGATTGGGATTGGGATTGGAACACATAAAACTTGCATTGTAAGTATTAGCTGATAAAAATTCCAATGGCATTATCAGCTGATATAATTCCAATGGAATCCTAACTTGTGAGGATGGAATAGTGATGCATAATTTTTTAAGGCTTTTACAAATAAACAATTTCATTTCATTTCATTTCATTTCATTTTCATCTCATAAATCTTCAGTTCGTAGGTACTTAGATCAAGGGGATTAGTAAAGTGTTGAATTTTTAATTAATTGCATGCATTTTTCCTCTGCAGCTGTGCCTATATCTACGCAGGCATATTGATGACAACCTCTGGATGTGCGATTTGAAATGTAGCTCCTTTGTGGTATCTTGAATTCAATATCAGTGCACACTGATCACCCTGTGAGCTTAATGTGTTTCGTAATCGACGTATAATGCTGAAACTTGACATTTAACTTCTTTTGGACATCTAGAATACAATTACAAAGTATGGAGAGACACTCTGCATGGAATCACTGAGGCTAATTTCTCTTCTAATCGACTCACGGTGCTGAAATTTAGATGGGCTCCTTTAGGAATCCACGAAAATAGTTACGTGGTACGGAGATGCACTGATCAGCTTAGGGACCTCTGAGGCTAATTTATTTCCCTTTCAACCTGCCTGTTTTCATTTTTTATTATATATATATTACATTTACTATAAACCGTAAAATTGTGGGGTCTAGGAGCTGTAAAGTTGTAAACCATTTCAAGGGGCAATTTTTGATAATTTTACTATATGGGGTTGATAATATTTATTAATAATGACGGGTAATTATTATAGACCGATGATCTGCGTAGAAAAGCTACCTATTACAGAAATGATAAACATTAGTGTAATATTTCGCAGATATTTTAATTTTTTATTTTGAAATGTCACGAAACCTTCTATTATGTTTACCTATGAATTGATCCTCAAGGCTCAGCCTCGCGCAAAGAAAGCGGAGGGTGCTCGAAAATTAAACAAGGTTGTGACGTCAAGCTTGAACAAGCAGCGTTAGATAAAACAGCAGGGACGATAGTGACGACCCAGCTGAGCTCCCCAGCGAAACCCCACATTCTTTTCCTAATGCTCCTGCATCACCTCCTAGGATTTTTGAAAAAAATATACCAATTAGCTAACTGCCTAGTACGTTCAGTTTGAGTTCATAGTTCATTTCTGAACGACCGATGTTGGAATATTAAAACTCGCTGGTATGTCTAGTGAAAACCCACTGGGTTACAGGATATGTTGTAAAGGGTGGGAATATAATATGAACAAATAAAAGTTACTGTCATGCAGCATGATCGTAAGAGCGAATTTTCGTGCCGTTAAATTTAAGTTTATGTTGAGTCTTTTTCAAATTTGCGCACATGGAGTGCAATGCAAATGTTAACAATCAATATTATGGCCTAATTATTACCTAATCTAAAATTGAAAGTAAGATTTTGAATTATTAGCGCCATTTTTTCAAAACACATTAATGAACATTTTTCAATGTGACGTTCTTAGTTGATAACGTTTTACCAAATTATTGTAGAAAATAAAGCTGCTGCAATATCTCCAAAAAAATTAAAATCAAAATTTTCGAAATATATATTTATGTAGTGTGTATATGGTGTGGTGTGTGTATGTTTATGTTTATGTGTGTGGTGTGTGTAGGTGTGTGTGTGTGTATGTGTGTCATTTCAGTCGACAACTCTACTTAGGATTAAGTGAAAATTCCGTTCTTGCGCCCAAAAATCAAACTTTCCAAATGAAAAGATGAATTCACTTGTCCACTTTTTGAGCACAATTACTATAATGTCTGAAACTGTGCTCAAAATGTCACTTTGTATGAGAAATCTTATTCTGGAATCTATTTATATAGGAACACTGGTATGTTAGGTGGTCCATTACTGTGACTTCTTTATTGTTGACTTCACCTCAGTTAGGTACATACCTACTGTTGCCCGGTGGGTAATATTGGACAAAAATACGGTGCAAAAATTTTTCAGTTTGATGAAAAAGTGAGGAAAAAGCGAATACAATACTGCGAAGACATCTCAGGCCTGAGAAACGGCGACTGAACAACTTGACGAAAACAAAGACGACGGGTGAATTAGGTGACATCGCTAAGAAAGAAGTCAGACTACTTGTTGGCATATTAACTGGCAATATCCCACTTCGATATAATTTGAAGAAAATTGAGATATCCAATTACAACTGATACCTGTCGTTTCTGTGTGACAGAAACAGAGGATCCCAGAAACGTCATTTTTTGATACTGTGATGCACTCGGTCGAATCAGATGTTACATCCTTAAATAAACTCAGAGGTTCTGAAGTATTAAAGGTAACCTACATAGTATCCTCCGAAGTTATGTATTACCACTTGACCATTTGATCTCTTGTGCTGCCTGGTTGTAATGTACGATTCTTCCTTTGAGTCGCAGTAGAGTATTACTGGAACTCCAAACTTAAGTCCATATGTCCCTATAGGTACTGTTTTATATATTTAAAAAAACTACCTGCAGTAGGCTGGTAAATTGAAAGCTCGTCTTATTTGTATAATTCCTTGTGAGGACACTGCTGAATTATTTTCATAAACGATTCCAATTCACATAAAATGGTTTATTTTATTATTTGTAAAGCTCATTCGGTTATGCATGTTATCACTTTCGTTTCCTGAGCATGTTAAAGTAGATATCTCTGGACAGCCTGTAGTATATTAAGACGAATGAGATTTCGTAGTTTTTTCGAATATATTCTCCGTATTCAAATCATCTACAATTCTTAACTTAGATGTACCTAGTTCCGGAAAAAGTTTTTCAAGCCGCATGCAATAGTGTTTCTGTCGACTGCATGGGAAGCAGTGGGACGGGAGGGCATCGATTATAAAAATGTTTTGGTTTGTTTTAATAATTGCAATTTGCAGATGCTAGATTGTAAATTAGTGATGCAATTTTTCGGTTACATTTCGAGAGAAGGAAAGGTTTAGATGCACAATAAAACCATGCAGTTAGAAGAAAACCACTAGTTCATTTCCTTGGCAACAGAACTTTTAATTACTCCTCGCTGAGGACCTAAAGCTAATGTCTTATGTTAACAAGTCAACCCGAGATTCCTAAAGTGTGGTTACTTTATCCCTAATGATGAAAGATTATTGCTGAGGCCCACCTACTACCTACAACGGGGAAAGTGATATTCGAAACCGAGCTATTACGATGACCTGTTGCTCCCTTGTCGCAGCTCTTTGGCCTGCGCCGCCAAGCCCCGCCAACTCGGCTTACCAGCAGGATTTATCACCTTCAGCAGGGAAGGTTTACTCTGAACTTACGAAATATCGCATTCTAAAAATGTCCTTCCAGTCGTGTGGGCAGTAGGTATAGCTTCCTATCTCATCATAATATGGACGTACAGAATTTATTGAACAACAGAATGATTGAATGCAAAACGGAACAGCATACATGTTTATATGTTAGCGTGGAACCCCAAAGTGAGGTGATTGTTAGGATTTACCAGAAAATCTCAGGATTTCCCTGTAGCATCGACGTCAATCAATTCATCACAAACTTTTGATCTTTAAACCTCTATTTACGTATCGTTTCATCACACGATTTAACAGTCGTTTCATCACGCTTTCAGTTGAGGTACCACTCACTTCTTCCCTCTTGGGGCCCTCTAGTCTTCCCTAAACATGTCGTCTCATTCGAATTCTTTTACCTAAGCGAAAGGCCCTATCCCCGATTCACGAAAATATCGATTGTGAGTTTTGAAATCTGACGATGTTGTGGGCGATGTTAATACGATTAATATCCGGGATTAATATCTTGGAGTTGATACGTCGCGAGTAACAATGACTGCAAAGAACTCCAAAAAGTGACGATATGCAAGCGGCAGGACACTTGCAACGAGAACTATGGAGGTGGTACGATTTCTTGAACAGCGTTTGTGGAGCGAATCGGATAAACTGAAACGTGCTACCTACCTCGCCTTATTCTATTTTACTATGTTGTTATTTTATTTTAACTATATTATAATTTATTTACTGACGTGCAATATTGATATATGTATGCATGTAGACTGAAAGTATACTGATAGTAATGAAAAGACACGTGTGATGTATCGTAAAATGTGTGAAGAATGGTTTATTGAAAGCTTGGCTATGGAAAACGAAAGCCGTCGGGTGAAAGCCCAGTGTTAGCTCTCTAATCCGCCTTTTCCCAGTAAACCTTGGGATTATCACAGAGGCTTGAAAAAAATCAGTATTATTTCAATATTAGAAAGCGTATTTTGGACATCACCATCTAATCTCGGTAAATCCTAACATTCTTCCCGCAGAAGCCAGTAAAAGTTGGAATAAAGGTGAAGGTGAACTGTTTTCATTCCCATGTGATAAATTAAATAACAGCACGGAAATCTCTTGGTCCTTTTACCCAACTTTTCGTAGAAAAGGGAGAATTACAGACGTCGGCACGCCGGCACTTGGGGGTGGGTATGCATTTTCTTTGCGTCTCAGAGGTTGTAGAACACGTGTACAATAGTCATTCATTTTCAGATTTCTTTATATACATATATATATATATATATATATATATATATATATATATATATATATATATTCTTTTGAGGTATTACAGATGGTTGGAAAATATAGGAAACATAAATATGACTTACAAAATTGAGAGAATATTTCGCCGTATCGGCGTCGTCAGCTCTAGTGAAGAAGTCTCTTCTTCTTCTTCTATATATATATATATATATATACAAGCCATTCTATAAAGTTTATCCAGTCTCAGTTAGAATAACTGCTAGCTTGGGATGACAACCCGAAGAAGTTTGTAGACATATTTGGCAATTGTATACCAACTCTAAAAGCTTTCTCTCTAAATGAGTAGAATCATATTCCTCCTCCAGTTGTCTAATTCCCCAGAAACGTAGATTTAAGTTTTCTTTATCTACAATATCGTATTGCATTATATTTTCAGACCTCTTATTTCATTTGAACGATGGGGGGTGATTGATTTCGATTTGTACTACAGATGGACTGTGTTCTATTCTGCGTTTCTGTCATCACATGTGAAATGAAAATGCGTAAATCTATTATTGTAATACCCAAAGGGTATGTAAAGAATGAAATATTTGAAATGAGTTGAATTGGAACTCTCTTTGAAACATTTTTCAAAACCCTGGCTGCCGACCAGTTTTGACATTTCATGTCTTTGCTATGGCACATAAACTAAAAAAGCATCACGGAAAATTGCTCACGAAAATATTTTGATGATTTCCACTTACAACCGAGTCGTTGCTAGGGAAATGGGACTTCGTTGTTTTTCATCCCACAAAATTCGTTGACCATTCGTTCGAAAGCTCTCGATTTATCCAACCATATTATGTTAACTACTGCGAAGTGCGAGGCCAGCAAGCTGAGTTATGAGCAAGGTTAATTGAATAATTGTGTACACTCAGGTGATCATTCTCAATAATTGATAGTGTGAACATGATTGCCACCGCTTGTTAATTTCTGATGATTTCATTGAACTTTCGATGATTTGATTCGTAGCAGGTGATCCAAATATTGCGAGAACGGTTTGATTTGTGAAGCGGTGGCTAAATCATTTTAATAGGTAATTTCTATACTTTACACTCTAGGAAGCTGTAATTTCGTATGTAGCCTCTTTAGGACATTTACTTGACGATGCCCAGGGTCCGGATCAGATGAGTGGCTCTTAAAGCTAATTTCAATGTTTTACACTCTAGGAAGCTGTAATTTCGTATGTAGTCTCTTTAGCACATTTACGTGACGATGCCCAGGGTCCGGATCAGCTGAGTGGCTCTTGGAGCTTCCATACGAGTCTGCAACACATACTTGTCTTCAACTAAATACATAAAATGTCCCGATGTGTTGCAGGCTCGTATGCATGCGTTTTCCTTTGTTGACGACGTTAAGTAATCAATTATCTATGGGCCGATGATCTGCGTAGGAAGGCTACGTATTGTAGAAAATTTAGATTAATAATAATGTTTGGATCTAATAATAAGTTTCGATGCTACGTCATCAACTCCTAGGGATTACAGTGCTCCTGAAACTGCACTCCTTTTACAGAATCGTTTTAATTTACTGGTTGAAGGTTAGGGAGAGAAAAAAAATTATACGCATAGAAGCCCATCTATTTGGAAGAACAAAGGGTTCGGACACTTCAAAGTAGGTAGCAGCCACCATCCTTGGATGTGAGCCTAAAGCGGACTGCATTATCCGTCGCACATTCGGCTCCCGGCCAGAAACCGATTCATCCAAGTATTCGGGTCAAAAACAATGTGTTGTCGAACACGATATTAGAATGCGAAAAAAAGTTCCAGCCATGCAGCATGATTTGAACGAATTTTTGTATTATATTCATAAGCACATTGTATGCAAATACATCTTTAGGTACAGACACATTCCATGAAACAAACAAAAAATACACTGCCAAGGAAATGGCACATGAGCTTCCTCCTGACCTTCACAGTACGTCACCATTAAATTCCAGAAAACTAGAAACGACCGGTTCTGGCATCAGGGAATTAATAAGGTGGGAAATTATTATGCGTTATGACCGAAAAAAGAAAATTTTGTTTGCGCCTGCGCAGAGGCTACCGTTGATTCGATCATGACGGAACAGATAGGGGACCATGTAGAGCTATACCCGCACGATCCCTAAAAATTTGAAGAAAATCGCATCAAAATTGTGGAAATTACGGCTGTTGCAAGGACCGAAACAAGAATATTTCGTTCACGCATGCGCAGAGCGTACCGCTAATGCAATTATGATGATTGTCTTATGAGACCTCAAGGGACCTTACCCACAACATCCCTGAAAATCTGACTGAAATTCGTTGAATATTGACCGAGTTATGACCGTCACAAGGAATTCACGTTAGCGCCTGCGCAGAAGCTACCGTTGATTCGATCATGATGAAGTTGATAGGGAACCACCTAGAGCTTAACCCGCACGATCCCTGAAAATTTGGTTAAAATCTGATCAAAATTGTGGAAGTTATGGCTGTTACAAGGAAATGTGGACGGACAGATAGACAGACAGATAGTCACGGAACCAAATTTGTTCAGGAGGCTCTAAAACGCAAAATGCGAGTGGAAATTTTGATTTTGGAGCAAAAAAAAATTTTTTCATTTCGAAAGTGAAAACAAAGCTTCCGCTGCCTTGCAGTCTCGGAAGCAAAACATTCTAAATAATATTCATATTTTTTAAAAAATCAGGATTTTTACATTTTGATCAACTTGTTTGCCCTATTGTAATGAAATTTAAATAGCTAAATTTGTCAGCATAATTTTGTGCATACATTTTTTAACTGTTCTAGATCTCACCATTAATCAACTTTTTATGAGTAACCCTTTTTAAAAAATATATTTTATATTTATATAAATACATTTTTAGTGATTTTTGCACCACATTTTTCGAAACGAGCATTTTTGTTGGAGTGCTTTCCGTTTTACACATTAGCTAACTAGTTTCACCTCTAAAAACACATGAAATTTATCATAACAAATTAACTCAAATTTGTGAGTGAATAACGGGGTTAGAGAGATTGCAAGTGTTACCATTCGATTCAGCGTGAAAAAAAACACGTGGAATTTTCATTAAAAATTAAAATTATGTAAATTAATTATGAAATTTCCTAATTAATTTTATAAGTAAAATTAAAATTTATTTTTCAAGTTCATAAACATTTTAATCATAAAATACCTAATTAATTTTATAAGTAAAATTAAAATTATGAAAAATAATGAAAAAAAAAGAAAATTAAAAAAAAAAACTCTTATTCTCATAGAAGGTCATTTTTCAATATAACCCTCGATTTAATTGGAAAAAAAAAGTTTTTCAACATTAAAACATAGTTTTCTCCCCTAATTAGCAATTTAATGGTAAAATTGACTACACCGTTGAAAAGGTGAGATTTCGGCGCAGTTCCTGCCGTTCATGCATCTTGAAAAAAGATTGGTTTTCGTATTTCAATTCTCGATTGAAAAAACTCGAGGTTTTCCGAAAAGAAAGAAGGTTTTCCAAATTAGGTAAAAGGTAAAATTTGCTTTTCAGAAGGCTTTTTCATGCCTCCAACTTTAATTTTTAGAAAAGGTCAGGCGTGCAGTTATGTACAGGCACATTTCATGAAGAAAAAACTTATTCTACATAATGTTCATATTTTAAAAAATAAATCTGGATTTTTACATTTATATCGACTTTTTTGCCCTGGCCTTTTTTGTCAGACATTTACAATAGGAAATTTAATGCACTCTTCAACGATATCATCAAATTTGAATTTACGAAGCAAATTAAGGGAGTTATGATCGTTTTAGTGGCAAAAGATGAAAACAAGAAAAAAAATCTTAAAAATTGAATTACTCGAAACTAAGCGTTGAGAAAAAAATCTCCCCGAGGAACTTCCGACAGGAAATGAGCTGTAAAATCGACTCCTGCAGTTTGACAGGCCTGGTTTTTATACACCCTGTATAAAGATGTGATTTCATATTATTTACCAAGCTATGAGTGCTTACCGAGGGACGGCCTATTGGAATTGATCGGGCAGTGGTGGAGGGGGGGGGGGGGGGGGGGTATAAGAAAAAATAACCGAATACAAATCCATTTAATCAACTTACGGTGTTGAAAATTGATACGGAGCTCCTTTGGACTATTTAGAATACATTTACTATGTATGGATGGGATCTAATCAGCTAAGGGCCTGTTAGGCTAATTTTTTTTCCCTAATCGACCTACGATGCCTAAATAAATATGGAGCTAAATGCTCAAATTTAAGACGGAGATCCTATCTGACACCTAGAAAACAATTAAGAAATACGGAGGCGCAGTGATCAGCTGAGGAGCCAATGATGCTAATTTCTTTCCTAATCAAGCAAAAGCAATTAAATTATAAATGGAGCGCTTTTATGACTCGTGAAATACAATTACAAGGTATGGAGGCGAACTGATCAGTTGAGTGTCTCTAAGGCTATTTTTTCCCAAACCGACCTACGCTGTTGAAATTTAAAATCGAGTTTTGGGGTTTTTTTTTTTTTTTTTAGTTTTCTTCATTATTATTATTTAGTAAAAGTATTAGTATTTTTCTAATTAATTTATTTTTCATCAACATTTACTAAAAAGCGTAAAGTTAAGTTAGGTTTTGCCGGAGTGAAGGGACGAACTTTTTTGCGAGGCGCATCCAATTATCAGCTTAGAAGGACTATCTAATACATAAATAACAAACCTTTTTTTTTTTAAATCCTAATTTTAGTCTAGATATGCTACAGTCATCGGAAATTTTGAATTTCAAGAGGGAAGGGGGAAATAGAAGGGGGTCGCGCCAAAAAGACGTGTTTTCTGCTTTTCCGTTGCTATTTCCACATTCCTGTAAGGTTATAATGGAAAAGATACACCCCGTAAAGTCATGATCTATTCGCTATCCGCAACAAATCCAAAGGTAGGTATACAAAACAAGCATTGGGACACCCCTGTTACCAATATATTTAACATACGTAGGCATTGATGTTGTCCAGTTAGAATAATTACGTGACTAGGAAACATTATGAAGTATGTAACCAACTAACCCATCATTATTGCTGTCCTTTAATAGCATTTCCCATTCCAATCCTTGTAACACTGTGGGTTAATTTTGAAGTTCATCTCTCTATAAAAACTCAATTTCAGGTCGATTTTCGGAAAAAAATCTATTCATTCCCTGAACAATAATTAATTGTTTTAAATATATTTTTAATGTTCAATACATGCCTCCTACAGTTATAGGTAGGTAAGTAATTCATTCATTTTTTTCTCGTATCTAGGATCTTTTATTGGCAATTGTTTTTCGTTAGCCACGCTCCCGTATGTGATGCACAGATTCTCTAAAGAAATTTTCTGAATTGTGAATGCTTTAGTCTTTAAATTTTCAAGAAGTCTTCCAAGTGAATCGTCAACTCAGGCTGATATAAGAGTCAAACATCCGCTACCAGTACCTTCTCGGAAAGGAGTAAGTTCAAATAACATGGTACTCGTACCTTGAAAGACTACTTTTGCTTGGACTTGATCCAGATCGAGTCGTAACAGTAAAATCTTAATGATACTCAGAATGTATACCTGAATATTTCCCCCTTATTGAGAACTAACTTGGAGGATTAGTCTCAAGGATTAGCTATATTCTCTAATAGTAGTAGTATCTTCAACTTTCTAATCCCTAACCTAATAAGATCAGGTCAGAAAAAAGTAGTTGTAGTCGTGCAGAGTCACTTATTCCAGAAATAATCATGTTAGAGTGTCGGCATTAATTTCTTTATGTAGATAACTTACTAGTAACAATTTATAACTTTTGTTATAAATTTAGCCACGTTGTTCAGAATAGTCTAAAACGTAAAAAGGGATAAGAAAGTTTGATTTTCTATCGCCCGGTAGTGAAAACTGCTTCTACATTTTACAGGTAGACTCGACAGTACAATTGAGCATCAAATAATAACAAAATTGCTGTGCTATAATGTCAAAAAATAACCTTTAATAAAACTAACAATTTATTGCTGAAAATCGTGTGGGTAGTTAATTATCTACAGCGAAATAACTATAGCGCTATCTTCTTATAGCGAAATTCGGTGGTCTTTTCTGAAAGCTCACATAATTTGACATTTTGAACACACATTGTATTAACAAGCGCCTGAATAACGGCAAAATTGGTTGGACATCGTAAAATAGGTTTCCGCAGTAGATCATTACGTATGTTGAACCAAGGTTTCAGTGAAAATGTACTTAACAAATAAAAATTCAGTAATAAATTTTTTTTTAAATCTGGCAAGTTGTATGGGCAGTATTGCTTCCTCACATATTGTAACATGGACGTATAAAATTAGTTGAAGAACATAGTACGAGTCGAAATGATTGATAAGTCGACGTTATAAGAAATTAATGTTTACGCATGCGCACAGACTACTATTAATCCAACGGCAATGAAATTGATAGGGGAACGTCTAGGAGCTAGACCGTAGGGTCCTTGAATATTTCATGAAAATCGGTCCTATAGTTTCGGAGTTTTGTCTGTGTCGACCATTTTATCTTTGCGCAGGCGCTCTAGTTATAACTCCACCAGTCGCAACATGAAAAACGTTGTCTATTCACATGGCATTTTCCTGGAACTTAGGTATACCCATCTACTTCCCGAGTTTAGACGGAATAGGAAAAATAGATAATGAGAAATCGACGTTTTAATAAAAATTAAAGTTTGCGCATGCGCACAACTACTATTCATATGATGACAATGAAAGTTATAGGGAACCGTCTAGGAGCTAACCCGCACAATCCCTGGAAATTTCATCGGAAACGGACTGAAAATTGTATAATTTTGGGGGTGACAAGGATTTACCACAGACAGACGGGGAACCAAAATTGATCAGCAAACTCAAGACATAAAAAGCAAGAAAAAAATTTGATTTTGGTGGACAAAAATTTGTTCAACATCAATCAAGAACAAAAAGCTTCCCTACTTTCGGTAGTGAGGAAGCAAAAATAATATGACAATTTTTGATCGTAATGATTACGGTTCGCTCCTAGGAAACCGATAGACATTGAATGAATGGAAGAGATGAATGTTGAGTAATTTTCTCTACTTAACGATGAACTGGGAATTCTCTAATCCATATTGACACTTTCCCACTAAATAACAAGGAACGTCCATCACACGGTAGTCCAGCCCAGTCAGAGCCGAGTCGTTGTTATCTCTATCTCGAGACTAGTGGAACAAACTTTTCCCCACTTGTCAGTCTCTGTGTTGCGTAATGTTAAAATTTGGAATCATCCAGTTGAAACTCGTTACAAAACGTTATAATCGATAATGAGAAATGGTAGGTACCTATCCAAACCTTCGAGGTTTCTTTTTGGATGCCTGAAAAAAATCCTTATCCAAAAATTAGAACAGTTCATTACCTATTGGAAATGATAAAACAAAGTACCGACATTAAACGATTATATAGGATATATATAGGTATCGAGTCAGAAAGCCGTCCTAAGTAACAAGTTTTGATTCTATCAAAATGGATACTAGGTAGCGGGTTTCATACGCCCGAATTCACTTACCGCAAAAGAAGTCTTGTCGTAGGTATCCGTGTCTAGGTGAAGACGCAAATAATTACATTTGGAGACCCTATTTCAACAATAGGATATATAGGATATCAATTACCCGTTATATAGGAATATAACCAAAAGAACTAGGAAGCAGTTTTGACACTGTATGTCTTAGTTCAGGGGGTCATTCTAAATGTTCGTCAGACAGAAAAATGTCACGCTTTTCTGTAATAGTTCACGTGCAAACAATTGTTGCTAGACAAGAGATTCCATAAATCCCACAACATTCCCATCACCCCTCGTTGAAAAGCTATGAATCGTGAAATCGCTATGATCGTTGAATTCAATCAATCAAAAACGAATCAATGCATTTTTTACTAACTGCGAATGTGATAACAGAAACTAAAAAAGATTATACCTGTATAATATAGTTCATATCTTAGTATATCATTCTTCCACTTCTCTTCAAACAGTACTGCAGTTTCATTACAATATATATTATTTTATAAGAATGAAACTCCTTTTGTTTGTCGGTTTGTTCGTCGTCTCTATGCACTGCCAAACGGCTGAGTGAGGGGAGTCTACGAGTGGGGGGATCATATTGGATTTCTCCGAAAGGGGGCATAAGCGACTTTAAACTTTTAGGGCAGGAGGGGGTGGGAGCCCCTTTTGTGAGCCTTTTTTTCCCCCTAGAGCTTGATTTTCTATCCGCTCCCCCCCCCCCCCCCCCCCCCCTCTTTCAGTCGTTTGGCCGCGCATAGAGACGACACTACAATCGGAAAACACAATTTCATGTCTCGAAACTCGCAAGGGACCGGATTGGAAATCCAACGAACATTCTAGAACCAACCCGTACAAAAACGGTGGACATTTGCAGGGTCTAAAGTGGAAAAAAACATAGGAGGGAACGCATTTTTCATCAGTTAGTATATCGTATCATTCTTCCACTTCTCTTCAAACAGTACAGCTATTACATTACAAAAAATAATAAAGACGGAGCACAAGTTAGGTTAACTGCAAATATGTCCCCATACATATCATAATTATACAATATACTATAATCAGCTAAATAATGGTTTCATAACGGCTTGTAAAACGGACATAAAATGACCATATATAAGGGAATAAATATCGGAATAAAAATAGCCAAAAGTTTTCTGCACATAAATCACACATACTGATACACCTGGTGAACTTGAGGGCTAATGAAGCCAAACTGAGAAGAACACGGTTGGGTAATAAAAAGGCATTAATGCATTGGTGCCCTGATTGATGGCAGGTTATTGTGTACAAATGGAAGCCACTCCCCTTTTCGTAACAACACTACAGGACTGCCAGTACTTCTTTCAAAAATGTCCTTCCACTGTCACTCTGTATATCCATCTTGAATATTGCTTGATTTACATCTAGAAGGGTTCGTTCGGTGGCAAGCAACTGTAGTTAGCACTCGAAGTGATCATGCATCTAGAAATGATGCACCATGAAATGACATGCGGTTACCCAAAAAATTTTGGGAGGATGCCATTGATGCATTGGTGTATGGATTGTGTATGATGATGCCCCCATCATGTATTGATTGATGGCAGGTCATTCTATATATATATGCCATTTCCATCTTTCAACCAGCACTCCAGGACTGCCACTACTACTTTCAAAATTCCCCTTCTCTGGTCCACCTTGTATATCCGATGCTTGACATGCGGCGTACAGAAGGATCCATTTTGTAGTCTAAGAAGTGAGCTTGTACTTACTTGGAAATGTTGAACGAAAAACTTTTTCTCATTAATTCTACAATACTTGCTGTTACGTCCAGAGGAAAAGCTGATTGGGTTCTCACCAACCACATTTAACCCAGAAAGAATATATAGGAAAGGCCGATGAAATACTTTCCCCAAGGTCTACGTGCCGATGAAGCGGTACAACCAACTTCGGACTTACGTTTTATAGAGAAACCGCGATAAAGGGCCTTCTCGGCACTTCTTTGGGCGAAACGTGATAAATGATTAAAGCCGGGAAGGTTAGGAAGTGAAGTTTCCACCAGGACACGGAACGTAAGGGCCCAAGTTATTGATCTTTCTGTCCAATCTAGTTGTTGAGAGAACTTTACAGTGAGAGGACGCCACATGCGTTCTCTCTTTCACTTCAATCAGCTAACTATCAACGATGTTTTAGGTTTGCTTCAAACTGTGAATTCCTTCTATTGATCTGGTCCTCTGCATTTTAATGCTCTGTAAGTAAATGTGTATTTATTATGTAACGCGGTTTTTGAGCTCTTCTATTTTTGCTTCAGAGTCTACCTATAGGTAGCGGAAACATTGTTTTCACTTTCGGGAGATGAACATTTTGTTGACTCCAAAATCAAAATCTCCACTCGCATTTCATGTTTTAGATCATTCTTAGCTACTATCGTTCCGTGTCTAGCTATCCGTCTGTTTCTGTGTGTGCCCTCAAATCCTAGTAAATATCTTAATTTCCACAGTTTTTATCCAATTCAGATGAAAATTTCTGGAAATACGCGGGTTAGGCTGTACTTATGGTTCCCTACAGGTTCTTTGTTCCAAAATTAATACTTCTCTCCGCGCATGTGCAAATTTAAATTCTATCAAGCATCAAATACTCACGCCCTAGTAGTCCGATCTCGCTCAAATTTTCGTAGGATTGTAGAAGAGATTTTACCATCCCATATCTATTTGAATATGATTATATCATTAGTAGTTGCTTCGCATACTCGAATGTGAAGTGTGTGTATCAAGCTTATATTTTTCTCAGTTTTCATCCAATTTTAATGAAATTTTCAGGGGTAGTGTGGTTTAGGCTGTAGATTGTCCTATTTCAGTTTTTTAAATTAATACTTCACACTCTGTGCATGCGCAAACGAAAATGACATCATTTTTTCTTTCCTAATTGACCGATTTTGACATTTTTCGTTACGTCTCGATTTTCTATTTCTCTCAAAAACAAAAAATTCGACTATAGCTAATCTTTAAGGATTACATAAGACATTTTAGTGATATGGAATTATTCATGTTACGGATAGGAGGAAGCTATGTGCAATGCCCAACTTTCAGGCGTTTTCAGTTTTTGGTTAAGTATAAATTTTGAATACACTGGCATCATATTTGGCCGGAATGTCGTTCGTTTAATTATCTCAGTTGATCTTCCGGCTCATCACGTGTCAATTTGTTCAATGATCGCCGCTTTTACAGCTGCCCAGCGCTGCTTGCATCAATGGCGGCTGTGAGCACGTGATCTGATCGGAGTGACCTGAGACCAACGCCCAAGCGCATTTATCTATCATCATGCCAGATCAACTTGGCATTGCAAACAAATTTTTCTACAAAAAAGTTAATAATTGACTACGAAATAAAATGATAATCAGTGTTTAAAAGTTGGTATTCTTCCGCTTCGAGACTTGAGTTGTCAAACATTTCAAGCTATTTTAACGATATCGCCTCCGATTCACAATGGCCAACCAAATAATGCAAGTCTTAGAGGTAACATTTGCCGGCTTAGTATATCTATGCTATGACAGTTTACATTGAAGGAAATAACATTATGTCAAAAATACTGAGAAAATTGTCGATATTTTGTAGGAAATATTTTGATCAAATAATTACACTAGCGTGCCACTTTCCCAAAACTCATAAATGCTGACCTTCAAAATCGCATTTTTTTTTTTCAAATTTTAGTGTGCCTAGGAAAAAGAAGTGACGCAGAGAACTGCAGGGACTGAAGGCAAACCACGCTTTTTGAAGCTTATTATTTCTTTGAATCTTATATCTCAGGACAGCATTAATTCAAAAGATGAAGTATCCTAGAAAGAAAAAAAAGAAAATTGACTACTGCGAATTGACTAGGTACTCCTCAATTTCCATCCGCCTGTAAGCGCTCTGAACAAGTAAATGGAGAGACATTCTCTTACTATCTGTGGGTACGATAAGTACCTATTTGTTCCATCTGCGTGATTGTAAAATATTTCCAAGTTTGTTACGTCGTTAAAATTTAATTTTGACGAAAATCTTAATCATTATTCTTCTATTCTTAAGCATTATATTATTATTACAGTGTGTACCGAAATCATAAATATGACGACTCTATGTGTGTTAATATATGACTCCATGTGAGTTATTATATGAGTATGTTGAGTTTCGTTATTTCTAACTTTCTCTGATCCAAGGGATGACAAAGCAGAATCTACAGGAGTGGTGTCACTTGAAGCCTTCTGTTCCCGGATCCCAGTGCTCAAGTGTTGATTTTGTGTCAATCATTCAGCTCACTTTATTGATCTGTTTATCAGTGGCTGTCTCTGCACATTCAGTTGTCCCACTTCCTTGGGGGTGTCAATAACACCGCAACTTCTCCATCGGCTATTGCCAGATGGGAATATATTTGTACTTAATAGCTCTTAACAATAATTACTTATCATTTCTGAATTTTCATTAATGAATGTACCTACCTATACGAATTCAGGAATGAACAGGTTATGTATATATATATATATATATATATATATATATATCGATTCCTGAAGTTTGCGAATTTTCGGGGGTCCAACGCTTGAATGGAGCAGTTTTATTGATATTACAACAATTTTAAAGCTCTTAATTACCTAATATTAGAATCCGTTCCAAATTTCATCTTCGTAGGGATAAATAGCATAGAAGTTTGCGTTAAGAGCTCACTCAGCTGATTGGGGGGTTTCAGCAAGTTACAATCCTATCTCACTGGTCTCACAGAGATTCCGTTTCACATTTCAGCTTCGTAGGCTAAAGCATAGGAATTGGATTGGATTTTTTTAAATCACGAAATCATAGCTCATGCTACTGATCAACAATGACGATTTTCACAATCACTTTATTTTGACTAAAGCTGATTAGCTGATTATTTCGCGATCTGTCCTGTAGATTCGGTTCAGCCGTTCTCGAGTTGATGCGCTTTTACGAGCATGTACATTCATACGTAAAAGTTGACTTTCAATATTATGAAAATTAGGATCGTCTAAAACTGATTTCAGTGAAATGCAGCAAAATGAACAGCTTTCAAAAATCACAGTGGTGGGGTATACATTATTTCGTATGCATTTATAACAGCAATATTCGTGGTTTTCGAGGAAAAAATTCAAAATTATACTCGAACGTACTTGGTATACATACTGATCAAAGATTATATTTTGCTCCTTAAATCCACTATCGCAACACGATTGAGTATTACCATGATTTTTTTAAGAGGAACTGTCAACGGAAAATATAATTGTATATCAATGCACCTTTAGCTACCTGTTGGGATACAACGCCCGCATAATAATAGAAAACCGCGCCCCAAGAATAGAAGAGGCACCTGCCACACTATTTCAGGAGACGAAGAAAACAAAAATAATAATTATGAAATCGGCTTTTTTCTTTTGAGGTTGTCTGGTGAGTAGAAGTTGGCCCAGAAACTCAAGGTCATCAAGTGTAGTCCTTCCGATGAAGACTTGCGTCACTGGTTCAGAACATCCAGTTCCCCATGACCTCTAATTCTTGTTCCGGTAACAAGATTTAATTCCGGGGCAAGAGTGGGACAAAAACCTCAAAATAAATTTATCGATTTTGACGCTGTTTTGAACGTTTTCTTACCCCTCGATAGTCGATGTGTAACCAGTCACTTTTCCCGCTAAAATTTTTGTTTCATCCAAGGTAACTAATTGAAATAACTCCTTTTTTATCATTATTATTTATTTTTTTTTTTTTTTTTATTATTATTATTATTATTTTTTTTTTTTTTTTTTTTTTTGAACAGCCAGAATGGTATTTAAATTCCGTGTTGGTGCTGAACTCAGAACAGTCCAGTTTCACGTTAGTGAGGTAGTTCGCTTCACACCTGGATGTTTTCATGTAAAGAGTTTTCTCTCTGTTGACGAAGAGATCATATTTTCACAACTACTTAGAGCTATGCCCCTGCTCAAAAATTTGATATTGTATTATTTTAAATATCCCTTTAGAACCTTTTTGTTGTGTGCGCAATGATTGATTGTCATCCACCTAAGTTTAAATTAAATTAAATTTAAGCGTATGTGGGGGATAGGTAGTTCAGCAGCGGTGGTCGATAGTGACAGACCTCTCCACTGAAGTTACTTTGATCATTGGACAACAGTACAGCGATCCCTCTCGTTGGGACAGCGAAGTCCGACTTGAATTATTTCCAGTTGATGATCATCGCGTAGTTTACTTTGGAGAGGACAATGGATCGGGAAAGACTCTCCGTCGATGAATGCGAAATGAGCGGAATTATTGGTGGAGGTGACTAACTCGGATAATAACTCGTTTGAACCGTTCCACTCTTGTTCGGGGGCGCCCTTGTTGGGAGGTATTTATATTCATTCGCTGTAGCAGTTGAATTCAGTTACAAAGAGAATCTCACACAGTGGTGATGAGTCTCTTTCATGTACCTAAAGATCGACATTTCTCTATATATAAACCGCGCCGGTTGGATTCGGTGTTACCATTCCAAAGTAACAGAACAAAGGTAGTAAAGCATCAGCATCTCCTTATAAAAAACATCTGCAAAGTTGGGTGGGCGGTATAGTATAAATTCCTCACTTATTTCAACATAAACGTGTAGAGCTAGTTGGAGAACAAATTGAACGCAATATAGAAAAGTAATATGTGTGAATTCATGATAATATGCAAACAAAAAAGGCAGTGAATCTTATTAGCGCTTACGCATACCCTACCATCGATCCAGCGGCCCATTCAAATTATATTTGTAGCTCCAACTAATTTCACCAAAATTAGTTGGTACCAATCACTTATTACTCAACCAATCACGATAAAATTCATGGGATTATCTGAACCGAACACCCAATTACATTCCAAATTTGAACGAAATCACACCAATAGATCTTGAGAAATCAAAGTTACATTAAATTCACGTTTGCGCATGCGCACAGGCTACTATTGATCCGACGATTTAAGGGAAACCATCTAGAAGCAAATCCGCACTATTTCTCTCTCTCGTGTTTTTCTGTTGTCCTATAGGCCACGGATGATAATAGAGATGATTAGATGAGATTAGGGATGATTAGAGAGTTTTTGTTCTTCCCGTAATTTTCTATCCGTGTACGCAAAAATACTGAAATACCAACTGCGCATGCGCGAATTTACGCGTCAACGCGTAAAACTACGCGTGTACGGAAAACATGTAGGCGGGGAAAATGCTTTCGTTGGAATCCCATCCTAAATGTAGTCGTATTAACCTGACACAAAGGTGACCACAGTTTTAAGAATAGGTTAGGTATTCGTTCTCCCTCTGACTGTAATCTAATAACGTTGCCCTTCCACAATTACCCACCTAGTCGAAAAAAGTAAGAAGATGTGATACATATAATTGTATTATTAAATCGAATTCCGTTGATTAAGTATGTGAACAAAGTACCTAATTTGTCCGACAGCCAGATATTCGTTTCACCTTCTTGGAAGTAATGCAGTCGTTGATACTTTTCCGATTCTAAAGTAGATACTATACTTCGGAAGCATTCGCAAGTACATTTCGTGCTACAAAGTTGTATCTACCAACATAAAGATTCAGACGAGTAGGTTTGTGTTTAAATAATGAGTTTGTATACAAAAGCTGTTGTCAGTTCCATAACAAACTGAGTACGCTGGTAGTAGAATTTGTGCTAGGTACCATCTCAGATCCTGGAAATTACTATTGATAAAGCAGGGAAGGCACTCAATACGAACTATTCCACGAGGCCTGATTACGTAAACTTGAAGCTGGATGAAAAATTGAATAATTAGACAAAAATAAAAAAGGATGCCGTAATCGCGGCTCACCCGGGCGGTCACCCATCCGAGTACTAACCAAGCCCGATGTTGCTGAACTTCGGTGATCTGACGAGAACCGATATTTTCAACGAAATATGCGTTGGCGAATACTATTTTTTCTTGGGTCGAACCTAGTTATTCGATGGCTGTGATAAAGCAGAGTGTAAAATGATTTCAAACTTTTTCAACTCGATCTCGAATTCGAGAGAATCGTTGACTTTGAAATACTAAAGAGAATTCAGCGTGACGATTGCGTACATACGTGTAAAAAAAACTTGTAGAAATACGCAAAGAGTTCGCATCTGCAGTTGCTTGCTCTAGACGTTGCTTTACGCGTTAACGTGGGAAAATCGTACGGGAAGAACGAAAACTCTCTAATAACAATGGTAACGTACCTACCGTGACGACTCCAATAAAATGTTTTTGTTAATGATTTTCCTTCCTGACAACCGAAGGTAGGGAAGCTTCGTGTAAGAATTCGAACATATTTTGACCTCAAAAATAAAAAATGCCACTTGCTTTTTACATTTCAAAGCTTGCTGATCAATTTTGAATCCGTGCCTGACAGCCAGATATTTATAAACACCAATTACTCATCAGCTCATCACTATAACAGTTTGGGGCCGATTTTGATGCAACTTTCTGAGATTGTGTAGACTAACTCCTAGACATCTCCATCAATTCCACCGCCGTCGGATGTCTTTCTCGATACCTATCATCAACCGATTTTGTCTAAATTCGTGGGGTTCACGGGCAGAAGTATCTTCCTTATGAAATTTGATGTAGTATACATTGTGCGTGCGCAAGCCCGAAATTGATTGTTAAAGACGAAACTACGAGACCAGTAAACCGGTATTGAAGAAATGGTCAGGGATTGTGCCAGTTAGTTCTTAATTGGTATCATATTATATACCTTAGGTGATAAATGCCGTTGTATTGAAGGTAGGATATGTGCATGCACCAATTTGAATTATCACGCTATTTGCATATTACCTATACGTACCTTGCATAATACCTATACGTATACATAATACTGTTCAATAATCACTAAATATGACTCGTGATTGGTTCTCCAACGAATTTATACTTACGCCGATGTTAAAATAAGTGACACAAGGCAGATATTTTTGAGATAATCCCAGACGCAGCATATCAAAATAATTTGGTGTTAGTTTTAGTTCACTTATCAAGACACCCAAAATAATTCAGAACTTGAGATAATAATTATCGCTTTATACTTCCACGGTCCATGATGTCAACGGAAGCAGAAACACTGAACCTTATCGGCCACGTACCGGGAACTTTATCAGCTAGTAGTCTGTCCCATAGCTCGTTCTTACGAGTGCAGTAGATTTTTCTTTACTTGTGACGTCTAATCTTGGTATCAGTAGTCGGTACCTTCTCATTTCAACAAGCGTGAAATTATTTGACTAAATACAACTATTCCGAAAACTCATAACCAATTCGATAGAATGGCCGAAATTTTGAAATTCGATTTTGTAGTCGACAGACCACGATAAGTGAGGTCTGAAGTATGAAAAGTGGACACACAAAATTGAATTACGAAATTCTGTCACAAGTTAAGCGTAACGCTAAATCGTTACAAATTGTTATTTCTCATCACCAAACGAAAGTTCGACAGACCCCTGAAATCTGGTACACAGCCTCTTGGAGACATGTGGGAGTCATTGCGAGGAAGTCAGGTCAGCTGTGTTATCGATCCCGTATCTCTACTGCACCCCCTACAGCCGTGAAATTTGGTACATAACCTCTTGGGGACCGCTAGAAGTGATTGCGAGGAAGTTAGATCAGCTGGGAGAGCGATAAAGATAATTTCTCTACTGTACAGCCTATTTATATACTACATAGCTGCTGCACCTGCCACGATTCGCTGTCACATAGCGGTTGCATGATTAGTAAAATTAGTTACAGAGCTCACTAATAATAAGTACTACTTCATAATATCATACCCAGAGGGACTCCATCTAAAGTTAGCATCTTGTGTTGAATAGAATAAAATGCAGAGCTCACAAAGCTACAGGGCTCACCATTTCAGCTCAGAATTTCGGCACCAGATGTGAACGTTGTTGAATGTTGAATGTTGGATGTGAACTAAATTACTTGCAGAGCTCACTCAATTGAACACAGTAGTTAGCCATTTGTAGGTAATTATAATATACCCGCCCAGGGGGACCCCGTTCGAAAGTTCAGGATCATAAGCTGAATAGGAACCAAATTAGTTACAGAGCTCACTAAATGATTAGCGGGGCTCCACAAGCTGCAATTATGCTCGACCATGCCCACTTTCCAGCAGGACCCGGTCGAAAGTTAAGCATCCAAGTGGAATAATAACAAAATCAGTTATCAATAGATTTAATAAAAATGTATAAAACAAAAATTTGTTTTCTCGCGGTTGTGGGTATGTTACTAAATTGAGCATACTCTGCTGATTAAAATGGAGTCCGTCATTTCAATCTGCTTTTGGTTTCCCAGATATGCTTCCTATCAATTTACAGATTCCTAGGGGGGGGAGAGAACTTAGCTCACACAGCTGATCAGGAAAGAGTCCATCATTTTATCCGTCTGTTGTTTTTCCAGACAGGCACCTTATAAAATTTCAAACTCGTAGGGTGAACAGGAGGCAATTAAGCTCACTCTGCTGATCAGAAAATAAACCATAATTCTATTCGTTCCATAATAGCCCAGAAAATCCCCCAATTACATTTATACTTCTTAAGGTGAACAAGAGAGAACTACTCTTAAATTACGGTTGTGGAGTAGTAGAGATGGAAGCCTCCTTTTCGGAAACTAGTTCTTCTCAAATCTCTAGGGCAGGTCACGTTGCGTATTTGCAGGATTTATTACTATACGTAAACGACACGTATTAATGTAAGCTAAAGGTATTTTCACATTGTTGACTGTTCGTAATCCGGTGTTTTAAGAAATCTTTTCACCGCTCATTTCAAGTATTGCCGCAAGGATTAGATATTTCGCACGCATGGTTTAGAAAGAGGTGGTGGGGGGATTTCAATGGTACTCGACTGTTACCAATAATGAACCTCCTTATAGAATTTCGGGACCACTCGAACGGTCACTAATCGGAATCTGATAGAATTCGAGTGCAGAATTTCAACTCGTGCGTAGGTAGTTGACGGTTTTCGAGCCTCACCTTAATCACTCTATCAACGAAGAGGCGAATGACGCAGATGGACGTTCTCATGGGATTTTCTTCTATAAGTGTTTTGTTTTCGAATACACTAATAATAACTCTCATTTTCCTAGCTTTCCTGATAGCTCTGTTTTTCTATCACCATCCAATGCCTAGCCGGTCCGTTGGATGCGTGGTTTGGGGTGGGTAGATTAGCAACTTAGCTGATAATATAGTACCCCGACCAAAACTTTTTTATGAAATCAAGTCAAATTAAAAATAATGCCTACTAAAATTATTGAGAAATGTTTTAATAATAATTCGACTTACTTATTGAGCGATACTATGTACCTACATACTCTTTGTGGCAACATTCAGGTTGAACTCTTACAATTAAGAAACGCCTACCAGGTCGAGTGTGGCGGCACATAGCTTTATCGTTTCCGTAGCATTAATGTATATCATAGAAATGTTTCAATTAATCTTAAACATGAACCATTTTTTTCTTATAATACATATATAAACCATGAAAACTGTAGAAACCATGCTCGTTACAAGGATTTGAAGATCTCACAATTTGCAGTAGCTACTAATGTTACAATCGTCTTGATATTGAAAAATAAAAATTATGCTTACTGGATTTTACATTAACGTATGAGCAGGGAACACTATTGATTTATAAGTGATGAATTTATACGGGACTATCCTCGACCAAAGTCTAACATTTCAAGAAAATTTCATCAAAATCGATTGAAAATTGTACCGGTTGTGCTTATTATAAGGTTATAACATTCGCTCATGATACGATAGTTTCGATATGAAATGGTTAAATCGACATTTCCCGACTATCCTCCGGATTTGAGGAAGTCAGACGATTAGATCGTAGAAAGAGATGCTTGATGCATTTTACGTTCTCGCAAGCACAAAGTGAAGGTTTGATTTTTTACCAATGAAACTGATAGGAGAACACACATTCCCTGAAAATCTAATCAAAATGGGATGAAAACTGTGAAAATTAAACTAGTTCATGGATTTGCGGACATACCGACAGACAGACAGACACACACACACACACACACAAACACACACACTTATGAAACAAAATTTTATCAGGATGGCCTAAAGCGTAAAATGCAAGTGGAAATTGTGATATGGCAGAAAGTTTCATCCCCCGAAAAACTCCCTTTTTATTTTCTTATCTTTTCACCTATGAAGGTTATTAATTCAAATTGTGAATGGCTTAATTATTTGCTTATTTATGTATTTATTCCTTCTTTAGCTCTCATTAAATCATGAATTAGAACAATGATGCAAATACGAAAATCTTACAACGAAATTTAAAAAAATCATGAAACTTGGGCATTAACTTAATTCAAATTGCGTAAAGTTTAATTCATTCGCTATGCTAAACGACTGTGAATCGTTGTGTGTAGGTGAACTGGTGAGCTGATGGTACAGCAGAAGTTAGTTGGGTAGTTGGCACGAACTATGCGACAGGAAGCAAGAGGGAATTCGGGGGTGGGAGGAGAGCGTAAAGGAAAAGGGCTGGATGCCGCCGAGGGTCACCGGTGACAAACCGGAACTCTGCGGGGTTTCTGTCACCGACTCTGCAAACTAATCAGTGCGGCTCTCAATATCCGACGTCTGACGCTCGCCAGCCTTTCCCTGTCATTTTACTCGTGCACACCGCAACCTACACCTCCACCACCACAGTCTACAATTCGACATACCTACAGATCGGCTGACGTATCTCCATGGAGAGTCCTCTCCAATCCATTCATAAAACATCGACTGTCCCCAGTGCTATGACTGTGCCGGAGATCCCACACTTCAGTTCGATTTCGGGAGGTAGCCGACCATGAAATCCATGAAATACCGACGCAACACCCTCCCGCCCTTCAATGGATCTGAACTACCTGTCGTTAGCCATTGTTAGCGGACTACTTGTACCTCCTTCCTCCTTGTATTTGGCTTCAGGCACGGTCGCAAAATCATAACAAGCAGCCGCTCTGTTCCTCCCAAGCGAACACCAATCTTCACCTAAACAAGACGTTCCGTGCATCGACCTGAACATCGAACCGAACATCGTTCCAAACTCCAGGACTTCATCCGCAGAGCAACAAGTGGAAGTTTGAAGGTTTGGAACGGTGGACGTTGGATCCCGGGTTTCGGGCTTTTCCACCCAGAAAGGAGGAAGTTTTAAACGAACAAAATTCGCTTCATTATTGTTGTTTGATGATGGTGCTTGTGGTTGGTTTTCTTCGGGGACTTGATTGTCCATCATACTTAATTTCGATCAATTCCACTATCAAATTTTAATTTAGATTTAAAACGTCGAAATGTCACCGCTTTGTAATGCTAATTTAAGAAGAAATTATTATTAGCTAATACAAAAACTATTTTTTGGATCCCTACAGCGTCATCCCGTTCCCAACATTCCTTATTTGAAGCGACGATGAAAAACTATCCACTGAGCGATCAACACCATTCCGTTCTTCCGAATCTCTCATTCCTTTGAAGTTTTTCCACTCCGAACCTCGGATTTTATCAGTATGTAGGAACAGTGTGGCCGTTCGTTACGATTCCATGCACAGCTTTACGCTGTATTGTTAGTCTAAAGATTTGGATCAATTTTCGGATATGTTAGGCGGACAGGGCGATGATGCGACCCGTTGATTCTCACCATTTGCATCACCACCCTGTCCTGGCATCATAAAAGGAAAATTTGCTATAACTGCCAAGAAACGTTAACCCTCAACATTTCAAGTCAAAAGACCGAAAAACGTGACCACTGTAGGGCGAATCCAACAAACGAAGAATGACAGAAATTCTCGAATTAGTCCTAGTAGACCTTCACAACGTTCAGCTAAGTAGATATGTGTTTTGAATGGTCAATACGAGAATATTGGATTACTAAATGCGAGAATACGGGAATACTAGAAAATCCAAAAAACATAATAGATTTGCCTTTTTCCTCATCGTCCTGTCCTCGAATTTTCAGGAGAGGACAGGTCGATGATGGACAGGTCGATGACGATTCTTCAGTTTTTCTCAAATGTTTCACCTTGTGGCAAGCTTTTTCCCAAATTTGGCATATAACATGAAACTAGTTCGCTCGGTGCACGATAAAAATACCATAAGAAAAAATTGAGTTCAAGTACTCACTTAAAAAAAGTGGACAGGTTTTTGACGATTGTGATTGACCAACCCACGGTCCAGCACACATCTGCTCCCGCTGATGACCACGAGTTGACTGAATTAAAACGAATGGTGGTTTTTCTGGTAACTGAGAAGCGCGCGAATAAAAAAAGCGGCAAAAAACCCCGCTAAAATACAATTGTGACCGCGAAAATTCGAAAAACAATATTGGACAGGTCGATGACGGCGATGCTCCGGACACACATATTTCCATCCAAATACACTTTTCTAGCGGTTCTACATTAATTTTATCGATCAGAAACGCATCTCAGAAATCATACTGATGTAGACAAATTGAATAAAATCCAAACTCAAAAGCGGAAAGACCTGTAATTAAAGTTTGAAGTTGGGAAGGTCGCATTGGGACAGGACAGGTCGATGACGATTTGACTATATTTAGTTAATTTTCTATTTAAAGGAATAAACATAACCTAAAAATGGAAAAATCTGAGGAACAGAATGGCCTTTTGTTACAAGTAATATAAATGGATTTGTGTCGTCTTATTAGTCGAAAGGTTTAAAACAATGTTCAGTTCGGAGGAACAGAATGGCCATTAGTAGAAGTCCGACAATGAATAAGTTGTCTTTAATTCGAAAGGTTTGGGTCAATGTACGGGTCGAAGGAACAGTATGGCGGTTGGTTACAAGTCCATAAACGGATTTATGTTGTCTCGTTAGTCAAAACGTTCGGAACAGAATGGCCATTTGTTACAAGCGGGTTTTATGTTGTCTGGTTAGTCAAAAGATTTGGATCGATGTTCGGTTTGGAGTAACATTATGGAGGTCACAAGTTCTTACACGAATTTTTTTTTTTTTTTTTTTTTTTTTTTTTTTTTTTTTTGAACAAGCGGGCTTGTTGTCATTTTAGTTGAAAGGTTTGGATCGATATTCGGTTCAGGAGAACAGTATAGCCGTTTTTTGCAAGTTCGTACAAGGCTTTACACTGTCTTGTTATCGAAATTTTTGGATCGGTGTAAATATACATGTACTGACAGTTTTATCTCGAAATTATATTTTTCATTATTTCATCGTCATTTTAATAAATAAATATGTTTATTATTTGCGAAACTGATTGCCCTTCAATCTAGGAAATTGTGCAGCCCACACCTTTGCATTCGCCATAAGAACCAGAATTCAATCAAATTATCACTTAGTCAAAGGAGGCCAGTTCGCAAAAAGGGGAAACCGCTTTCAGGGAAAGATTTCCCGTTCCGGAGGAAATAATCGAGGGGAGTCTGGATGACATCCAAGAGCCCCCAGCTCTCTCATTTGGTTTAATTGGTTTTTTTCTCTTCCTTCTCATTTTCTTTATGCGCCATCAAATGGTGCAGAACATTCCATCAATTGAACCGCCTGCGGGGTGGCGAAGGATGATGAGGTATTGGCGTTCAGAGGAATCGTTATGTCGCAGTGTGGCTTCGAAAAGTTCTATACAATCAAGGACACTATCCTAAAAAGTTCCAGTCATGCTGCATGATAAATAATCATACTATACTTTCTAAGTTACATAGTTTTGAAATTTTAGAACATTGTGTACTCAAAATTTTTATTTAAAAATATTTGGAGCCATCGCCATAGCTTCGTTTTTAACGAAAATTCGCTAAAACTTTTTTCAGGTAATATTTTGCTACACAAAATAATTGTTGGATTTTGGCACAAGGGGACTTGCTTTTTGCGTTTCAGGGCTTGCTGATCAATTTTGATTCCTTGTCTGTCTGTCTGTCTGTGGTGAATCTTTGTCATGCCCGAAACTACACCAAGTTTCAGTTCGATTCCAAAGAAATTTTCAGGGATTGTATGTACGGGTTAACTCCTAGACGGTCCTCTATAACTTTCATTGCCGTCGAATCAACAGCAGCCTGTACGCATGCGCAAACATGAATTTCTCATAACGTCGATTTCTAATCGTTTGGTGGTCCGATTTCGTTCAAACTAGGTAGGTGATAGGGTATATGTTCTACAAAATGCTTTATAAATTAAATCATGACTGGTAGAGTACTAATCATTGCCCATGCACGAAACTAATATCGATTGACAAAGGCAAAACCCCGAGTCTAATGGAACGATTTTGATAACATTTTCGAGGATTGTGGCGGATAGTTTCTATACGCTCCCTTATAACTTTCATTGCCGTCACATAAATACTAGTCTGGCGCAAAGGTTAATTTCTTATAACTTCGATTTCTTATCATCTATTGGTCCGATTTCCTTCAAACTCGGGGAGTAGAGGGTATGTTTCAGGGAAATTCCCTATGAATTATATCGCGATTGGTAGAGTAATAACTATAGTGCAGGCGGAAAACTAAATTTGATCGACACAGACGAAACGCCGAGACTAAAATAGACCGATTTTTATGGAAGTTTAAAAACGTCCCCCTACAAATTTCATTGCCGTTGGATTTATAGTAGTCTGTGCGCATTCACAAACGTTAATTTTTTGTAACGTTTAATTTCTTAACAATCATTCCGATTCGTACTTTGTTCAACTAATTCTATACGTCCATGTTACAATATGTGAGGAAGCTATAGTGCCCACCCAACTTGGAAGACGTTTTGACATTTTATGTCTTTACTTTGGCACATAAACGAAAAAAGCGTTAACAAAAAGCGTTAAATAAAAGCGTTACGGTTGGTTTTCTGATGATTTCCGCTTACAACCGAGTCGTTTTTCATCCCACAAAGTTCGTTGACCATTCGTTCGAAAGCTCTCGATCTATCCAACCATATTATCTTAACAACTGCGAAGTGCGTGGCCAACAAGCTGAGTTATGAGCATGGTTATTGAGGATAATTGTTTACAGACAGGTGGTCATTCTCAATCATTGATATTTGTGATCAAGATTGTAACCGCTTGTTAATTTCTGATGATTTCATTGAGTTGGTGTTTCGATGATTTGATTCATAGCAGGTGATCCGAATATTGCGAGAACGGTTTGATTTGTGAAACGGTAGTTGAATCTTTTAATAAGCAATTTCTATACTTTACACTCTAGTTAGCTGTTATTTCGTATATGTAGCCTCTTTAGGATTTTTACTTGACCATGCCCAGGGTCCGGATCAGATGAGTGGCTCTTAAAGCTAATTTCTATGCTTTACACTCTAGGAAGCTGTAATTTCGTATGTAGCCTCTTTAGGGCATTTACTTGACGATGCCCGGGGTCCGGAACAGATGAGTGGCTCTTAAAGGTAATTTCTATACTTTATACTCTAGGAAGCTGTAATTTCGTATGTAACCTCTTTGGCAATTTTATGAAGTCTCTTTAGGATATTTACTTGACGATGCCCAGGGTCCGGATCAGCTGAGTGGAAAGACATAAAATGTTCCAATGTGTTGCAGACTCGTATGCAAGCGTTTCTACAGTACCTAGCTCTGAGGTATAAAAACCCAACCCCGAAATTGGAATTTATTTATAACTTTGTACGTTTATAAAGTGGTAACTAGCAATGGTTTTTTGAAGTGATCGTCTTTCTACTTCTTTTCTCTCAATGTAGGTAACTTTGAATAAACGAAAAAAATGGCCTTGAGCCCATGACTCCCCACCCACGCTACAAGCTTGCTTTAAATGTGGAGGAGGGGCTTTATTTTTTTAATTCTTTGTATTGAATAATTTTTTCTCGTGTTATATTCTATAAAAATACAAAATAAATTTTTTTAAATATTACAACTATACCGAAAATTTTCTCATTGAGGCTCTCATAAAAAGTGATTCTGTCATCATCTGTGTACAGCATCACCAGTGCGAATAATAATCTCATGAAGGTTCCTTTCTGGGGGAATATGAAAGATATTTGAGGCAGGTTTGATGTTTTATTGGGCGGCGGGCCGGTGAGGTGCTTCGGGGTGGCCTTGGAGATGGCAAGGTCTGTAGGCCTCTGTAGGCCTGAGGTCAGATCTGATCTTTTGGAACGGCCCCACCTAGCCGAGAGATCATGATTCTGCATCCGTCCTTATCGCGTCACAGAAACAACCGGGCATCGGAATTTATTATGCGTCCATCACTTTCAAGGACTAGTTGTTCACAAATATAGATAACGAACGATTCGTGGTGCTGTAAAGTGTGAATTGTGGAGGTAATGCAATACATCCTTGGATCCTACGTTAATGAAATCTGAAAGCTAACATAATAGCAAAGCAATTTTCATATTTTATACGATTTCAATTAAATTAATGGTGAATGAGGCAATGAGAAAAGTTCCAGCCTTAAATGTAGCTTTACTATGTTCGATACATTAATTTAAGTGCGAAGAAATTGTTAACTATCAATTTTATGACAAAAAAAAAAATAGTTCTAGATAATATTCTGAGACTTGAAAAGATTTTGAATTTTATAATTTTTAATCAATTTTTTCCAAAAATATTAATGAAATTTAAGTACAATAATTTGTCAGCATAATTGTGTGAAAACGTTTTGAAAGTGCTACTTCATTGTTGATGAACTTTTTTAAACTAAAATCGTACTATTAGGTATCATAGTACCTATATGAATTTAACATGTTTTTACCGTTTTTACCTATTTTTAGTGATTTTTTTAGTACATTTTTTTTAGAGTTTTGACCAATTTAATATGCCCAAAAAGTGTTGGCCAACGAAGCGATTTGGGAAGCTTGAATTTTTGGCGCAAGAACGGAATTTCTATCTCAATCCTAAGGAGAGTATATATATATATATATATATATATATATATATATATAATTGTAAACTCTAGTACTCGTTTCAGAATGCCCTAAAATGTATTTTAATGAGGAAACATTTCGAAAATGTTGAATTTAAAATTTTTGGAGCCATTGCAATAGCTTAATTTTCTACCGCAAATTCGTTAATGATGCTTGGTAAATGTTACGTTTGGCATGAGCGAAATCTAAAAAAGTCAGTAGACAAGTTCATCGGGCCCATCAACAGCCTTAACTGTACAAACCCTAGAAAAGGTCATCGAAATCGGACGACAAATGTGGAAGTCATACCTACTTGTTACAAAGATTGAAGGTTCGCGCATGCGCAGCTCCTTTTTACTAATGATACGATCAAGATAAAACTTGTGTGGGGTAATAAAATCGTTTTTGTCCGTCAAACCACGAAAATAATCGGACGAAAGTGACGATTGATGGTAAATGAAAAGTGATTTTGATTGCCAGAATTGATATGGAACCGCTCTCAACCTTACCCGCGCATTCTCGGGCAATTTCAACAAAATCGAATGAAAACTGTAGAAGTAATGCTCCAGAGTTAGACATTCGTCCATACGCAGCAGCTATTAATGATACGATTGTATTAAAATCTATTTGGAATGATTAATTTTTTTCTTTTTCCTCTTTTTTTCCCTACTACCCTTCGAATTTGAGCGAGATCGGACAACTTGGCCGAGTGTAAATGATGCTTGATGGATTTTACCTCACTCGTGAGCAGAGTGAAGAATTTATTTGGGAGGAATGAAACTAATAGTGAAACATCTACAGTCTAACTTGCACTTTCCAGAAAATTTCATAAAAATTGGATGAAAGGTATTGAAAGTAAGCTTGTTACAAGGATTTGCGAACACAAGAAACACATAGAGACATGCACGTAACGAAAGTGGATCAAAATAAATTGCGAGTGGATATTTTGCTCTTGGAGAAAAATTGTTCATCTTCCGATAGTGAAAAAAGTGTTCCCACCTACCTATAGGTAGACTCGCAAATGTGAGAAAAGTTCTGTTCCAGCCGAGTTTTTAGTCAACTGGCTGAAGCTTACAGCTCTCAAATTTGTTATAGAATAATACTGTATTCAAACACATTCTGTAAGACTGCAACTTTTATTGTTAGAAATAATATGCTCCGAAATGTGGAAAACCAGATCCTAAAACTGCTGTAAAAAAAAAAAAAAAAAAAAGAAAAAAAAAAAAAAAAAAAAAAAAAAAAAAAAAAAAAAAAGAAAAAAAAAAGGCCTCTTCGCAAAAAATTACAACTCTTCAGGAGAGCGCCTCAAAGTCTTGCAATGTTACATCGCTTCATTGCCAGCATTCTGTCTCACATTTCTTCCACTTTGTGTTTAATTCAAAATTCTTTCACATGACGAATGATCGATGTTTAATAATTACATCTGTACCAAATTATAGTCGTATATGAAATAATGAAACAAGTAGATCAGTGCTCACGAAGTGAGTCACATGATAGCGCATTTTCTTGTAAGGAGATCCGCGTAAAATAAACGGGGATAAAATGGCTTTGGAGCTCACTCAGCTAACGATGACCTTTCATGCGTCAGCGGCCCCTGATCCTCGCCATGTTACAGAATACATTCATACCAATAAGTTTAATCAAAATCGGACGTCGGGAAGTGTCATTTGAAACGATTTTAAGAGGACATACATACATAACGGACAAATTGAACACACAGCTCATTGTTCCTTTTTTTTTTTTTTTTTTTTTTTTTTTTTTTTTTTTGAGAAATGCTCTAAAAACTTCCTAAATAAAGAGGATCTTACCCTTCAGGTAAAATGCCTTATCTCGATTTTTGCATAGTTTAGGCATTATCCCTCATAAGATTAAAGGAATATAATTGATTGAGATGAGTCGTTGCACTGGAGGCGGTTTTACTTTTGAACCGAATGAGATGAGATGTCGTTCGTTAAAACACACAACTTTTGATTTTGATTTCTCCATGTTTCGATTTGAATATTTTCAATTGCAGACTGATTACGCAAATTGAAATTAAAAACACTACAAATTAATACACAAAGGTTTATTATATCTGTCTTAGATAGCCGATCTACGCAGATCACTGGTATGTTATTATTAAACCACGTAAATATTATCGGTATCATAGAAACTTGGAGCTTTGCACCTTCGAAAAGGGTACAAACTTTAGGGCTCCAGAGCCCCAAAATTTTACGTTTTCCAATAAATGTTGAACTATTTGGTAAAAATGTCTTTAGTAGGTCAGAAACGAAAGAACTAATAGCTCCAGGAGCCCCTCAACCGATCAGTATGCCTCCGTACCTCAAAATTTTTATCAAGGTATCCTAAAGAAGCTCCATCTGAATTTCAGCAACCTAAGTCGATTAGGAAAGAAATTTGCCTCAGAGGTAACAAAGATGATCAGTGTCCATCCATACTTTGTAATTGTTTTCTGGATGTACCAAAGGTGCTACATTTCAGGTTTCAGCACCGTAGGACCAAACAAGCATGGCTCAGAGGCCCTTCTGGTAATCGTGCGCCTATGTGCATTGATATTGAATTCGAGATATCGTGTAGGAGCTCCATTTCATATTGCAGACCATTAAAAATAATAAAACAAAAATTCATGAAGATTAAAGGGGGTAGGCAAAAAATATTTCCAAAAATTGTCAAGATATGGCGTTTTTTCTTATTCCTCAAGGCAGAATTGGAGACGGAACTTTCCTAAAGAACATTTTCATTTGAAATTGTATTTGCAATCCAACTCGAAGACAACTCAGCACATTCCCGCATCTGTATGCGTCAGTAGACGCGCTGTTCGCATTTTTAACCCTTCCAAGGCGATCCCATCCCACCGCTGATCTCCGCTCGTAACCATGGCAACAGCGGGAAGGTGGATGCACGCCCGACCACTCTCTCTCTCTTGGTTTATTATGAACTATCACCCGACCCGTGACCTGGATACCGAAGCAGCTGCTCTCGCTTTTTGGTATTTAAGGGATAAGGAGTTGAAATTATTATTATCAGACGTCTCCCGTAAATATTGCCGTGATGTTGTAAAAGTAAAACGTTACGCGGTTATCGCGTTCATCGAAAAAGAGAGGATAATAAACAGCCATTTACCGGCTTCAACAGCTACTTGTAAATCATGAATGTCTTTACCAAGAGATAAGAACGAGCTGAAAAAATATCTCTATGATTTGAAGTAGAGGAAGATCAACAAATTCTAAGGGGAAGGAAAGGAGTACAAACGTGTGATCATGAGATGGTTTTTTGACAAGGTCGTTGGCAGGAATTTACGTCATATCCAAACGCCTACGTCCTTAGTCAAAATGTACCTACCTTCCGCAGGTCTTGAAACTGAGTGTTAGGATGTCACGTAAAAAATACGGGTGGTACCTAATGTATTCTAAAAATTATCAAGAAAAGTTCGCTTTATTATTTCAATACCTAATAAACTTTTTTATTAATTTATGGTTTAAGCCTCAACTCAAACAGAAGGGTCATTAGCGGCAAAACAAATGAACCTAAAATAATAAAACCTGAAAACAAATGAAATGAACCTTTTTAATTGGCCGAGAAAAGAAAATATTAATCTCCATCAAAATTTGTTGGATTCCATTCAAGATCCAACGATCGACTACTTGAAAAAAATCCTGTCCGCCTCATAATGGGGGAATTTTTTTTTTTTTTTTTTTTTTTTTTTTTTTTTTTTTTTTTTTTTTTTTAAAGGAAATTTTACGTTTATTTAGTTAAAATGGATCTTTAATGCGTATTGTTGTATTTTAAAAAAACCTCCAAAAACCACATTATCCTACGTATTTTCTACCTGTTCCCCGATAAATACAATCCCAAACCAGTTCCATGGAGTTCTAATATAGATTAAATCCCGTGTCAATTAACTTCTAGAAATTAAAAAAAACTGTTCATCAGCTTTTGGCGAACGAACTCATCCTTCCATTTGGAAAGCGTGATTTTTAGGCGCAAGAACGGGATATTTATTTCATCCCTAAGGAGAGTTAACGTCTAGAATGACACATACACACACACTCTTACATATATATTTATTTATTTATTTATGTGTATATGAAGAAGCGCAAACTTCAGGAATCGTTTCAGAATGCCTCAAAACCAATTTAAATAAAGGAATTTTCAAGAATTATTATTTTAAAAATTTCCAAGCCAATGTACTAATATTTTACGAAAATTTGCTAAAATAACCACGAAAATTTCCCATTACACGATTATGGTGTTGAAATGCGTTCTGTCATCCTAAAAATAGTGTGCACATCAAAGCACATACAAAGCGAATTGTCTGCGAGAATTCTTGTTACGGATTTATTAACTTATAGCCCGTATATAATTAACTTATAAAACTTATAACCTCATAGATAATCTATATCTATAAAAATCAAATTATGTTTGTTTGTTTGTCCTTTATGCGTGTCCACAATATTATGAACCGATTTTGATACTGTTTTTTACAACATGCTCTTTGAACACCAGGGAGAAAGGAAGGCTATATAGAAATTTCTCAACTCACACCTTTCAGCCTTTAAATGACCATTTCATTGAAAAACCGCGTTTGCTTCGCAACGACAATCGTATTTTCATCGCATTTAATTTCTTCCGTACAGATCCATTCACATAACTACATGTCCACTAGAACGGGACTGCACGTACAATACAAACAAATTTCATAAATGTTGGTTACTTTTCTTTTTATACGCGAGTTTGGAGCACATTTTATTATGAGTTTCCTTGGTTTTTAAATTAAAATTTATGGAAATCGTGTTCTAAATAACAGTCTACAATATTTGCTATGTTTAAGCATTTTAACAATCTCCATAACTGTAACTAATTTTGAGGAGATTGTACCGAAATTCCAGCTCATTTTCTGCTACGAGTTGTTGAAATAATTGAAGTCGAACAAACATTGCTTCAATAATATATGCCTTATATACCCGTAATACTTATTCCAGAATAATATACAATTTGATAATTTGTCCTGGTTTTATCCCAAGTTTACCAATGTTCAGCTGAGTAAATAAATTTTTTGGTTAAAATTACGTCTACCCCTCGGGAAATGGAATGTTTTTTCCCTCAAAAGACGTTGCTTGAACGGGCTAGGAGTATTTCATTTGCAATCTTCGCTCGTCAGAAAAGCCGTAATAAGAAAACATGAAATAAGTTACACGATAAAACCCAAACTTCGACATTTATTAAGTAATTTCGAGGGTTCTAAGGCCCCATTCTGAATAAAGAATCCATTATTTGGGTAGCAGAGCCTACAGGAAAAGTTTGAAATCGACGAGCCTATGACTAGTACAGACTTGTGTCCTCCTTGTAACCCTGAATATAAATGTAAGATCCCAGGCGGGGAAATGTGTCTTCCATAGAGAAAAGGGATGGCTGGATTGAACTTGGAGTATAATTTCACCAACTTTGGATCACAGGAAATACACATATTAAGCTTTGGTAGTAAGCACATCTAGCATTGTGTCGACGTATTTCGGTCAGCCTAATCGAGGCTTTTAATGTGATTTTCATGCATATTAGGTGATCTGGATTCGGAAAGAAGAAAGAAATAATTTCGTTTATAAGATTGAAACTCTGAACACCGTAAAACGTAAATCAAGAGGCTAGATAGTGAAAAAATGTGTTTCTGAAAAGTGGCCATAATCCTTTATAATCGGATAATGAATCGAAATTGAGGTTTGTAATATTAATATAAGGGAAAAGTGCTTATTTCGTACCACATTTCATATTCTGTTTCATAAATCCCCCAAAATGCGGAATTTGATTTTTTGAGTTTTTACTTTAACAGAGTTCATGATTGTATTTTCTTAATTTTTCGGGATTTTTATTCCTGTTTGATTACAAACAATAGCCATTCTTCCAGAGGTATCAGATTGAGAAGACATTTCATTTTCGGAACTTATCGGAGAATGTGGCTAACTTGTTCATCGTATCAAGTAGGTTAATTATGTGTAATAATTGTTATTCACTCGTCAAAATCGGAGTTTACACAGGTGTTTTCCATCAGACCTTTCAGTTCGAGCCACTACGAGGTGTACACTGTGGACTACTTTCAAATATTGAAGTAGACACGTGATATTAAGCAACGCATTGGTCGAAGGCGGAGGATACGTTTATTAGCAAGAACCCAGCTTATATGTGTGGCCTGTTAAAATCATGAAGAAACTATGCATTCAATAGATATTCATACAGATCGGAGCAAGTGAGAAGGAGAAACTGGGTGTGCCTTCGTAGCAATGGAAACACGGGATAGATATAGGGGAAATCTAGTTGAATCTCCAGTTAACTCGCTATCAATCCAGTCCCAGTTATGCAGCACGATCGTAAGCGCGAATTTTCTTGAAATATTTGAGCACTTTGAATGCAGAGAAATTACCAACTATACATCTTATGGCACACAAAAAAAACTGTTCTAAAAGATATTAGCTTTGGATTTTTAGCTGTTTTTGCAGATTTTATTATCGCAATTTTATTACCTATTGTTTATTTTATCCATTTTATTTTATGCTTTTTTTTTCAGTACCTTAGTAAAATGAAATTTAAGTGAATTTTTAACATGATTTTGAGCATACATTTGATAATGTTCAACTTCATTGATGATAAACTTCTTTTGTTTGAAAAGTGCAGGCCAACGAACTAATCCTTTCATCTGAAAAGCTTGATTTTTCGGCAGAAGAAAGGATTTTTTATTTCAATCCCTAGGAGAGTTATAATCTGGAATGACTCATATACATGCCTATACATGTATATTATTTCGTTTATTGACAGTTGAAGTAATATTAGTTGTACATAGTTACTTGAGTTTCGGTCGAGTAAATGAGAAATACTTGGATTTGGCGACGTTTCAGAAAATTTGTATTTCCATTTCCAAGCCAGTTTGGTATGCTCAGTTGAAAAGCGTCTTGGACACTCGCAATCCTAAAGTTCGTAATCCTTCAAGCGCTATTTGCACAATGTGTTTTTTTCATTGACCCGACCGAATCTCAAGAACCTATGTACAACTAAAGCTCAATCTTCAGAAACCGTTTCAGAATGCCTCAAAACGGATTTCAATGAAGAAATTTTTCAATTTTTTTATTTTGAAATTTTGTGAGCCATTTCTCCATTTTCTACAAAAATTTGCTAGAAGTAACCAATTGCTGTTTCTATTTTTTTTTTTTTTTTTTTTAAGGGGGTGGGGAGGGGGAGTAATACTACGGCTAAAACAAGACCATTTCCTACGGCATCATGCTAGCTGACATAACATGTCATCCTTTGTTTTTCTTTGTTCATAGGCATGATCCGATCACGTCATCAACTTTACTCGTTCTCAACTCACCTTTTCTTAACTATTCCTTTCACAATGAATGAGAATTACCTTTATTATGATTTAATGTCTAATGTATTTTAAATACTTCATATTTTCATTCAACCGTTTTCCATCACTAATGTTTTGAAAAACATTCCCCCACAAATACATCTTTAATAAAAATAATAATAATAAAATAAATATAGAGCTAAGTAATATATTACGAAATTGATAAATGTTATACACGCCAATTTGTAAAACACTAATTCCGGTATGGACGGATACGATATTATCTTCGCGCTGAATGTGTGTGGCCTTGGTGCTTACTCATAAGACTATACGGAGTTAACTGACATCGAGGACTGGGGATGTAAGTATATAATCAAACGAAATCTAAGTGAAGTTTGATTGTGGTTACATATGGCGCCCAGCCGAAGATGTGACAACCCACCCACCCTAAATCTTCTGCATCATCTTACCACACTTAGTATCCGAAGGTATACCTTCTAGAGAATTATGATGAACTCCTGCTCGTACTGTAAGATTTTTGGTGTTGCCAATGTTAATCGGGCTCAACTCTAAACATAATGAATATCGGGAGCGTCTGAGTTGCCCAGGCCGAAACGTTTGCATTCCAGAAGGGTTTAAGTGTTAGAAGGGATGAACATTTTTAACACGATTGTGAATCACAAAACAACTTTGGCATGCAATAGAAGGCTGAACTTCTGAATGGTTCGATCTTACACGTATTTGGTAATGAACAAAATTAGCTAAAATTAGTCATGTTTTTGATCCTGGACTCCTGGAACTATCTCATTTATCGTTAAATCCTTCTTCATTCGTCGTTAACCCAGTCTTACTTCATGACTAAACAACACCATAATCAGAGGAACCTGTAAGAACCGAATGTTAACCTAATATGAACCTAATTTTAACACGTTAATCTAATATTCACTTAATAAGAAACTAAAACGGTCTTGAGCATTTGGCTCGCTTCAAAGGGCGTGGGTCTCATCTGTAATTTATTGACTCTCAAGGGAGCGCCACGAGAATGGAGTATATCTGTAGATGAGTCATACTCGCATTAAGCAACGTGACGCTCTACTGAATGGAGCTTCATAATTACCACCTCCCCACTTCGCGGTTTCGTCAGTCCCCGAACCCACTTGCTCTCACATTTCTATCTCCCGAACCGCACCGGCCTTCTGACCGCTCTACAACATCTAATGACGTCAGATCGACACCCAAATTAAAAGCTTCGCCTTCTACCATTAACTCGTTATTAGTCAATAACCGAATTCAGCAAAACTTTCGTACTTGACCTCGATTTGGAGTTTATACGCTATTTCTAGAAACGTCTTTTTTGCTTTCTATAGTCTACCTACAGGTAGCGAAAGCATTGTTTTCTTTTTGGAAGAGTAAACTAATTTTTATTTCACAAAATCGTTACTCTTGTCTTTTACGTTTTAGACCTTTCTGAACAACATTGGCTTCATGTCTGTGTGAGTCTGGACGAGGTCAAGGCCGGTGGGCTCGGTATTGTCTCTCTCTCAGCCAGCATCCCATCTTTACGTCGCGCCGCCAGCGCCTGCACGCCCTTAGAGGCTAAAGCTGGTAGTCGCCCGGCCTGTCAGGCTGCAGTTGTTTTGGTGCACCCGGGCAAAACCAACAGCTTCTAAACTCAGCTCGTTTGCTGTGCACTAAATCTGTAAATGAAAGAGAACTCCGACAGTGTTCTGAATCCCCTATTCCCTTCCAGTGGGTGAAATGGACTTCAGAGATCATTGGGATCCGCGACTACTGACATTTTAACGCCGTCCGGGTCGCTACATTAGCCATCTCGGTGCAGTATTCTAGGGGTAGTCGTGGAACAGTAAACACTCTTTGCTGAGCCTGATGGGTCTGCCAAAATCCTTGATGCCATGATCAGTGGCAGCGTGATCATGGAGGAAACTTGGCGTGCCATGATAAATAATATTACAGAAACGACCTGCGGCAAGTGGTTTCTGATCTAAGAGGAGTCACATCAAGGTCATGGTGAACTCGGGCATCCTTCCCATTATTTCCCCCCCTTTTTTTCGTTTCTTCTTTAATGTGCTCTTCCGCCTTTGAGAAGAGTTTTGTAATAATCAAAATGAGAAAAATGAAAGTTGAGAGTTATCCCCAATTAAACTAAATCTTTCTGAAACTAATTTTCAATTCCTCTCGCTCTTTTTCTATCTGAATATTCCAATTCAGTCAAAAGGACAGTCAAAGGAGGTGTTGTAGGACATAGGTACGTGGAGCTTTATTTTTAAATTTATTACAACGGCTAAGGCTGGTGTTATTCGATTAGTGAAGTAGATGTGAACTGACTTTGGTTCTGTCAGCTTCATTAGAAGCAACATTAGTAGCCGTCTGCAATTTGTATGTTGCAGATTTTAAGTCATCAACAGAGAGGACAGCTGTGTCAACATATATTTGGATGCTAACTTGAAAACTGTATTTTATGATCGAGTTTTGTATTGTTACGATATTCTTGAGAAAATCTATTAGGTTTGATTTGAAAGGAAACAGTTCAAGCACATTCCAAGAAAATTTTCAAAAACTCTTTATTTTTTTCATGGTCATTCTTATGTGTTTTTTAGGGGTAAGACTGGTTTTACAGTCTAAAGCTCAGTTATAACTGAGTTAGACAGATCTGCAAGTATTACCATTCGATTCAGCGTGAAACATTACATAAAACCGACCCCAAACTCATTATTTCATAGAGGGTCATTTTTCAATATAACCCTCTCAAATTAATTGAAAAAGCCTCTTTTTTTACCAATTGAAAGATGAGATTACGAGATTTGTTTCACGGGCTAGTTCTTCCTATGAATAGAATGCAGAAAAACAGATGGAGAAATGTCCGATTCCGGAACATTTCCAAAATTTGTATTTTAACGTCATTTTATAACGTGTTTAGTCGGCTCAATAATATTGTTTTGACATGATAGATAAACGAAAGTTAACGATCTTCCAACCATTTGTTTATATTTACTTTATAGTGAACCAGGAGAAGTCATGGACATGTTCGCCAAGTAAAAACTCAACACCACCGTTCAATGGAAATCAATCTAGACATCTCATTGCAACTTATTAATGGAATAGGGTTTACGTAGGAACGAAAATTATGGATAAAATAACGTAGGTAGGGACATATTTTCCAATGGGTAGGGTCTGGCCCTGGTAGTTACGTCAAACGAAAGGGAAAAGTGTGTCGCAACGCGGCGATCGGCTTAAACGATGACACAACTAATTCTTGTTAGGTCGAAAAGCTGATAATGCTAAGAAACTTGGCTGGGATCAATAGAATGTAGGTTACTCCAACGCTGCAGCAAACCACAAACACACCTGCGAATCTCAGCATACATATACCTCCCTCTCTTCCACAGCATACAGCATGAGGGCATCTATCGTTGGTATGATAAACGAAGCAGTGATGATCAATCTCGTGAAATATCTCGGTGGAATTTGTTAAGGTTGTCATTGAATATTATGTTTTTATACAGGAGGACTAGTGAAGTGTAGGTGTTCTATCTAATTTAATTAATATCTCCTCGGTAGACCTCAACAGCTATGCAATTACATCTAGATATTGTGTAATAGATTTCGTATTGTATAATGATTTCTCAGACAACATGTTGTTCTGAGGTTCAACCTATCGGGCTGAAATTTGGAATAGAGCGCCTTTGGAAAGGCTTGAACCCAATGTTATTAAGTTCAGAAGACAACTTCTCAGCTGAGGGTCCTCTGAGACATAAATATACAGTATATATGACCCTTCTACTTATTGGAAAGATGACTTAGTCATAGATCGTTTTGTTCCTTAGCTTTTCTTAAAAACGTACAATTGTGGGGCTCTGGTTCTGCAATGCAGTGAACCCATTTGCGATGCGCGAAGCCATTATATAAAAACCAAAACCAAAATTTTGCATCAATAGTTCTATACATATTTAAACTTTAATAAATCTTCAATATAGGAAGATTATTGACTTATATTCGGTGGTAGAGCAATTTTAAGTCGCACCAAACCAAACAACTGTGGAGTTATTGCACGTATTGTATAAATTATATTAAAAAATACCTTTTTTAGAAAAATATTGTTTTGAGATGGAGTAAAATACCTTTTTTCGTCAGTACAAAATGAGTCAATATCTTACCTGAAACAAGAAAAAAACCATCATTGAATATGTAGATATAGAATAAAATTAAAGGCTAATTGACATATTATGATAGGTAGTATAAAGCGGTATTAACATCAGATCGGAATATTTTGTACAGCTGGTTTTAGAGCAACCCCTACCATAATTTCAATGATGCGATGCGGAAGCTTTCCCTTTTTGCGTGATCAATCTGTCATCATTTCGCGACCTCACTATAATATAAAATACTAACTGTGCCCACTCGCTTCGCTAGCTCATCCGAGACGTGCCTGTAGATCTCAGTGTACCATCGCCTTAATTTACCATTAAATGTGTCATTACTGCGAAGGAAATACTATCTACATTATAGGGAATACTATCTAATAACTAAGGGCATTATAGGAAATACTATCTACAGTATAGAAAATACTATCTACCACACTCAGAGAGGCTCCGTTCCAAGGTTATGATTTATAGCAAAATTCAGTTAAGTTCAGCTAAATTAGCTACAGCTCTGCTGATTAGAGTGTTATCTCAAGTTGTAATTATGCTCTACCTTACCCGAAAGACCAAGTAGTCCCAAAAATTGAAGCCTTTTCAAATTTCAGTAATCAAGTTTCAACTTGTACCTAATTGATTTACCTACCCAGCGTAGCGACCCCCCAATGTAACCAACTCAATATATTCTTAATTAGGTACGTTTAAACTATTCCCGAACAACATTTCTGCAGTTAATAAGACGCATTGAATTTATGAAGATCGGTCTTTACGAATAAAAACTGCACGGCTCAACCCACTAAAATAGTTTTGGTATCATTGAATTTGTCATTGAAAGTTCTTTACACTTGAACCCACCCCATCCAAGTTTAACGTGAAAAGTTCGACGCATGTCCAGTTTTTCCTTTATTACAAAGCTGTTTACCCGAGTGACATCGTTAGGGAAAAGCCGAGTTCTCGATGGAGTAATAGAAGATTGTAATACACTGCCAAGGAAATGGCACATGAGCTTCCTCGTGACCTTTACAGTATGTCACCATTAAATTCCAAAAAACTAGAAACGGCCAGCAAATAAATTCCCGGCATGATGGGCACAATCACTGGTAGTACCGTACGATTCGTATGGCACCTCAAGGGACTCTACCGGGATCATCTCTAAAAATTTGAACAAAATCCGATAAAATTAACTAAGCTGTGACCGTAACAAAAACATCACTTTCGCGCATGCGCCTAGCGTACCGCTGCTGATGATCGCGAAGAATGTGATACGGGACCTCGAGAAACCTTGCCCGCATCATCCCTGAAAATCCGACCGAAATCCGTTCACAATTGCCCGAGTTATGACCGAAACGAGACAATTTTGTTTGCGCCTGCGCAGAAGCTATCGTTGATTCGATTATGACGGAACTTATAGGGGACCATGTAGAGCTATACCCGCACGATCTCTAAAAATTAGAAGAAAATCGCATCAAAATTGTGGAAATTACGGCTGTTGCAAGGACCGTAACAAGAATATTTCGTTCACGCATGCGCAGAGCGTACCGCTAATGCAATTATGATGATTGTCTTATAGGACCTCAAGGGACCTTACCCACATCATCCCTGAAAATCTGACCGAAATCCGTTCAACATTGACCGAGTTATGACCGTCACAAGGAATTCACGTCAGCGCCTGCGCAGAAGCTACCGTTGATTCGATCATGATGAAGTTGATAGGGGACCATCTAGAGCTTAACCCGCACGATCCCTGAAAATTTGGTTAAAATCGGATCAAAATTGTGGAAGTTATGGCTGTTACAAGGAAATGTGGACGGACAGACAGACAGACAGACCCGGAACCAAATTTGTTCAGGAGGCTCTGAAACGCAAAATGCGAGTGGAAATTTTGATTTTGGAGCAAAAAAATGTTTTTCATTTCGAAAGTGAAAACAAAGCTTCCGCTGCCTTGCAGTCTCGGAAGCAATATAGCATGAGTTATATTCGGGAACTTGCTCGTCAATTTGCGCCCACCCGCATGGAAATGGGTGCAACCTTTTTGGAAATTTAGAGCGGACAAAAAAACTAATTTTCCCTTTTATAATAAACATAGAATATAATTATAATTTATTATTTATTATAATTTTAATCGCCTAATTATAATTTTATAATTATTGGAATTATAATTTTTTTTTAGCCAGAGTCTATATTTTTATTGCTGAATAGTCATGTACAGTAACCAAATTTTTCAGATTGAGCTGCTATGAGACAAATTCACCTCATATGTGAGATTTTTCAGTCAGCAATCGTTAATTTAAATTATGTGCCTAATTGTTTTGTCTCATAAACTTTCAGGAGGAAAAGGAGAGATTTAGAGGCTCCAAAAGACGACTACAATGTTCGCGAAAATTTCTATAAATATCGTATACACATCCTATATACAAGGTGTTTGCACTTTTGGTCCAGAACTTCCAAAGGCTCAATTTTACAACTGGATTTTGATCAAAAGTTCTTCCTATAGATTTTTTTCTTCTTTTAACTCTTCGTTTTCAAGTTATTCAGTTTTTAAGATTTTTTCGTGTCTTCGACCTTAAATCACTAAAACGGCTATAACTACATTATTTTTTTAGAGTAAACGAAAAATTGAGGATACCGTTGGGAAGAGCGTTAAATTTTCTTTCGCATAGGCCACCTAACGTGCTAGATTCTGTAGGTAACCTAGTCAAGAATCACCCCAAAGTAAAAATTTGTCAAAAATTTAAAACGTATTTGTTAACCCGTGCGGATAATTCCACGGAATTAAGAGACAACTGATATGACGGGCTCGATCCTGAACATATAAGTTAGCTAAATTATCTCCTTCTCACCCTAGGAATATTAAATTTGATAGGGAATCTCTCTAGTACATTGAGAGATGAAAAATTACGGGTTCCATCGTCTCAGCTATGTGAGCTAAATTCTCTCCAGTTCACCCTATGAATTTAAATTTGACAAAGAGCGCCTCTCAAACAACAAAAGTCAAATGAAATGACTGACTCCATCCTGAGCAGCCCGTACATCCCAAACTTTTCCTCCTAAACCACAAATGTGTGAAACTCCCTTAAAAATACGCTCCGATTACGAAAGATGCCGAGCTACAAAATGAGCGATATCATCCAATTCGAGGCGGACTGCCTTCTATACAGTGAATTCTCTCTCGTTTTAGCGAATTTTTGAAGAAAATTAAGCTATTGCTCTCGCCTCAAAAGTTGTAGAATGTGAATTTTGAAAAAATTTTATGCAGAAAACCGTTTCAGGCTAATCTGAATTATATTCTGAAGTTTAACGGATTTTTTTATGCTTGTATGTATGTATGTATGTATGTATATATGTATGTATATATTTATGTGTCATTCCAGACGATAACTGTCCGTAGAATTGTGCTAGAAACTTGAAACAAATTTTTAAATGTTGAGGACACAAAACGAAAGTTCAAGTTCGTTGGCCAGCATGATCGGATTACATCTTCGGGTTGAAATGTTCAAAAATGTAGTCAGAAATTTCAAAACAGCCTGTTTTTTGCGATTTGTTGTGCGAAATAATTTTTTCAGCATACTAACGTGTGGTATATTCGGAATCAGCGTAAAATTTCCTATAAGAATATGCATCATGTTTTCAAAAATTTCAAAGTTGAAAAATCAGTCAAAATCTAAATAATGCAGTTCGTTAGTTGTAAAAATTGGTAATATTTGCATGAAACATTGTCCAAATTCAGTATGACTACTGAATAATAAAGTATAAGTACCTCCTAATTATTTTTAATAATTTGATTCCATGTTTGTCTATCAAAATCATAAACTAAAATTTCTCTACACGATCAATAGCGACTGAAATGTCGAAGATTTCTTCAAAAATTTCGGAAAAATTCGCGTTTGGGAGTAAGACGCTTCTTCAACGGCTTGGCCGATTTTCGCCAATGACATGATAAACATCATTACTCGTCTCCTAATGTAGTGGGGGAATATCTCCTTCAAACGGACACCCCTGATTTTAATTTGATTTCTATATAAGGACCAGAACCTACGATCACATTAACATTTACGAATAGGTGAAGAATGAATTATTTCACAACCTTATTTATGAATAAAAATCTGCCCAACTCTGCTTCTTACTAATGCTGAGTTAAAGTGGAAGAGCACTGTACTCATCCACAGTAATATTACTGAGTTCACATTTCTATTTAATAATAGATAATTTAAATGAAAAAAAAATATATATAATATATCTAATATTATTATCCAAGATTAGGAATATATTTTCTGTCCGGTGTGATTTGTGAATCCACCTCCGTGGCTGCCACCCAAAAGCGCTGGTCAACTAATCAAATGTTTCCCAAAAGCGCCAGTTAATCCTTTCTAAAAGCGCTTATGGTTATGATTGTAGTTAGTAACGTGACAAATGATGAAGGCAGAGCAAGTAGGCATGAGAATGTTTCAAATCTGGGTCGTCCCAAGTATGGGGCTTTGTTCCGTCTGAGCACGTAGAATCAGTTTTGCGTTTCTTTGTTAAGTCTATTTTTTCTCTACCTAGATGTGTAGTGCACTGCGTGCTGTGAGAACAAAATATTTGGGTGTTTTTGAATTCAATTGGGGCGAATATATAAAATTAATAAAATCTGGAAGTCCTAACTTAATAAAATATTGTATGGTGGCCTGGAATCTAAGGTATAAGGCGAAGATTGAATACGGTTTTTAACCATTCTTGAATGAAAGCTTCCTGCTATGTCATTATGAATATGTTATGTATATTATTAAGCTTTATTTATTTATTATATTATGTGTTAGGTTTATCCTTTTTGTAAAATTCGTTAAGCAAGCAATTATTATTATTTCTCTGGCTATAACTGTATTTGACGGCGAATCCTTCGGACGGTCATTCTATGACCACGATAATTTGCATGACTCCTTGATTATATTTATCTTCTGATGCATTACTAATGTACTTATCAATAAAGCATGGTTTATCTATATCTATCTATCTAATACTTTCTAAAAGCGCCGGTGGTTAGGATGGTAGTTAGTAACGTGACAAATGATGAAGGCAGAGCAAGTAGGCATGAGGACAAATAAATCAGAATGATGTGAATAGTTTGGTGGTCTAGTAGCGATGCGCGAAAAACAAAACCGAATAACTCCCGATCGTAAAAAAGTTAGGAGTAACGAAGTAAGCGCGACATAAGCACCATAAGCACCAGCACTTCCCACATGGACTGGCGTTTTTGGGGAAGAAGCACCGGCGCTTTCGTCCAACAAGCACCGGCGCATTTGCCCCTTATCGGTAGTAAAACCAGCTCTTCAGTCTGGCACCGCACCTCCGCAATTTCTCTTACTGTTGCTCGATTGGCGAAAATCCGCCAAGCCGTAGAAGAACCGTCTCACTTCTAAACGCAGTCAAAAAGATTGAGAAAACGAACGCACTGTTCTAGGAGACGGCGATCCGACTATTGTCTTGGCCCAAATCGGATGACATCATGCATTAATTTCTTGGCTTTGTCTTTTGAGCGCGGAGCGTCTTCTTGGGGGATAAAATCTATTTTCAATTGAAATTTTGAAAAAGTATGTTCGCATACTCCATTGAGCCAATAAGCAATTTTAGAAAGGGTATTAAACTTTATTGAAAACATGATAATGCCAATCGATTCAGCACTCAAAAATACCACACAAAAAATGACAATGAGACCAAATTCAGCCTGTACTTTGCATTTATACATTGGATAGATTACATGAATTTTTCACAAAATTTGTTGGGTGCGAACTAAATCACTCGCGACGAAGTTGTGGAAACCCATTTCAAAACGAAAGTTCGTGAAAAAACGTTATTGTTTGTAACTGATGATGGCCAAACCGTCGAAATCGATTTAATATTGTAACTCCTTATTTTTCGTGGAAATAGACGTTTTTTCACTAATTTTCGTTTTGTTGGGTTACTAAGTTACTGGGGTTGTAAAATTCTTGTCAAATGATTGCGCTTAGTAGATTTTTTCAAAGACCAAAAATCTATTAGGTTAGTTTGATGAAAGCGGGGATTTCAACGAACGTGCTAAGCCACCAGAAACTAGATTTGGCGAGTTGTCGTCATCCTTCACCGTTAGATCTTACCTGCTCAACTTGGGAGGTTTCCTCGCGAATTTACTAGAAGCCCTTTTTTAGTTAGATAATTTCTTACCGGTCAGGCAGATCAATGCTTTTAACAGCAGATACCTAACCTGAACTTAGAAGTTATCACGGCTTCCGAACCGCTAGCTTTCATTGTATCTAGGTATATTATATCTTTTATTGGCATATAAAAGTTCCAGTAATGCTAAATGATCATAATTGAGCGAATTTCCGTAATTTTTCGGCTTATATCGATGTGAAATGGTTTGAAATTTGAGCCATTTGTGCGCACAGAAACTTTCAACTGTCGAATTACAACAAGAAGAATTAGTCTAAATAATAGTATAGCATGAAAACCAATTTTAGGGTTTTCAACAGTTCGTTTAAATTTTCACCTTTTAGCACAATTTGTTGAAATTCAAGTACTTTTTCAGTACGATTTTGTGATCATATTTCTGAATGTTCTAAATCATAGTGGTTAAGTTTTTTCCATGTAATATTCTTCTAAGAAATACAGTTTACCAATTTTTGGGCGTTTTTTGCACATTTTTAGAGATTGAAATTGAAATTTCCCCAAATAATTAAAGTGCTGGCCGAGAAACTCATCCCTCCTACTGGAATGCTCGTTTTTTCGGCGAAAGAACGAATTAATAATCTCAATTCTAAGGGGTGTTATTGGAATAACACAACACACACGCACCACACAGATACATAGATGACATGCCACATATAATAGATGTATGAAAAAGCGTTCAAATCCGGGAAACGTTTCCGAATGCCTCTGAACAAATTTGCGTGAAGAAAATTTTGGAAATATTTTATTTTAAAATTGTTTGACATTGCTATTGCTTCATTTGCAACGAAAATTCGCTAAAATCATGTTCGCATGTCGTAATTACCACACTGTGTCTTCATCTTGTCCTTCAACAATTTCCAGTTTGAACATTAGCTACGATTTATGCAATAAAAACTCCTACGTAGAAAAGCCCTACGATTTGGAAGAAATTTTGAAAAGCTAAGTGGCACATCTGACTTTTCTCTTCGGACGATACAAAGGATCATAATTGAAAATTATAATCCAAAGAATTTCTTATGCATATTTCAACTTTTTTCACGATTCCGATTTCCCCAAAAAAGACTACGAAAAATATTACAGCCTACTGCAACCTAGACCTATGTAAACGGCATGAGCGTCTATAGCTGTTACAAACTGACAAACAAAATCCGAAGGGTTCGTTGACTTGGAAACTTTGGAAAATAGGTCAGCCCTTCATTCCATCCCAAATTATCTAATCACTCAGCTAGCTGAGCCGTTTCAAAGAAGCCTCTTCGAATCAGACGTTCGCCGATGCGCTAATCGGAGGGCATCGCCCCACCGTTGCGACCCTGAAATTCCTTTGCCCTTTCACCAAGCCCTGTGGACGTTATATGAAGGGAACTCAATTCGAAAGTTTAGTGCGTCCTTTGTCATCTCATCGCACGGCGATAATATTATCCGGATTAGTTCGTTAGATTCGACTTAGTCTCTCGTCAATTTTATTCTTGGTGATATTCATCTGAATTCAACCCGCATAAATTACAAAAACCACCAACCTGATCTGATTTAGTGTCTTTCCGAGAAACAAACCAACAGCTACCTTTCAATTTCGTTTGACTTCCTCCAAGTCGGCTGATCTGCCCCCCTACTGGTAAGTAAACAAATCAAATTTTAAACATAATAACTGCTACTTTCGCTCAGCCTGCATTTGTCTGTGTGTGTGTGCGTGCGTGTGTGTGCATGCGTGTGTGTGCATGCGTGTGTGTGTGTGTGTGGGGGGGGGGGGGGGGGGACAGTGTCACGGAGTTACTCGATCTGGGCATCTCGGCAGGAGTGCTCCGTGGTACCACCATCCGTGTCGTGAGAGGTTCTTACTTTCAAACTGGAGGTCATTTTATAGGGGCACTTTCTCTACTTCCACTCTCCCTCCTCCTACTCCATTAGCTTCCTTGATTCCAAGGGCCGATGTCGGGAAAACCTGGGAGTCCTCTCCATTTCTTTTATTTATTTTTTGTTTGTTTTGTACTTTTATGGTGTGCCCCCGCACCTTTAAGGGGACTTTTCTAAAGAAAAATGTTCGTGTGTGCGTGTATGTGTGTCAGCCACACACGTACGTACATGCTTCATAATTTTGTGCTGATCCAACATCGAGCAAAACACCTCAATCAATTAAAATTATTAGATGCAATGATGATATTGGCAACAATCCTCGGTGATATCCGACGACATTTTTCATAACCACTGATGATCTATGCCAGTAAAAGAAGATATGCCAGTCAGCCGCCATGCCTAGTCCCTTGATGCTACGTTTGATGACTGCTATGGTATAAAGATATTGAAGAAAATGAGATCCACAGAAAATAAATGAATGCTGCTTCAGTATAAGGCTCATATGAATGTTTTGGGCGCATTGTTGAACATCAGGCGTTAACTGGGCAACCATGCTTCTCCATGGCAATATTTCCTCGACAAATTTCATCATTTCCAAAAATCGAATTTTATTTTCTATTAGCTTGAAAATGGCATACCTAAGCCGAAATATAAAAGTTAGTTTCGTGTTGTCAATGATTGTTTTTCCTTAAAAATGTTTCGAATATGTACATGCTCCTGTTGAGCCATTTCATTCGGTTAAATTATATACATTTATGAAAAAGTGTTACACTTTAGTATTCGTTTCAGAATGCCTCAAAACGGATTTAAATGAAGAAACGTTGAATTTATAATTTTTGAAGCCATTGCAATAGTTCCATATTTTTCAAAAATTCGCTAAAATGTTGTCTGTTTCCACGAAAAATAAAGAGTTACAATGTTAAATCGGTTTCGACGGTTAGATCATCATCTGTAACAAACAATACTTTATAAAGTTTCGTAGAAACGGACAACGTTTTTTACCAACTTCCACAAAAATTATGTTCGCATTTCGTAATTTCACCAGATTGTGTTTTCATCTGGTTCTTCGAGAATTTCCAGTTTGAACATTGGCTATGATTCATTGCAATAGAAACTCCTGTAATAGAAAAGCCTGCGATTTAGACGAAATTTCGAAAAACTAAATGCCAAACTAGACTTGTTTTCTTCGGTCGATTACAAAGGATCGTTCTTGAAGGATCATTATTATATTGATCATCATCTGGTTGTCCGAGAATTTCCAGTTTGAACATTGGCTATGATTGATTGCAATAGAAACTTCTATATATAGGATTTATATGAAATTTTGAAAAGCTAAGTGCCACACCTGACTTGTTTTCTTTGGTCGATTACGAAGGGTCATTATTGAAAATAATAAACCAAAGCACAACTTATGCATGTCGCAATTTCTGGATTCCGATATCCGCGCAAGATGATGAAAAACATATATCAGTCTACGCAACCTAACGGAAGTTAGTGAAAAACATTTTCTATTTCCACGAAAAATAAAGGGTTACAATTTTAAATCGATTTCGACGGTTAGGCCATCATCAGTAACAAACAATAACTTGTAACTCTTTATTTTTCGTGGAAATAGACAACGTTTTTCACTAACTTCCGTTTTGAAATGGGTTTCCTCAACTTCGTCGCGACTGATTTAGTTCGTACCTACGCAACCTAGAAGGTATGTACGCCTATAGCTGCTACAAACTGGCGAAACAAAATGCAAAGGGTTCGTTGTCATGGAAACTTCGGAAAATAGGCCATCCCTTCATTTCATCCCAAATTATCTAATCACTCAGCTTGCTGATCCGTTTCAAAGGAGCCTCTTCGTATCAGTCGTTCGTCGATGCGCTAATAGCTGGGGCATCACCCCACCGTTGAGACCCTGAAATTCCTTCGCCCTTTTCCCAAGCCCTGTCGTCGTTAAGGGAGCTCAATTCGAAAGTTTAGTACACGTCCTCAGGGAGAAAGCCATTTCCCCGCATGGCGATAATACTTTCCAGATTAGTTCGTTAGATTCGACTTTCCTCAATTAGGTATATTCTTCTTGGTGATAATCGTCTCGAATCACCCCACAAAAATTACAAAACCACCAACCTGATCTGATTTGTTGTCTTTCCGAGAAACAAATTAACAGCTACTTTTTTTTTTTTTTTTTTTTTTTTTTTTTTTTTATTTTTATTTTTTTTTTTTTACTTCCTCCAAATTGGCTTTGTGCCCCCTATTGTTAAGCAAACAAATCAAGTTGTAAACTTAATAATTGCTACTTTCACTTAACCTGCATTTGTCAGTGTGAGCGTGAGTATGTGGGCGTGCGTATTTGTGTGTCTGTCAGACCCAGACATTCACACGCATGCTGTATAATTTTGTGCCGATCGGACATCGAACAAAACGCCTCAGAAATGCGTGTTTGAAATGGAGTTCTATAATTTTTGATGTTTAATCATTCGAAACTATTATTTGCAACGATGATATTGGCAACAATCTTCGAGCTATCCAGTGACAAACCTAAAAAAATACTCGCGTTTACTGTAGTTTTTTTTCCATACTGAATTGAATAACTCTGTCTACATTTTTCACCTAGCATGTTGATCATATACCAACTTTTAGGTTGAAAAATATGTACATTCACTCGTTTGGTTCCTTCTACAGCAGATATAAAAACTAAATAAATTCTCCATTTATCCAACTTCGTCAGGAACCTGTACAGCCGATCCACTAGTGAGTGATTCGATCTGTAACGATGCGTGTTTAAAGCTACCATAAAAGATACCTAAAAATTCCTTTTGCTATTATTCAGTATAATTCAAATTGCATGCTGAACTCGAGTATGCCGACCTTTGAAACATCGTAGTATCTACAGAAAACTGAGAGAAAACTTGTCCAATAGCACATGTCATCCCATTTTGAAATAAAAAAATGGGGAAACTAGATTTCCACTCCTGCAGCACGTTCGTATGAGCGAACTTTCGTAATTTTTCGTACTATATTTATAGTAAATTGCGTGCCAATAAATTCTGTCTTTGTTTGCAAATAAATCGTAAACCAAACATACATTTTATGACAAGAAACCATATTTTCTAAGTAATACTCATCTTAAAGAATTTAGGTACATTTTTCAGCATACATTTTAAAATCTTTTTAAATGTTCTATTTCACAGTTGAAATACTTTTATGAGTAATATTTTGCTGAGTAAATATACATTCGTAAATAAATACAACAATTTTTAGCAGTTGAGACCATCTTTAGTGATTTTTGCAGCATATTTTTTGAAATTCGAGCAATTTACTATTCTCTAAAAGTGATTTCACTTCAAGTGAGCTCATTTGATCTTTATAAATGCTTGATTTTTTGGCGAAAGGATAGCTTTAAAAAAAAGTAACAATATGTTTGATTTTGACATAACAATGGTCATAAATTTCTCTGTTATCTGCGAAATCAAAAATGATCACCCTCCTGAACAGAGCGTTAATGTTACTTTTAGAATACTAAACTTTAATGGTTTCAAGTTCATTCAATGAGAGAAATCCAGGTCTATAATCAAGATTTTCTCACATTTCCGACATCACTGCACTTTTCAAATAGCTGTACGCATTGTACCTACACCCTTCGGGAAAATTCTTTTTCCCATTTCTGTGCCTAAAGAAGAAAACTTCCTCTGAATCTCACATTTCTAACGATATAGCCAATCTAAAATTAGGAGAGCTAATTATGTTTGTTGAAATTTTTTTTTTTTTTTTTTTTTCCCCAACGAAATCGAGGGTTATTTTGAAAAGTACCCCTTATAAAAATACGAGTTTAGTGAAATAACACATCGTTTTCTCCTCTAATTGGCAAAGTAAAAGTAAAAATGACTAGAACGTTGAAAAGTTGAGATTTCGGAAAAGTTTTTCCCGTTAAATAAATGGATCATATTAATTTCCCGAACGATTTCGAGAAAGTGAGAAAATCTTCATTTTAGACTGAGATTTCCTGTACTGATTGAGCTTATAACTTCGTATATGGGTAATATTCTGAATGGAAAATTTACGCTCTTTCCAGCGGTGTGCTGATTTTAAAATTTTACATTGAATCACAGTGTTAATGACCTAAAGTAAAGTACACTAGAAAAAAAAAACTTAAAAATGTAAATACTCGAAGAAAAGCATTGAAAAAATCACAAGAAGGAACTTTTTGTTGGAAATTAGTTGTAGAATCGATCCCTATATCGTTCTCAACGAAAAGTGTTGAAGCACTGTATTAACGACTACCATTCTAGACGATTAATCTTGTTTAAGATTATTTAAAACATTTCAAATACATATCAGCAAATCTACACATTCAGCTTACGGATACAAGGAAGCTATGCCCCACACTTAACTTGGCAGTAGTTTTTCTTCTGTTTTGTGACCCAAAGTACTTTCGGAAAAAATGACACCATTAAAAGGTAATGTGTATTCCAGAAAAATGGATGTAATGAATATCTCTAACGTACGAAGACTAATAGCGGAAGAAATCATTCGGAGCGAAAGAACTGGATGGCCGATGTGGGTCTTGGACTTCAACTGTAAGTATTATAATAAATATAATGTGAATGTTTTGCAGTTAGATGCCCCTTCTTGTGGTATTAGATACATATTTAGGTAGACTCTTTCCAAATTTCTTAAAGGTCCATAAAACCGATAAATACAGCTAAAAAATACTAAAAATCGTAAAACCAATTATTTGTAAATGAATATCAATAGTTCGCAAACTACTCATTCGTAAGCAAAATAATATTTTATAATGTGTAAGTATTTATTTAGCCAAAATTATTGTTAAATTGTTAAATTTCGAATGAAATTATAAGGCCACTTGTACTTTTGTTACGTTAGATTATATTTCGCTGTATAACCGTGCAATTGGTTCTCTCTTTATGTATTACATAAATCTGTAAGCTAGTTAGCTAATCTGTAAGATATTAGCTAAACTTTTACGAAAACGAAGAACGTCAGCACGACTTGGAAACAACAGGTATATTGTGAAACATTTTTGAAAATCTTTTCTAGGGTTCTGGACGGCCAAGTTTCCGGAAACAGATGGATTCGATCCGAAAAGTTTCAATTGTGACTCGCTTGAAGAATTCCTATGTCAGGAGATGCCGGAAGTTGAACTAGTATTTGATGAAGAACAAAGAGATTATTGTCTATCGCTTCCTTTACCGCCAAGGAGGGCGAAAGGTTGAGTGGAGTAAGTAAGGTCAATAATATCGCACATCGGAAGTAGTACTGATTTAAGTAAAAATATATTAGTAAAACTGTATAATGCATGTGTGACAGCTAGGTTGAAGGAATAAGAACTCTTTGGAGATTGAATATGGAATGATATATTTGGGGCCCCTTGGCCAAGTATTTATACAGTCCTGCCAGGAGGGAGGTTAGCCCCCCAGCCGGGCAAGGGTTACATGATTAGCTCCATGGGTCTGGTGTGTAGGTATACTACAGCATATATAACAGAGACGTTTCTAGGTTCGGGTCGAATGGCGAATAGATCATGATTTTACTGGATGGAGCAGGTTTGCTACTAAAAGTAGCTGTATGCAACAAGCCCCCCCTCCCCATCACTCTCAACCACAATAAAGTGTGTACTGCTTTTGTAAATCGGTTATAATATCGCGATACATATATTGGTATTTCACATACACACCTACAAACCCCCCCCCCCCCCATTTACCACACCCATCGTTATGAAATTTCAATTTACAGAGAGCGGTTCCTCAAAGAGACCAAATATTTTAAAAACAGTAAAATAGCCGAACAAAAAAATTCACCAAAACCAGTATAGAATAGTGATGATAGTTTAGTTCATTACCACCTGCATCAAATCTCGATAATTGGTTGAGAATTGAGGCCTTGGCTGACAAATTTATATTTGGTTATTTCTTTTTTTTTTTTGTGCTTGGGTTGTCCCCCTTGGATCAATTTCAATGGGTTATGCCTCTCATATACGAAGCTTTGCCTACATAACTTAGCTTCATAGGGACGCCCTAGAAACTCAACTTTCGGAAAATCGCATTTCAAGTTTTTGAAGTGTAAACTTCTATAGGCGCACCGCGTCGAAAAATTTGGCGGGGTGTGGATATGATTTTACCGTCACGTTTTTTTCCGTCACGCTGTTTTTTTTTTTTTTTTTTTTCTTTTCATTTTCACGTACAACCAAGCCGTTGCTGGGGGAAAGAAACTTCTTTATTATTCACCGGACAAAAATCGTTCTCCACTCGTTGGAAAGCTCTCGATTTATCACGCATTTCTTTCGTACTTGTTCTTCTATTCATGTCGTAGTTTTATATTTATTTATGTTATAAATGGATATAGTAAACAATGCCGCTTGTTTTGTTGTCACTTGGTTGAGAAGTTAATCTTGCTTATAGTAATTGTAAACGCGCACCGTAACAGAAAATTACCTGCTAAGGTACTCTTTTCTAATTTAAATTTTTAAAACATTTATGTCGTAGTTTTAAATTTATTTACATTTACATTAACGGGAAGAAAGCATGTTCCAACGGAGTGGAAAGTAATGTCCATTTTTACTTACCCAACATCCCAACAGAGTGGAAAGTAATGTCCAGATTTACTCTCCCAACATCCCAACAGGGTGGAATGTAATGTCAATTTTTACTTACCCAACATCCCATCATAGAAGTTTTCACTTCCCCCGTGTGGTCATTAGCACACCTGGTTTTAATGGTTCTTTTGTAGGTGCATTAAAGCTTTTGCCTCTCATCTTCTGGTACTCAGGCAACGTTTTTCCCATAAAATTGGTTGGTAGCAATCAAGGTGCTCAAATTTCGAAATAATTAGCATACTGTAATACGGTAATTTATGAAAATTCGTTTATTCGACAATATTGCATGGCTAGAACTTTTTAAGGATCTTTTAGCGCAGAACATGACGGCTTTTGGCGCCATGAACCATGAAGAAGCGCGTGTTTTTTCAAAGGTGCCTCTGTAATGAACTGGATTAAAATAATATAGAACAATGAGCTTCGAAAAACCATTTTTAAAGATTGCTCGTGAGTCTAAAGAGTAGCATCAACAATGTAAGCATTATTTGAAACACACGGAAATACTCTCCTCTTATAGAAATTCACTGATGAATTCAAGCGAATTCTTCTCTTACGTGGACAAGTGTTACAGGAGAAATAGCGGCTTCATACCCATACATAGTTGATTCTATTCGTTAAACTTCAGCTTTTGGGTAGTTCAAAAACATTTGGATTTTTTCTGATTATATATATATATATATATTCGGGAGTAGTAGCGAACCTGTTAAAACTTAGTATCAGGCACTCCGAAAATGATCTCCAAGTTTCATTTCGATATTTCAAAAAGGTTTGAACGAAAGGTAGAATAGGGGAGGGGGAGGGGGGTGACTTTTAGGAGAGCCACAGTAACTTTGTGGCAGACGGGTTTGCAAATTGATTCAAAACATGGTTTAGCAAAGTGACTATCTAGGACGTACGAGCAAAGTTGTCAAAGTTTACGGAAGTGTGAAGGATACTTTATTTCTGGAACATAAATATTCTTGAATTCTTAAAGTCTTGTACCCAACAGTCCAGCATTGACGTTTGGTATACTCGGAAGGAAATTAGGTTCTTGAGAGGAACATACGATTTATGATTAATAATATATCCAACCGTCATTTCGACTTTTAATTGCTGTATTTATATGATGGGAATAAATAATATGAACATAACAATTAAAGATAATGGATTTTTTCTTTTCAGGGCTCTTTCTTTAGGAGGAAGAGGTGGAGGAGTTAATACGCCACCATCTACTTTTCAAATGACTGCGCTTTCAAGAATGTTTATTAACGTTTCAAACATTGAACAAAACATTTAACCATCATTGTAAATAAATTATTTTATTTTTTCCAAGTCTTGAGTATCTAATAACCTGCTATGCTAATAACCGAAGTCGAGTAATCTTTATATATAATCCCGAACGGTCTTTGAAATTGTGAAGAACTTCGCGGTCCGATTTTAGTGTTAGACTGCTCATTCGAATCAGCACGGCCCCAAGTTTGTTGCAAAAGTGTCGCCGTTCGTCTCTATACCAGCCTTGATCGTGTTCTAGGCGGTCCTTATCAACGAGAGTTGTTTATTAGGCTGTGGCGGTAACAACAGTTGCCATCAATTCACGGTAAGTAAGAAACGTAGTGTAGTTACTTACATCTAGGAGAGTTATTTCTGAACGAAGAAATTGAAACTGAAGAACTTAGTGGACTTTATATATAATTCCGAACGGACTTTATATAGAAGACACGGACGCGCAGATTCACACGCTTACAAAGAACTACACCATCATCTCACCGTGCCCAAATTCTGAATTCCCCGATTCAACTTTTTGTATAGTCTCATAGTGGCGAGGACCACCTCAACTGGTGATATATTTATTTTATTACATAACTTACATTTTGATCGGTGTTTCCTCTTTTAGCGAATTTTCTTAAAAAATAAAGCTATTGCAATGGCTCCAAAAATTTTAAAATAAAAATTTTCAAAAATTTTCTTAATTGAAATCTGTTTTGAGGCATTCTGAAATGATTCCTGGATTTTAACGCTTTTTTATATGTATATATATATATATGTATATATATATGTATGTGTCATTCCAGACGATAACTCTCGATAGAATTAAGATAAAAACTTCGTTCTTTCGCCAAAAAATCAAGCATTTCAAAAGAAAGGATGAGTTCGTTGGACAACACTTTTTGAGCACATTAAATTGGTCAAATTTCAAAAAATGTACTAAAAAAATCACAAAAAATAGCTAAAAACGGCTAAAAATCGTTTAATTCATATTTGCTGGTAGAATATTGCTCAGATAAAGTCTATTAACTATGAAATAGAACATTCAAAAATTTATGTAAAAAATTATGCTGTAAAATGTACTTAAAATTCATTAAAATTTGCTAAAAAATTGATGAAAACTGCAAAAAAGCTAAAAATTTAAAACCTCTATTTGAACTGGAGATTATTATTTAGAATACGTTTTTTGCAATAAAATCAATAGTTAACAATTTAATGCACTCCAAAACCTCAAATTTCAAAACAATATATTATATAATACGATGATTTACGAAAATTCGCTCATACGATCATGCTGCATGACTGGAACTTTTTTTTTTTTAATCATTCAATAACATCGCCTTAGCTTTGCACCAGGTCAAATAACGCCGCAAATAGGTAGGACTTATATCGTTAGGTACTAAAAAGGGCTGAGTTCCTGTTAGGTACTAGATTAGGGCTAAAAACAAGTGAAGGATTTTGTCTCTTTATCAATAATGCGTAAGTAAACCAACCTAGGCGTTGTCAGCCAAGAGGTGTTTGCGTTGTTGTTCCTTTTCCTTGAATGGTAGATATCGGTAAACCACTACAAATATACACTAGTGTCTATTTGTTGTATCATTGGAGATACCAAAGCAGGAAAGTCGTTTCATATGAAACAAACTTGCACGAATCATCCGAGATAAAAATCCAATGTGCGTCATTCGGAGGGAACTGAAAAAAAAGTCCAGTCATGCAGCATGACCCCATGAGCGAATTTTTGAAGAAATCTTCGACATTTCAGTCGCTATTTACAACTAGCGAACGGCATTATTTCGATTTTTGACTGATTTTTCAACTTTGAAATTTTTGAAAACTTGATACATATTCTTATAGGAAATTTTACGCTGATTCCGAATATACCACATGTTAGTATGCTGAAAAAATTATTTCGCACAACAAATCGCAAAAAACAGGCTATTTTGAAATTTTTGACTACATTTTTGAAAATTTCAACCCGAAGATGTAATCCGATCATGCTGGCCAACGAACTTGAACTTTCGTTTTGTGTCCTTAACATTTTAAAATTTGTTTGAAGTTTCTAGCACAATTCTACGGACAGTTATCGTCTGGAATGACACATACATACATACATACATACATATATACATATATACATACATACATACATACATAAAAAAATGCGTTAAACTTCAGAATATGATTCAGAATAGCCTGAAACGGATTTCTGCATAAAATGTTTTCAAAAATTCACATTCTACAAATTTTGAGGCGAGAGCAATAGCTTAATTTTCTTCAAAAATTCGCTAAAAGTTCCATTCTTGCAGCATGATCGTGCGAGCGAATTTTCGTTAATTAGTTAATGCTTACATTATGCTACATTGTTTTAAATCTGTACAATTCTCTCACAGACACACTTCAGAACATGTGCAATAACAACGGGTTTAAAAGCCATTTTGTGGTCAACATTTTTAGAAGGTGTGGACGAGAATTAACTTCGAGATAACTTTATTGTATGAATATAATGCATGTAGGTACATTCCAGTCCTGATACTCAAGATTTGCATAAACCACTTGAGTTAAGCCTGGGTATACAGCGCTCAGTTTTTCCATAACGAATAAATGATCCATTATCATCGACCAACTCAAAGGTAGGTTAGGCAACCTATTTACTCGCAACCACCATCAACCACGAAATACCAGAACCTCGTAATAGTGTATATTTGCAAAAGTCCTCTATCTAGTAAGACAAAAGTTTTCGTAATCTTCTTCTGGTGGGAACGTGATTTTTTTGGATCCTCTTTTGTTCAAATATGTCACTCTACCGACTAGAGGGGTCGTGGGAAAGCCCTCGAGACCTGAGCAAACGTAGGAGAGATTGGTGTGAAGGCGACGAGAAAATTCGGCTGGGAGGTACGTGGCGCCAACCACCTCAAACATCACCCTTGGGAAGGAGGTGTCTTCCTAAGAAACCCGCACATCAACACATAAGTACGCTTTTTTTCTTTTAGCGAATTTCTGTACAAAATAAAGCTATTGCTATGGCTCCAAAAATTTTAAAATAAATTTTTTTGAAAAGTTTCTTAATTTATTAAAATCCATGTTGTGGCATTCTGAGAAGATTCCTGGATTATAACATTTATATACAGGGTGTCTCGACTTAAGAAGGTAAGACTTCAGGGATCGATTCTACAAGTAACAAAAGAGCAACAAGTAACAAAAAGTGCCTTATAGACTTTTTCTTTTAGAGGCTTCGTTTCCGAAATATTTCTTTTTTAAGATTTTTTTCGTGTTTTCAACCTTACATCACAAAAACAGCTTTAACTCCCCAATTTGTCGAGTTTTCTCAAATCTAAGGATACCGTTGGAAAGAACGTTAAATTTCCTATCATTCTGATGTAAATTTAAATTTTTTTGAATAGTTCTAGTTAGTGAAAAAAATAGCCAAAGTTTAACATTAGAAAAAAATGTAAAATTGTCGATTTTTCTTCGTTTTTCTGCTCCTCAGTATGGAAGATTTTCAACAAGCGCTTTCCGGGAAAAACTTTCTCAACCTGTCAGCTTTCTAACGGTTTACCAAAAAAAAATGAATGGATTGAGTGGATTACGCTCAGGATGGTTCCCTTTCAATTTGATCTCTCGGAAATTAGTAGTTGGTAGGAAATGGGTAGTTTTTACTTCGAATGTGCAAACCTGGAATCCATCAAGCGTCATTTTCTCATTGTCCATTCGTCCGATCTTGCTCTTATTTGTAGGATCGTTAGGATATATTTGATTATGCCGTATGCGTTTCAACCTGATTATATGATTATGAAGTGCTGCGCGAGCGCGATTCTCAAATCCTCGTAACATGCATGACTTCTACAGTTTTCATTTTATTTAGATGAAATTTCCAGAGATTGAACGGTTTGGACTGCAGATGGTCATCAATGCAATCGTATCATCTATCAAGCATAATTTTCTCGTTGCCCTAATTGTTTATTTTGATCCCTATCGAACACATTTCATTATCCCTTTCAATTGTTGGGATAGTAGTGACTACTTTTAATATACCTCTATGGACAACATAGAACCATCCGAGTCTCTCCCACGTTTCACAGTGAAAAAGGGTCTGGCGGAGAAAATTGGTTTGCGAGAGCCATCTGAGATGATGAAGTCTCCCTTTTATTGCGTGTAGCTGTATTTTCTAAGCCCGGGGAGTAGAAGCGGAGTGGAGAATCAGCAGCCTTTTATAACGCATTAGAGTAGGAGATCTCACTGCCTGCATCCATAGTCGTCCTTCCTAGAAGTCAAAACCAATTTTTCTCCATGATGACACAAACATTCGCCTTTTTATTATTATTTTTTTAAATATATATTTATTGCTTCTAAGTCTACCTTTAGGTAGCATAAGCATTGTTCTCACTTTTGGGGGAACAAAAATTGTTTGTCTCCAAAATCATAATTTCCACTTGCGCAAATGGGTAAACGTAATATACTTCAAGCATCATTTTGTCGTTTCTTAATTGACCGATTTAGGCCTTTCAAGCTACACCTTTATTTACAGCTCTTTTCGCTTTGGAATTTTTCAAGATCATTTAAAACTTTTCAGTGATCTAGACATTCATAATAAGCAAACGAAAAAGCTATGTACCAAACCAAACTTGGCAGACTTTTTTTCAACAAAGAAAGTGTTTTAGTCTTGGCATCTCCAACCGAAACGAAACGTTTATATGTGTAACGGAAATGTGTAACGAATATGAGTTGCAACAATTTCTGATGATTCCCGCTTACAGCTGAGCCGCTGCTAGGGAAATGGTACTTCGTCATTTTTCATCCCACAAAATTCGTTGACCATTCGTTCGAAAGCTCTCGATTTATTCAACCATATTATCTCAACTACTGCGAAGTGCGTGGCCATCAAGCTGAGTTATGAGCATGGTTATTTGAATAATTGTTTATACACAGGTGATCATGTTAAATAATTGATATTGTGAGCAAACAGATTGAAACCTCTCGTTAATTTCTGTGATTTCATTGAGCTGGTGGTGAGTCGTTGGGCTGGTGATAAGTAAATAAAACAACTTGACTTAGTAGTGATAAGATACACCTCGAAATCTGATAGATTTTGATATGCAGGTTTCACGGGTTTATGCGAATTGGGTGAGCTAAAACACAATTTGTGTTTCAATAATTGCATTCGAAGTATATAAATATAGGTAACTGGGGGTCCAGGGGGCTTGCCCCCTTGTAAGGCGTCACTAAACGAATTGTCATCATGGGCTCCACTGGCATATCGGATGGGGAGAAATGATAGTGGTAGGTATCCCTCAGGGCTGAGCATCGCCACACTCTTCCACAAGGGACACAACTATGACCACTCCGTAACCCCACATGCAGATAAAAAATACCCCAAAAATAAAATAAAATGGTTATACATTGGCTATGGTTACGGTTTGGCTAGGTACGTATGGCTATGGTTATACCAACAGCTAGGTAAGTTGAATAAAGCAATGAATGGATTCTCATGGGTTATTCAAGAGATTTGACAAAACTAGAAACCCAAATAATTTGTCCCAACTATATTTGGAGCACTTTTTGAGAATTTTCCCTTTTCCTTTTGAGTGATTCCCAGAAATGTTTAAAATATAATTTTTCAAAATATTCTTTGATCCATTGATGGAACACCTATACCAATCAGTTTCTTGGGAGGATCTTTTTTTTAAAGCGAATTTTCGTAGAAAATGAAGATATTGCAATGACTCGGAAAATTTTTAAATCAAAAGTTTTGGAAAATTTCTTCATTGAAATCCGTTTTGAGGCATTTTGAAACGAATCCTAGAGTTCAACACTTTTTCATATATATATATATATATATAAGTATTTATTTATGTGACATTCCAGACGATAACTCTCAGGATTGAGATGAAAATTCCGTTCTTGCGCCAAAAAAAAATCAAGCTTTCCAAAAGAAAGGATGAATTCGTTGGCCAGCACTTTTTGAGCACTTTAATTTGAATAAATTTCAAAAAATCACTAAAAATTGCTAAAAACGGCTAAAAATCATTAAATTTAAGTAGGAATTTTAGGATTTTATGGTAGAATATGGTAGAATTTTAGGAAGTAGGATTTTATGGTAGAATATTGCTCAAATAATGTTTATTATTAACTATAAAATATAACATTCAAAAATTTATGTACAAAAAATCTATGCTGAAAAATCTATGCTGAAAAATGTACTTGAAAGCCATTAAAATATGCTAATAAATCAATAAAAACTGCAAAAAAATCCAAACCGCTATTTGAATAGGAGATCATTATTTAGAATACATGTTTCCCCATAAAATTAATGGTTAACAATTTCCTTGCACTCAAAAAGCTCAACTTTCAAAAAAATTCAACATTATACAATACGATCATTTACAAAAATTCGCTCATACAATCATGCTGCATGACTAGAACTTTTTTTTCTTATTCTACGTAAAAATCTCCAGGATTTCGCCTTTTGAATATTAAGGATCGTTGAATCACAGAAAACGTTAAAAAAATAGTATTGGTACCTTACCTAACTAGTTTATACCCATTAATAAATGGAGGTCCAGACAACTCATTCGGAAGATGGGTCGATCATACTTGAATTTTAGGTAGGTTGGTAACAGAACTTGCAGAACAAATTATGTTGAAATACATTATGTATTTGTAACATGATTGTCTGTCATTTTAGCAATTTCGAAGTAAGTACCTACCTGGGAGGTAGATGCCAATGTAACAATGCGTAAACGTACCTACCTAATTTTATACCCACCTCATGGAAAATAACTGATAGGCATGTGAGTACTTATAGTAGATAGGTAGAGGTACCTATATATAGCATGTACTTAGGTAGGTACCTATCAACCAAAGTAGGCCAGCTACTGCTAGAATACTTTAGGTACCTACGAGTAAGGCATTATTATTCACATCGTCTGGTGTCGTCTACTTTGATTGACTTGGCAAACTGTTCAATGGCCATTGCAAGAGCAGCATTCAACTTTTGAAGGTTGCACAAGGCGCGCTTGTCAAGTTCACCGCCTCAGGATGATTCGGGTTGAAACCTTGGCCGTCCCTGGGCCTTGATGGCGGTCATCAGAGGAGCCAACCAGGTCTGCCAACGGCTCGGAGACAGGTGTCGACCGAGTGCACATCAAATAGGACAGTCCAGAATCCCTCGGATGCGTCGAGACTTCCTCCCACTTTATGAATAGGGCCTATTTACATCCAGTTATGTTATTTATCAAGTTATATTTATCAAATTTCACGTGTTTTTAAACAAGTTCAGTTTTCCATCTTTGAGTGATACAAGTCTTATCAATCCAAAACAAATAATTAAATAAATCATAATAAATAGGGTCATCTACACCTACTACCATCAACATCAATTTCCATTTATCCCGGCACAGTTGATTACAAATAAGTAGGTACCCGCAGCTGAAATTTGGAATTCTACTCTTCACATAATATAGGTTCTTTATTTTACCAGAACAGAACGATTTTCATTTACTAGTGTGTATTTTTTTTTATCCACCACCTACGTAGGAACTACCTATAAGAGAGACGTAGGTAATACATCTTATTTAGCGCTAGGAGCTAGGGATCCTTCAGAAAGTTAACAATAATATTAATTTTAAGAATAATCATAGTTAAAACTCAAAAATTAAAAAAAAAAAATGTTTTATATTTTTTTTATGAAAGCCGATAAAATTTCAAGAGTAAGTACCTACCTATAGGCAACAACCACACTCTTTTCTATGATTTTTAAAAGTTCTAGTACCAAACTAGGTAGGTACCTACCAAAACCACAAGGTATGTAGGTACTTAGGTTGTCAAAAATGAAAAATTAGAAAAGCGAACCAATCATTGCAGGAAAGTGCGAATGGTGTCAAAATTTTCAGGATGAAATCCACTTCCCTTTACAAATAGTAGGGCAAGGGACTGTAACTTGGATTATTTTTTTCAGCACATGTTTCCCATAATAAAATCCTTTATACAAATTATTATTTATACTTTTATCCATCTTTTCGTAGAAAAGGGGGTATTCTAGCAGTCGGAACGGCAGCACTTGGGGGGTGGGGATGCATTTTCTTTGCGTTTCAGTGGGTTTAGAACGCGATTACAATAGATTCATTTTTAGATGTACCTGCGAGTATGTATATACCTATAAGGACAAAATTTTGTATTCACTACTCCTCCGAAACTGCTGGTCCGATTTGGACCAAATTGTGAAATGATGTATTACCATGTCGGAACTTGTGCCTCGCTGACTTGGGTGATGATCAGCTGACCACGAGTCGTAGTACCAATCAATGATGACAAAATCGTACTAAAATAATATTTGCCGTAGGACGTCGAAATTCGACAGGGAGCATCTTTGGGATAAGAGACGAACATAGTGAGGAGTGCCATCCTGATCAGCTGAGTGAGCTAAAATCTCTCCTGTTCACCGCAGGACATTAAAAATTGATAGGGAGCCTCCCTGAGATAACAAGAGACGAATGACCTTTACAGGCTTCATCTTGATCTGCTGAGTGTGCTAAAAGTTATGTCGTCTGTCTGATTACAACGAAACTTGAAAGGGATTATTTATCTATGTATGTGGTATTGATTATAGATCTGAGATTTATGAAGTTGACAAAAACCTCGATTGTGGCGCTGTCGAACATTGAATCGATGAAATGTTTGTACAAACACTGTAGGGCGCAAAAATACGAACCCAACGGCATCCACCTCTAATTCACATTTTTTTTTGTTCTTTAAAAACAAAATGCGTTATATTATAGTAGGTATCCATTTACTTACTTTGTCTGTTTAGTATGCAATTCGTACCCATAATATGTATCCTCGTAAAAATTTATAAAAATTAGCCCAACAGCTCACTCAGATGATTGGGGTGGTTTCGTAATTACAAGTAGAAACCTACTTAGGTACTACAGTATATTCTATTAGCCCTCCTCGAAAATCATAGGTTTCATGATGATGAGATTTCATAATCTAAATGATAAGTAGATTCTACCTACCTAGGTACCTACTTTTGGCGCAGAACTTAAATAAGGACTTTACCGATTCGCTCCTCTTTTTTGCCTATGGCCGCAGTCGTGGCGTGTGTGTGTTTCTTTATTATTGCTTATTAAAATAATTCTCATTTTTGTCCAGTATTGATGAGGTTGATGGTGCAGGGAACGAATTGTAGAGCGAAAAGGGGTGACGCAAGGTTAAAGTTCCACCAACAAGGTGAAAGTCATGTCAACCACCATGAGTCGAGCCAAATCAGTGCAGGTTTCAGGTTCGGTACCTCCTAACCTGGTTTTAAATAATTAATGATGATATGATTTTTAACATTATGTGTAAAACTTGTCGATCCATAGGTAAACTTAAACACAACACAACCAACCATTCATTTGAATTATTCAAAAGAAAGTTGGTTGTTCTCTAATGTAAGTAACGTGAAATGGAAACATATTAGGTACGTTGCTAAGTAGAGGAAAACAATCAAAATGAAAAGGGACAATTTGATATTAAGTGCCTAGGTAAGTAAAAACATGCATTGCATAAGTAGGTAGGCACCTAAGTACATTTATATGTCTGTCTACCAGATTCCTATCCCATTTTCTTTATCCCAACGAAGCAGGTATGTTACCTATAACTAGATATCTACTTGCTCTTCCTAGTGAAAGCTAAGCGTTCTCTGGTTCAACTTATTGTCTAGGTGGTAGCGCACGCCCATTAATTCAAAAAAAAACTTGAGAGAAAATGAGATTTTTCCAACGAGTAGTGAACCATTCCCGTAGGAAGAAAACTGACTTAGATTTCCCTAGAAACCACTACTGCAAATCATTAGAACCAATAGCCTAGCAATGTGTGTAGGTTGGTACCTATGAAAACAGAGGGAGGGTGGGTGTTAAAGTAACTTTTGAGATGTAGACAACTGTGGACTATCTAGCTGGTTGTTTAAATCAATTGTCGGTAGGTAGGTATTTAGTTTCAGGCATTACCGCCAGGGGCCAACTTTTATGGTGGCAAAATGAATGGGTAGGTACCTAGTACAACTGTCAACTTTCTTCACTGCAACAACAAGGACCACTAAACTCAAGTTTAATACCTATATTGAATCGTAAAAATGTAAATCAATGAAATATAGAGTGATATAGGAACACCAAAATCTCAGTGTGACAACACCTAACCTCATCTTGTAAATCTTATAACCACCTACTACTGAGGTGATGAGATAGTTGTTATTTCTGAGTGGAGTTAGTAGGTTTGTTTCCACTGCTGTAACGAGCAGGTTCAGCTCTAGCAGTGCTTGTGCTGTGAGAAGGAGTAAGAAAAAGGCGTCTCCGCAGTCCCCCAGTTCATATTCGGTGCAAGATATCCGGTGTTCCAAGGAACATGAAAAATACCAACTTTCTACCCCACCTGAAGACCAGCTGTAGCTTGTTCTGTGCATGCACTCTTTGGAACTTTAGATAACCCAATATGTCCTTTCTCAAACTTCTGTAACCTGACACAGAACAGCAACAGAAGGTCGGACGTCTGAGGGCATGAAAACAAGGTTTTGCTAAAGTGCCACTACCCGAACATGTCCTAGAGAATTTCTTCTGCCATCTGAACTGAACAGCCATGGAGGTACCTTTGCTCTGAACTGAACCTGCTTCACCCATGCAGTGGAAACAAACCTAGTTGAACAAGAATGAGGCCTTACAGAATAGCAGGACAAGTAAAAAATGGCAGCCATAACTATGGCATGGGCCACCCCAACTAGTGTCCCCAACCAACACAATATGGCAGTTCTTATCCACTCTAGTTCATGTTAACCACACCAAATAAAGTTACACAACCCTCTCCCCTTGGAGAGTGGATGTCTCCGAACAATTTAAAAGTTGTATTCATTTTGGTAGTTCAGATTTTTAAAAAACATCCTACATCAATCCATCAGCGAATTGTTGAAAGGTGGAGAGCGTCGTAACGTTTGACTCGAGAGGGGAACACAATAAAAACAAGGGAGGGGGGTCACTCAGCTTATTTATAAGTATAGAGGTATAATGTGATATGATTATCATTAGAAAACATCCAATCATGCAGCATGACCAGAATATGTCATTTCAAAACTTTTTTTGTTTTCAAAATTCCTCTGAAACCACTTTAGATTGATAAAATATGAGTTATTCTTTAAGTGGAGGCAACACATATTCAGTCATATTCCTAACCAACCATTCATCCAACCAATCTTTACCATACACTTAAATTTAGGGACTCTTCTGGTCATAATCAATTTCATGAATTTCATTCATCCAACCAATTTATCGACCTCTAGGGTTCCAAGGTGAGGCTAAAACCGAAACTTTTACAGTTTTACACAATAATATACCACTACTTAGCACTCATTTAAAAGGGAACACAAATTGGAAAATTAGTATGAAGCTATATATAGCAGATAAAATACCAGGTATGACTAGATGCACATAAATAGACACTTATAGTTTGTAGTGGAGATCTCAGGTACATTAATAGGGACTGGACCTTGTCTGAGATGGGTGTTCTGAAACTATTCAAGGTTACAGGATTTATTTATTTAAGAATCACTCAGCTCATTGAATGAATTTTATTCAATACCACTTCAATAATAAAATAATGTAAGTCAATGAAGTACGTAGTTATATAGGACTAGGAAACATCAAAATCTCAGTGTAAATACACTTAACCTCACTTTTGTCCACCTATGGAGGTGGTGAAAACTTTACTAGAATGTAGAAGAGTGAAGCCTTACAGAACACCTGGAGAAATGATCTACGACAAAATGTGTTGGCCTCTTTGGAGGAGGAGGCTTACACAGAACCCCCCCTGGGTCAGATAGAACGTCAGAACCCACTGAGGGGGCATATACTGGACTCCGAGATCCATAAGGATCAACCCCACAAAATGGCCAGTGGCTGTGCTCATGCCAGATGGAATAGGCTATATGTTGCATGAGTTAAGTTAAAAAAAAAAAAAACGCCCTCAGCCGCCAGAGGTTTAATTAAACCGGCCGCAAAGCTGATCTGGTTGTAGCGCAGTCAAAAGAAGAATTTCTTCTTTGTGAGGACATGAGTTCGAACTTTGTCAGAGTATCAAATATTTTTGGGCTGTAAGACACGTAGAAATTGATTATGACCAGAAGAGTCCCTAAATTTAAGTGTATGGCATGTGCTATTACAACTAGTTCGATAACAATGATAGATAACCTGTCAACTGTTCAAAATGAGTTTTTCTAAAAACTCCCCATTGCCTCCAAGCATGCACCTGGCTCCGGAGGGACGTGTGGAAGCATCTACCGGCAGTTCACTAAACAAGTAGGTACCACCTAGTACCATCTATTAAGTGAATTGAGAGGTGGCCCGGTACAAAATTAGAAACAAAAGTATCCGCCTTCGTATGGCGCTACTACAGCTACAGCTAGCAGGATATTAAATTTGACCAGCTGGAACCAACCCTCTGCTAGGAAGGCGACACTTTATGAGCGCCTTCACTGAGACTTTACGATGAGAGTCGCATCAGAGGATTTTTGGTTCAAATCCAATGTAATAAAACAATGGAGTCCATATTTCCTTTGTATTTCAGCCTTCGAAACAGGCACTTTGTAATCCTGATTTACCTATTTGTCCAACCGGCTGTATTTAAGTAAAAGGATTGATTTAGGATATTTTTAAAATAATTTTACTGGGGTACGGAATATCTCCACCAACACCATATTTCACTAAAAGTATATTTGTATATTTATTTTGTCACAAAGCAAAAACAACAGCTACTAGTGTTACGGCAACTTTTCTGGAGGCCAACTAGAATGCTCTGAAAATCCTCTCGGCTTTGGTAATGGCCTTTCCAAACCAGAGCTCACTGTGACGTACTGGGTGTCCCAAAAGTACCCCCCTCCCCTACCCCCCTAACTTTTCCCCTCAATTTTTGAGATATCAAAGTGAAACTTGAATAGAATTTAAAAAAAAGTATTTTTACATTTTTTGCCAAGCGACACCTCACTTTAAAGGTATTTTTATTGCTGAACACGATAGTGAATCCAGAATCGCGATATCTTATTCAGTTCTCGAATTAGAGCTGATGAACCTATAAAAAGCGCGATATTTTCCTAAAATACCCATCTTTTGAAAAAATGACGCTCCTTCATATTTTATCAGCTTAAATCCGAGAACGGAGTAAGATTTCGCAATTCTGGTTTCACCATCGTGTTAAGCACTAAAAACCTCTACAATGGGGTGTCACTTGGCTAAAATGGATTTTTTTCGAAATAGCCCATACCTGCTACCTTTTGGGTAGACCAAAAACCTTTGGATTTCCCCGATTTTTATTTGCTTAAAACTTAGTATCAGGCACCCCAAAATCTATCCAAGTTTCGCTTCGATATCTTGAAAATTGCGGGGGAAAGTCAGAGGGGATTACTTTTGGGACAACCTGTAAACACCCTTTAAATATGTGCAAACACCAAAGCAATTAGGTACCTACCTAGCTGTAGTTGCAATCTTGGAATACATATTTTTGTCTAGCAAGCATACTAAGTATATATTACACAACTTGATGCCCCACACATTTTTAAAATATCTGCTCTAAAAATGAAAGTTTATTAATATTGTGGGTACTTACCAATACAGGCCAGATCAGTAAATCACCTGCAGGGCGCTTGCCTTTTCAAGAGATGATTCGTATCTTTCATGATGGTCTGTGGGCACCTACTTCTTCCTTGTATATGTGATAACGTTTTTCTCCTTAGCATTTAGAAAATTTTCCTAGAAAATGGAGCTATTGCAACGGCAATCAAACTTTTAAAATATTTTTTTCTATCTAAAATTGTCTTGATATCCGTTCAAAGGTATTTGGAAACTATTTCTGGATTTTAATCCTTTTTATATACCGAACGATAACTCTTCTTACGACTGATGTATATATATATATTAGTAGTTCTTCCGTCAAAAGATTGAGCATTTCAAAAGAAAGTGAAGTTCGTGAAGTGATGGGTTCGTTAGACAACACTTTTTGAATACTACAATAAATCGGTCAAATTTCAAATAATTTTCCAAAAAAATCACTAAAAATGCCTATAAAAAGGTATAGTTGTTCTCAGAATATTACTCGGAGAAAATTCAAGGACTGGGAACTAGAAAGAACATTAAAAAATGTATGCACAAAATTATGCTAAAAAACGTACCTAGGTACATGGAAAAAAATCATCAAAATGGGCTAAATAATCTATGAAAAATGTAAACTAAATGTAAAACTCGAACGATTGTTCGAATATTTAGAATACTTACTTTGTTTTACCTTAATACTGATGGTTAAAATTTTCTTTGCACACCAAGTGCTCAAATTCTCTAACACGTTATGAAGATACAATAATTATATTTACGCAAATTCGTTCTCTCACTCTCCTACACCAACTTACTATAACTCAGTAATATTTCAGGTGTAACCCAAATTATTAATAAACAATTATTTGTTCTGACTTGGATATGAAAAACAAGCCCACACCTCGTATTTATTAGAATAGGGATGCCAGCTTGAACCAACTTCAGGTTCTGGGTTTTCGTGTCATTTCCAATAAAAGGTACCTCGTTGCAAGTTTCGCAATTAAGTAACAACACTTAATTTCCGATTTATTTGAATTTTAAGATTTATTGCCTTGAAACGTTAAAATGGCAAGACCCTCCTCAAATCGTAAGGTAACTTTGACAATAAGAACAGTCCATTATGACGAAAAGAGATTTAACTTTCCCATCAGAATAAGGTTCTAATACCAAATCAAGCCTATTTATCAAAACACCGAGGTGTAGAACAATTGTGAAACAATTCGAGGAAGCATAAAATCAACTATCACTTCATGTAAAGTTGTAGCTATAAATTATAATTCAGGAAAAATGACAACTGATAAAAATAACTACACGAAAGAATGGATATAATGCCGGCTATTAATAAGTCAAACCTTATTAATCCGCCAATAATCCATTAATCCCAATCAATCATTAACATCCATTTTTGAGGACGATCAGTAGGGAAATAATTGGATTATAACAAAACATCCTAAATTTTTAAGAAATTCCTTTTTTTCATGGCTTTTACAGTGAAATTCAACTTAGTTTTCGGGGTGCCACTCCCACCAAAAACTGCACCAAAATCTCAGCCTTCCAACGGTATAGCTAATTTCACTTTGCTAACTATGAAACAAAATGAGATTTGAATGTCGAAAACCGAAAATTTCTTTGAAGAAAAAAAAAAACTGCCTCTTTGAATTCAAAACATCGTTCTTCTCCCTAGTTAGCAAAGCAAAATTGACTAAATTGTTGGACAGCTGTGGATCTGGGGCGGCTATTAGTAATAGTGGCACCCCAAAATTTTATTGAATTTTCATAGTCGAGCCATAAAACAAAAAAATGAACCTTTTTAATTTTTAGAAAGTTTTCTTTTTGAATTTCTTTCCAATTGTTTTCCTGCTGACTACCCTTAACTTATGCTAAAGCCATTGTAATACAAAATTCAATGCTTTCCCAACGGTGTTTTTTTTTTTTTTTTCAACTTCGTGATTTGAGAGAGTTATTGCCATTTTAGCGAATCGTAATGTGCGACTTTTACACAAGGTAATAAAAATAAGAAAAAAAATCTTAAAATTCAAATACATATGCTAGAGCCATTGTAATACAAAATTCAATGCTTTCCCAACGGTGTTATTTTTTTTAACTTTGCGATTTGAGAGAGTTATTGCCATTTTAGCGAATTGTAATGTGCGAATTTTACACAGGTAATAAAAATAAGAAAACAAATCTTAAAATTCAAATACTTAACACAAAAACTAAGGACTCAAACGAAAATTGAAATGAAGGATTTCTGTTGGAAATTATATATGAAAATCCTAAATCCAAAGTTCTTGCACTAGGGTAGGTATAAGATACCCTATACACACAAACATATTTCAGTAAGATAGCAACCGCCATCATGAAGGAAATGTTTACTATTCGAAGTTGAGTAAATAATTTGGCACCTAAATTTTTTTCAGTCATCTAATCATATATATGTACCTATTAAATTTCGGTAAGATAACTACTGGAAAAATCAACCAACTAGATCATCAAAAACTAAAAGGAACCCAAAATCTATAACATTTGCTTACCAAAATGAGTTTTCAAATCTCCCAATAAGAGAATGCACAACCTCTTGTGTTTGCTCCAAATTAATCCAGTAACTTATAACTGTATTTTTAGAACTCAAGAAATTTTAAATCTTAAATTAGTAGGGCACATACCTATTGGTATTTGTTTCAAGTATCACAACAAAAATGCTGATACCAACCTCACTCCTATTTTGGTTGCTCTCCTAAAAGCATCAAGTTGTAAAACTAAGAGAACCAGTAATGTAGTACTGAACTGCGAGGTTTTGACCAGCAAGAGAGATATAATGATGTCACAGATACCCTAATAGTAAACAGAAATTCAAACATCTATTCATTAAAATTTAGTTGGCACTAAAATGTTCAGAGTGTAAATTACTAGTGTAGAATCACTGCAGTTACTTAGGTACTTGGTAAAGCAAAAACAACGAAATAACACTTTTCCCATTTAGCTTTATCAAAGGCCAACTCAGATAGATTTTAAACTCAACTAATAACTCACCAAATCAACCACGCAATAATCCAAATTTCACGTCAAATAATCATCCATATTTACTCTGATAATTAATTTTTATTACACACTACTCCTCAAGATGTATCAAACAAAATTATTAATAAAATATTGGGATTATTTTTCATTTAGTTATATTTTTTAAAGATAATAAGGTCCCTCAAAATAGTGTCTTAGACGTTTTTTATAATACTCGTACAAGACTACCTACCCAATCGAGGTTGATTAAAATATTCTGTAAGTGATGTGTGATGCAGGGAATTAAATCATCGAAAACTGTAACTTCAAGCATTATTATTGCAAGTTTTGCGTTAAAAAAAATTATAAATAATAAATTACACTTAAGTACCTACTATTACTTGTTGACGTACATACAATTCTTTAAGTACACGAAGAAAAACAATTTTAAATAATAAGTTATTCCTAAATTAATGACCATTTGGTGTATAAAAATAAGCATTTTAGTTATTAGAATTCTCACTGAGCCAAATTCAATGAAATATAAATTGTATGAACACATCGAGAGCAGAAAAATATTTTTTTCTTTACATGATTTTAATATTCGAAATGTTTTAGACATTCAAAAGGGAGACAATTAGATCTTATGTAAGTACACACGGGATAGGTAATTACATGAAAGTAGGTACACTGGGAAAAATATCAAGGTCAGTCGAAAGTGAATATGTGGACTGTCGAATATGTAGATCTCTTTCAGTAGTAAATTCCTAATATAGTGAGATATCATTCACACACTCTAAAATTCTAACGGCCTTCCAAGTACGGCGTGCGAGACGTGCGAAAATTTCATAAAGCTCTGTGAGAAAAAGGTGAAGGCGCTAGAAGGAAGGGGACCGAACACCTAGTGAGAGCCGCACTGTGATGGTTTCCTAATTCTTCAACGCGAATCTAGGCTGAGTACTATAATCGTAACCTGCTACAATACCGTTAGATACAGCACCCTAGAGGACTAAAAATAATATAGTCCGATTGAGTCCATACTTTCCAACTGAGGTCCAGGCTGCATGTAGCAGCAAATGAGTGTGGGAATAACATCCAGAGATAACACAGACTTGAGAGAAAAGTGGTCCCCAGGAATTTCAATTCCTCGTAAAGCGTAGAGTTAAGTACGAAAGAGATAGGTAGAAGTAGCCAAGCTTATGATGCAGGCTTTTGTTTAGCGGTTATTTAAAAACCTCAGTTAGGAAGAAAACAGTGGATATTTTCAAAAAACTACCCAATTCGGTGCTCTTAGGTGATTTGATTGAGTCGGCTATCTTTGGAGGCGGCGAGTCGCATTCGGCTGACTTGCTGGGCGTTTCTAGCAAGGACTTCGGAGCTGTATCTGGTGTCAAGGGAGTCTCTAAATGCGTTTACAACTCGGATTTGCGTCCTCAGCCTTCTCAAGCCTCGGAGCCACAAAATCCTTCCAGTTCTGCTGGGTCTCTTCTCCGATATCCTAACCGACTCAGCTGGGTTCACGACGCTGATGACGTCTTCAAGAGGAACGCTTCCCCTGCCATAAGCAAACTTTTTAGGTATTTTCTTCGTTGGGATAAATGCGAGAATTTGATTCCATAGCAAAACTGAGACTCCAAACGCGAAGCAATAAGCCCATTGATCCAATGACAAACCTTTCGTCGAAAAAGCCAAGCCACCGAATTGTACTATACAAATTTGTGAGAGAAGAGTGGCCACCCAAATGATGTAGAAAATCGGGTTTGTAAATATACCAGCAAGAACGTTCCTTTGTCCATGGAGTTTCCTAGCGTTAATCTCATTGAATAATGTCATCATGACGAATGTGTTGAAAATCATGGTGAAATGCTGGGTTGGTTCTTTTTCGCCTATTCCACTTTTAATGTCGACCAGTTTATCTCCAACAAATAACAAAGAAAATATTATAGCAAGTTGGAAGATAGCTTGCCCAAAAATGTTTTTCATCATCATTCGAGAGATCAGTGGCTTATTTCGTCCATACGGCTTTCTTTTTAGAAGATCAGGAGTGGGTACCTCTGTTGCAAGAGCGAGGGAAGCCAAAGTGTCCATGATAATGTTCACCCATAACATTTGCACTGCTTTGAGAGGGCTGTCCTGAATAACACAAGCACCAGTAAAGGCAACTATAACCGCAACAACATTGACAGTCAATTGAAATTGAAGAAATTTAGCAATACTGTCATACACATTTCTACCCCAGATCACAGCTTTTACAATACTAGTGAAATTATCGTCAGTCAAAATAATATCTGATGCTTCTTTGGCCACATCAGTGCCGGCAATGCCCATGGCAAATCCAACGTCAGCTTTCTTCAAAGCAGGAGCATCGTTTGTTCCATCACCAGTCACAGCAACGACTTCCCTACTGTCACCAATAGTACTTTCAATAATCCCCTTCACAAGTGTGTATTTGTCAGTTGGTGATGACCTGGCTAAAACTCGTAATTTTGGCCATACTTTGTCAAAAAGTTCTTGGGTGACCTCGCCTTCACTATTGCGAATGAGTTGATTGAAATCCTTACTCTCCAGAATGAGTGAGCCATCACCAGGCGAAACTATGCCACATTTGGTAGCTATGGATCTCGCTGTATTTATGTTGTCACCTGTGACCATTCGCACTGTGATACCTGCCCCTTGACAACGTTTGATGGCATCAGGCACTTCAGGTCGAACAGGGTCCTCAATACCAACAACACAAAGCGCTGTGAGGCCACTTAGGACTTTGCTTTCATTTTCCAAGTCAGTACCGCTATCCAAGGTTTTGTAAGCAAGAGCTAAAGTTCTTAAACCGTCACTTGCCATGGGCTCGATGACATTTGCAATGACTTTTTTCAACATATCTGGAGTAAAATTCGTAATATTGCCATTTTCACCATGGATCTTGGTGCATCTTCCTAGAATAACCTCTGAAGCACCTTTGGTGAGGAGAACTAGCCCATGACCTTCCAAATGTATAGCAGTCGACATTGACTTACGAGCTGAATTGAAAGTATAAACTTTAACGAATTTCTCTTCGGGATATTTGTCACGTGTATTCTGATAATTTTTTCCCCATTGCTGCACCAATCCAAGAAGGGCGCACTCAGTTTTATTTCCAACCTGTTTTGGAGGTGTATTAGGCTCACCTGGGATTATCTTTGTTGCGTACGAACTATTGATAGACGCAGCATCGATAATCATGTTGGCAACATCACGAGGTACAGAATCATAGCTAGGAACTTGTTTACTATATTTTTCGCAAATGTACGTTTGAACCACTGTCATTCGATTGGTGGTTAAAGTGCCCGTTTTGTCCGAACATATTGTTGTTGCGTTTCCCATAGTTTCACATGCGTCTAAATGTCGAACAAGATTATTGTCAGCCATCATTTTTTTAACGGAATATGCCAGTGAGAGGGTGACAGCCAGCGGTAAGCCTTCGGGGACAGCGACAACTAAGACGGTGACACCAATGATGAAGAAATCTATGTAACTTTTCAAATATGCGTTGTCCCAAGGTTTTTCTTCAATGTAAAAGAGCTGTATCGAATAGCGAACCATGAGGATCACAACAGTGAGGCCAGCCACTACAGCGCCACCATAACCGATATGGATGGCCAATTTCGTGAGCTTGGCTTGGAGAATTGATTGCTCTTTCTTACCGCCATCTCCTGATGGTGGAGGAGCAGATGGCAAAGCCCCTTTGACTCCATCTTGGCCAGGAACTTTCAACGAAGCCAATTCGGCACCAGCAACATTGTAACTGTTCCCAGTACCACGCTCAATGTCTTCCGCTGGAATTTTCTTCTTTCCAGACGGTTTTTTCTCTTTTTTACCTTCCCCAGCCCCCAACAGGGTCATAATGATCCCCGACTGTGAATTGACACCAACACAAGTGACAAGTACTTTCCCACTCCCTTCCATAACATGGGTACCGGAAAGAATCATGGGGTCGCCATCTACACTCTTTTTTACATGGTCAGACTCGCCCGTCAAAGACGATTCGTCTATTTTCAGGTCGTTAGATTGAATCAAGATACCATCACTAGGTAGAAGGTCGCCGTATTTGATTTGAATGATATCCCCAACAACAAGGTCCGCTACTGATATCATTTCAGCAGATCCGCCTCTTATGACAGAAAACTTATGTTCGCCGTCAATTTTATTTTGAAGCCCACGAAATTGTTTTTCTTTAGTGTAATCGTTTATTGCTGTTACAAAGACGACGACCATAACGGAAATCAAAATAGCGGCACCTTCAATCCAACCATGTTTCTCCTCTTCAGCTTCATGTCCACCGGGATTATACAGAGACAAAACCAGTGAAAATACTGCAGCAATTTCTAATATGATCAATGTCGCATCTTGCAGCGCTTCCCATACAAGTTTTAAAAACGATTTTGACTTTTTAGGTGGTATGGTGTTTGACCCAAATACTTCCCTTCTATGGTCTAGATCCTCTTTCCCGCCGCTAAGACCTTCAGAACTATTGGAGTACAGACTCCGGCATATGCCGGAGGCACCACCATACTCTTGTATTTTGGCTGCACCTTCTCTTCCGCGCAACTCCATCAGTTCCCGGAGCTGCTTGAGAGTGACCCCATACTGGGCGGGGCGGCCTTCGATAGTCGCCATCGTGTTTCAGAGTATTTCTTTACGAGTGCGATTTAAAGATTTTTCAAATTAACGAAACATAAGTAAGAAACCGACGATAACAAGAAGCGTGAAACAAATCCGTATAGTACAAATAACGAGATGAAGTCCAAAGGCACCGATATAACCACAGGAAGTTTCCGAAATTAAACAATAACTGCATACAATAACGGGTTGTTTCAACAATAAGTACTTCGTATGTTGTAAAAGGTCATCCAACTTACTAGGAGTGAACTATCACGGCGTGCACCATTACTGTGAAACGAGGGCAGGTGGGCATGTAGAGCTGAGGAGTGAGGAAATTGCGATGATTTTCACGTTGATTTCCACTGAACAATTTCCGAAGTCGATCGCAGCGGCGAATTCCCCGGTGCCCGACAAACGCGTTGCGATCACCGCCCGAACCTCACGACTCAACGACCCGACACAACCAAGCCCTCCGGCTGCCGAACAGCGAACGAAACTTATTTAGATTTCATAACACTTCACTTATAAGGAGGTTATATGAACTAGTCACACGTCGGAGGCTAAATATATCTTGACAATGTTGCTGGAAGGGGCGGCCGTCACGCGTCACGACAAACTGGTCGATTCCGGTAATTAATGGATGAACTGGATAAACTTTAGGAAAAACTTTCAACAGCGAAAACTATTAACAAAAAAAAACTCATGGCAGCACGTCAACTAAAAATGTTTTGTTGTCCATTTCCATGTCCGTGCTTAAGGCATTGGTGGAGCATTACGTTCACGCAACATTTAATCGATCTAAAACACCGTAATAATCCCTTGACCTTTCGAAAAAACTTAGTTATAGATTTTAAACGTGTTTTAATTTGATAAAATATCGAAAATCACGGTGAAACTTGCAAAAACTACGGGGAGCCACGGCCTTAATGATATGAATGGGGGTTTAGGCGGGGAGGCCTCATGGAGTGGCTGGAATGAGGAATGCATACGGGCCCGCAATACAGCTTTCACTGAAGCGCGTCAGAGGTTTTGTCTAGGAGCAGCGGCCCTGACGCTAATCGATAAAGACCGCGCGCCGAGTTCGAACTTCTCGCCCGCCCGGGTGGACGAAGGGGCGAAACAATTGATTCCCACAGCTGAGCGGGAGTTTCTAAAAAAAGAAGCCAACTTTCCTTGCCTGTGTCCGTTTGGCGGAAAATACTACAGATTTCTCTAATTTGTGTTCTCTAAACATTACAATCATGCAGCATGATCGAATAAGTGAATTTTCGTAAATTATCTTAGGTACCTACTGTTTATGTTAAACTGCCCTAAATTGGAGTACCTACATTAAGCCCAAAAAAATTGTTAACTTTCAATTCATAGTACAAACAAACAGAAAACTGGTTCTAGGTAAATAAAAATCTGATATTCAAGGATTTTGGATTTTAAGCATTTTCGCAGATTTTATCGATTCTTTTAGCACATAATACTTAGGTAGGTACGTACCTACTGAAATTTAAGTTCATTTTCAGCATGATTTTGTGCATACATTTTTCAATTTTCTAGTTCATAGTTGATCCTTTTTTTTAATACCTATGTAGGTAATATTCTGCATAAAATATAAATTTATTGATTTTCAATCATTTTTAGCGAATTTTTGAAGAAAATTATGCTATTGCTCTCGCCTCAAAATTTGTAGAATGTGAATTTTTGAAAACATTTTATGCAGAAATCCGTTTCAGGCTATTCTGAATCATATTCTGAAGTTTAAAGCATTTTTTTATGTATGTATGTATGTATGTATGTGTCATTCCAGACGATAACTGTCCGTAGAATTGTGCTAGAAACTTCAAACAAATTTTAAAATGTTAAGGACACAAAACGAAAGTTCAAGTTCGTTAGCCAGCATGATCGGATTACATCTTCGGGTTGAAATTTTCAAAAATGTAGTCAAAAATTTCAAAATAGCCTGTTTTTTGCGATTTGTTGTGCGAAATAATTTTTTCAGCATACTAACATGTGGTATATTTGGAATCAGCGTAAAATTTTCTATAAGAATATGTATCAAGTTTTCAAAAATTTCAAAGTATATTTCGGTATGCTATTTTATTTTATGGCAAGTTTTGATGATGTTATGATAGGATACTGTTAAGATTTCAACTGCCTTCAATACTGACCACATTGAACATCGAAATCTATGAATATTTACCTACATTTGTCTTTAAATCTACAAGATTAGTTTAATAATAATAAAGTATGAGTACCTCCTAATTATTTTTAATAATTTGATTCCATGTTTGTCTATCAAAATCATAAACTAAAATTTCTCTACACGATCAATAGCGACTGAAATGTCGAAGATTTCTTCAAAAATTCGCTCATGGGGTCATGCTGCATGACTGGACTTTTTTTACCAAAAAAGTCCAGTCATGCAGCATGACCCCATGAGCGAATTTTTGAAGAAATCTTCGACATTTCAGTCGCTATTGATCGTGTAGAGAAATTTTAGTTTATGATTTTGATAGACAAACATGGAATCAAATTATTAAAAATAATTAGGAGGTACTCTTACTTCTATAAGAGTAGTTCAATCTGAATTTGGACAATGTTTCATGCAAATATTACCGATTTTTACAACTAGCGAACGGCATTATTTCGATTTTTGACTGATTTTTCAACTTTGAAATTTTTGAAAACTTGATACATATTCTTATAGGAAATTTTACGCTGATTCTTCCCTGCCAAAAGTCTTATTGCCGTGTGATATCAATTATAGATAGGTACTTAGTTCTGTTGAATTACTTCGAAATTTGAGCAATTATTGATTTGCAAAGATATTATTAAGATAATTATTAACTACCATGCACTTTATGGAGAAAAAACCCTTCTCTACAAAATGATCCTACGAAAAAACAAATTCTTGGATTTCTACAATTATTTTCAGTTTCTATAGACTTTTTCACATTTTAATTAAAGCATTTTCAAGTTGAATTCGGCCTTTTATAAAATGAATTCGTCCTTTTACTAAATGAATTCGTCCTTCATAAAGAGGGACCGAATCTTGCAGACGATTCTTTTTTAATATTATTTCTTGGGGTTAAATAAAGGATGTTTGGAGCCATTTTTTGGAAATGTTTATTTCCTAATTTTTTTTTTTTTTTTTTTCCTCTTTCTTAATGGACAGCTGTCATGACTCGAGTGATGAGTATATTTGAAGAAGGCTTCGAGACATTCAAGGGATTGAATTGGAGTTCTTAATATTTAAAAAAAAATCCGATTCGGTCCATTGGTTGTCGAGGAAAGGTACATTGGAAATCTAAGTAATTACTGCTACGGTTCCAACCCCCTTAAAACATTAATTTTAATGTTCCAACAAATACCAATCATGCGCAATGATCGAATGAGCAAATTTTCGTGTCTCATGTATGTTGAACTGTTTTGAAATTTGAGCAATTTCTTTGCAAAGTAATCGTTTACTATAAATTTCATGGCAAAACAATGTTTCTAAATAGGTAGGAATGGGCACCTTTTTTTTTTTTTTTTTTTAATTTTCTAATTTTTACAGTTTTTATAAATTGGTTCAGCCTATATTAATGAAATTGAAATAATTTTTTTAGCATAAATTTGTTTAGGTACGTTCTATTTCACAATTAAAACACTTTTAGTTATACCCAATTTAAGCGCTGGAAATTGAATACAAAAGTAACCTTCCCCTACCTATTTTCCACAATTTTTGAGATATCAAAGTGGAAATTGTATGACATTTTTTGGGGCGCTTACTATTAAGTTTTCAGCAAAAACGTCAGATAAAAATCCACAAAATTTAGGACTGCACAAATGGAGGAAGGGGATTTGAGGAGGTAGGCGTACTTAGATTTGTTTTCCATTTTTTGCCGTGTGACAGCTCATCTTAAAGATTTTTTTAGTGCCGAAAAAGATGGAGAAGCCAGAATGGCGATGAAGAAGCTGAGGTTTTCTAAAAATTCCTATTTTTGAACGGAATAAAATATCGCCATTCTGGTTTTTCCATCTTGTTCAGCACTAAAAAATCTTTAAAATGGGATGTCATTCGGCAAAAAAGTAAAACGATTTTCAAGTTCCTACAAAATAACCCCCCCCCCCCCCCACTACCTACTTTTGGTATGTTTTCCACAATTGTTTGTATTTTTCTGATTTATCCCTCCCTATAACTTTGTATTGGACACCTCTAAAACGCCCTCCAAGTTTCCCATCGATATCTTAAAGATCGAGGAAAACATTAAGGTGGGAGGGGGGGTACACTTTTATATACAATTTTCAGCGCTTAAACTCGGTACCATGTAAATCAGTTCAATATTGCTTCCGAGTCTACCTAGTATAATCATTGTTTTCACTTTCGGAAGATGATAAATTTGTTGTCCTCAAAATCAAAATTACCACTCGCCTTTTACGTTTTATAAATAACATTCTGAACATTCTGAATGAACAACTATCGTTCATTTTTTCACGCCGTGGTCGTCCGGTCTCGCTCAAATTCGGAGGATAGTTGGGCGAGGACGATTTGAATATTCTATATCAATTTCAACCCGATCTTATCAACATTAGCTCCTGCGCTTGCGCAAATATGAACTCTTTGTAACAAGCTTAATTTCCACAGTTTTCGTCCGATTTTTATAACATTTTCAGGAAATGTGCAGATTAGTGTGTAGATGATCCGCTATCAGATTCATTGTTTCCAAATAAAAATTTCACTCTGCGCTTGCAAGAATGCAACTATTCCGTTGTAAACTCAACTTCATTCGATTCCTCCTTGAAAGACGCTTAGGTACCCCCCCCCCCCCCCCCAATGGTGTAATAACAAAGAAGTATATCTTTCTATCTGTTTAACATCTGAGTATTTTTTAATCTAATTGCTTTTATGTACCTGTTACGGAATCATAACTAAGATAATTTAAAACATTTCAATGATTTATATTCATTCATGTTACGGATTCGAGGAAGCTATGTACCACACCCAACTTGGCAGACATTTTTTTAAGCCCATGGAGGCTTTTGGTTAAGGCATCGAAAGCTACCGTGTGAGCGCAGTTTCATAAGAATTCTACAAATCCAAAATTCCATTTTAAAAAAGTGTTGGGTCAGCAAATTGTATTTTAGTTTTTGAGCGAGTTTCTGAAGAAAACTAAGCTATAACTTTTATAAGTAGATACCTACCTATTGGAAGGCTCCCAAAATCTCAAAGTATCAAATTTCCTTCATGGAAATCCATTCTGTGTCATTCAGGGACAATTCCTGAATTTCAGCGAATTTTCGAGGAAAATTAAGCAATTTCAATGGCTCCAAAAATGTTTAAAAATAACCCCCCACCCCTCGGATAGGCCGAGGAGCCTAGATATAGATATTTACTATGCCTTGCCTAAATGACCTAGCTTTAAAGGGATGTGCTAAAAATTTTGCCGAAATCACATTTTTGAGATTGTTAGTCTTTCAAAAATCAAAAAAATGAATAAAGTAGGTATCTATCGAATATAACTTCAATTATAATTTTGTTACAAAGAACGCGCTTAAGTGGCCGCTAACTGGGACTCCTGCCCTGCTGACTATTGCACATGGTACGGGAGTCACACGCATTCATGTCGAATAAATTCCCAAGTTGATAACCAACAGAAAGTAAATTACCGTGTTGAAGCCGGAGTTTTCCTATGGAGAAAAGCGCATACTAAACTGGGCCAAGGCTGTGTTGAGAAGAGACATTATCCTCAACTACCTTACAGCTCTAGTTCGTAGCTCCAGCTATTAGTATGTCTGAAGAGCACGCGATCGGCAGCCCCCTAATCTCTGCACCATTTTTGCCCCAGCTGAGCTGCTAGGCCAGACCGGTGCGGTGGAGGCGGTGAGAAGAAGGGGGGAGGGGACCCTCAAATAAGACGTTGCCCAGTTTTATTTATCGTGATGGAAAGGTCATGAGAAAAATTCTTTCATGTTCTTGACTATCTTTGTTAGACGGATGCTTTGTCTTGCCTAAGGAGTGAATTTGCGATTTCATTTTTAGGGATTGCCCGTAGAAGCATAGCGGTGCCGTCGATGGTTGACCACTGGAAGTGCTTGTATTTGAGAAGAAATGAATCCTTGCGATCGATATCCTCTAATACTTTTAAATCTGTCGAGCAGCATGGCAGTATGAGCAAAATCTCTGTTAGCTAAATCTCTCGGAATACTTTTAGTCTTGATCTTTCATGTGTTCGGTTCTAACCTAACTTCCAGCAAGAAAGAAGTGATCAGGTGGTGGTGGTGGTGTGAGTGTAGGGCTTAAACTGTTTCTGAGTATTTCGACATTATTCAAGATTTTTTTTCTTGTTTTCTACCTTATAGTTTTAAAACAGCTATAACTACCCTTAAGTTCAATGCTAAGTCAAACACAAGGACACCGTTGTAAAGAGCGTTAAATTTCCTATCAGAATATGGTCGTAGCGTACATTTAAATACCTAGAATAAATATTGGAGTGGAACTAAACATTTCAAATATTCGTCCCAGATGTCCCAGCAAATTACCTCCCCCCCCGCCCCACTTAACATTCTTAAAAATCGATTTAGAGAACAAATTTCAAGTGGTAACTTCCTTGGTTTTATGCGTAGGTAATACGTAATGGTGACATTTTGCGCACGTACGCATGCGCGATGCCCACATTTTTTTCCAAACAGAAACCCCCAATTTTTATTGCAGATTCGTATTATAGTGATATTTTATGTAAAAAATTACCCACTATTCGATTTTTTGAGTGCGCAAAAACTGGCGGAATTACGTGCTAAATTGTGATATTGTAAAATACATATTCGATTGCCATATGTGATTATGATTTTTTTGGTAACGTTTCCAGCTTAATCACGCAGTTATGTTTATTTGTAGATAATTGTAACAGCAACTTGTAAAAACACCAAAAAAAAAGGCCAAAATTGCAAATTTTTTTACTCCTTTTCACACTGTGCATAGCGTTCGTGCCTTCTACGTGAAAAACATGGTTCGAATAAGTAGGTGATAAATGAACATCACTACGTGATTTAGCGTGAGAAAATACCTAGAAATCATGATGTTGTCATATATGAATAGAATATCTTCAAAAACTCAATATTTCACAATTTGCGTATTTTTAGCGCATAGGTAATTGCGACACCAGGACGACTACGGTGTTCCTATGCGATATCTGCACAAAATTGAATATACATTATACATAGGTACCTTCGCAGGAAATCGTGAAAACTCTGGTGCAGGCTTCACACTACTTCCCCATTGTGCATTTGGTCATTGTATGTGCTTGATTTTAACCGTTTAAGTAACTATCACGTAATTTTAGTATTCTTAAGAATACTTAATTACCAGTTATTTTCAAGAGTGGGGAAACACTAGATATTAGATTTATCTGCAAAAAGAATTGATGTGTTGAATGAAACTTTTTCCAAACCAGTGATTATATCGTTTTCACAAACAAATAAACCTTTTTTTATTCGTCACCTTATTTTATTATTATTATTATTTATATTTATTTTGTTTAATCTTCAGAGTGTATTAGGTGAATAACAAACACAGAAACAAACAAAGAAATATAAATATCGTAATTATTGGAGAGACAAAAGGTTACAAATACTATGAGGAGCTTTCCAACAACTTTTTACAAGATAGGTACAATACCAACATTTTTTCGTCGGTATTGTAAACATTGATATTTTCGAATATCGATAGTTTGTTGTCGGTATGATATTGATGTCGATATCTTTTAACGATATCAATATCGACACTGATATGTAAAGTAGCTGGTCTCACTCCGCTGATCAGGGTGGCTCCATACCCTGTCATTATTACCCAACAACCCTAAAGAGGCTCCGTTTCAAATTTCAGCATCGTGGGATGAATAGGATAGAAAATTAGCCTCAGGGCTCACTCTGCTGATCAGGCTCATCACTTAAGACTTTCACGCGATCACTTCCCAGTAGGTACCTAAAAAACATCTGTACCAAATTTGGTCGAAAGCCGTCAAACGGTGTGGATTTGTGTAAAGAACATGCATACGTACACTAAAACTTTCCAAATATAGATATATATATATATTTTTTAAATTCATTTAACAGTTTGGTTTCATTAGATCTGTTAATAAGAACCTTTACACGTCTAGATTTAAATGACGTATGTACTTAATACAACCTTGTTATATTATTGTATAAATAATTTATATAAATAACATATTTCAATATTTGAACCACAAAAAATAATTAAATGTATTTATGTAGATATTTAGAGGTGGAACTCTTGGTTTACAATTTTCAACAATGTATGTACCGTCATAATCTATTAGGAATCAAGAAAAACGAATTTTTAACCCCAGTATTCAATCCTGTAGTACCGTTTCCAGGCTGGATTATTTGGCCCTCATCATCAACAAATTTATTTGTTTATAATTTTCTTTGGTTTCAAAATATCACAAAATCTAAAGGAATGCAAATCGAAAAAACTGAAAATGCAATCGAAGAGTTTAGCTAGACTGTCTTTTGTAATTGTCTCCAAAAGCAAACAACGAACCATCATGAAGAATTGCACTTAACTGAGATGAAGGGTTCCATTTCATCAACTACATGGAAGCTGATGTGAAGCAAGCTATGGAAGGCCTGGGCAATGCTGTCGGGAAGGCTGTGGGAGGCGTAGTGAATGCATCCACGGGTTTAATGGATTTCCTGTTCGCCATGACGCCTTTTGGCTCCATTTTCATGAGGCGCTTCCTCATTTGGTTTCCGCTGTGTTCACTAGGTTGCAGCCTCATCATGCAGACACAGGTATTTTGAATGGTTGCTACTGATTCTAGAAATAAGTATTTATAGCAGTCCCTTGCAGGAGCTGTCACTGATTCTATTCCAGACAAATTACTCAAGTTTTACAATGGGCACAGTTTTCAGCTACATGGTATATTTTATCACAGTACCTACGTATTACCAGCAGTTTATTGTTTGAAATTTAAACGTATTTATTAACAATTCACACGCTCAGTAAGAACAAGATTACATTTACGGTAGCATTAAACCATCAATATCATACATCAAGTTCAAAAAAACTTAAATGCTGAGGGAGGCGTAGGTAGTGAATGCGCCCACTACATTAATTGGATTTCCTGTTCGCCATGACGCCTTTTGGCTCTTTTTAGCGAATTTTTGTAAAAAAATGAAGCTATTGCAATGGATCAAAAAAATTTTGAAACATTTCTTCATTGAAATCCGTTTTGAGGTATTCTGAAACGAATCCTAGAGTTTAACGGTTTTCCATGTGTATATACATAATTTTAGTATTTATATATGCGTGTGTCATTCCAGACGATAACTCTCCTTAGGATTGAGATAAAAATTCCGTTCTTGCGCCAAAAAATCATGCTTTTCAAACGAAAGGATGAGTTCGTTGGCAAGCACTTTTTGAGCACATTAAATTGGTCAAATTTCAGAAAATGTACTATAAAAATCACTAAAAATCGTTAAATTTATATTTTTTGGTAGAATATTGCTCAAATAAAGTTTATTAACTATAAAATAGAACATTCAAAAATGTATGTACAAAATTATGCTGAAAAATGTACTTAAAATTCATTAAAATTTGCTACAAAATCGATAAAAACTGCAAAAAAAGTCCAGTCATGCAGCATGACCCCATGAGCGAATTTTTGAAGAAATCTGCGACATTTCAGTCGCTATTGATCGTGTAGAGAAATTTTAGTTTATGATTTTGATAGACAAACATGGAATCAAATTATTAAAAATAATAAGGAGGATTGGACAATGTTTCATGCAAATATTACCGATTTTTACAACTAGCGAACGGCATTATTTCGATTTTGACTGATTTTTCAACTTTGAATTTTTTGAAAACTTGATACATATTCTTATAGAAAATTTTACGCTGATTCCGAATATACCACATATTAGTATGCTGAAAAACTTATTTCGCACAACAAATCGCAAAAAACAGGCTATTTTGAAATTTTTGACTACATTTTTGATAATTTCAAACCGAAGATGTAATCCGATCATGCTGGCCAACGAACTTGAACTTTCGTTTTGTGTCCTTAACATTTTAAAATTTGTTTGAAGTTTCTAGCACAATTCTACGGACAGTTATCGTCTGGAATGACACATACATATATACATGCATACATACATACATACATACATACATTAAAAAATGCGTTAAACTTCAGAATATGATTCAGAATAGCCTGAAACGGATTTCTGCATAAAATTTTTTCAAAAATTCACATTCTACAAATTTTGAGGCGAGAGCAATAGCTTAATTTTCTTCAAAAATTCGAAAAAAAGGTAAAAACTCAAAATCTCTATTGGAATAGGAGATTATTATTTAGAATAAGTTGTATGCCATAAATTTAATAGTTAACAATTTAGACGCACTCAAAAAGCTCAAATTTCAAAACAATTTTATATCATACCATACGATAATTTACGAAAATTCGCTCATACGATCATGCTATGGGCCATAGCCATATTCTCGTGACGTCACGCCTGGAGTAGGTTCACGTTTCAGCCAAAGTCGGCCATGAGACCGCCCTACGTCAATGAATCGCTACTCAACCAACCTATTTCTCACAAGAAGTTTGCCGTCTCACGTCAACATAATTCGTGGTTATAAGGCCATTTTTCAACAGTTTTGTTTTGAAAAAGTATAATATTGTAGCAATACAAAGTTTCAATTCGACTAAATGTTATATGAATCATGCCTGCCTGCGCAATAATTGATTGTAGATTGCTGTCAACAATACCAATCTAACGTGAACGAGTTTTTATTTGGACTAGGAGCCTACTAACTATAGTAGTTAATCAGTGTCAGAAAACTAAAGAACTTCATTCGTTTAGGCTTTGAGAATAATTAACCTGAAAAATAGTAAAGAAAAGATGATTGAAAATTCCTCAGGTGTCTGTACTGCTGTGTAGGTACCTAGCCATTGCTCAGGTAGCTTCATCAACGTTTTATTATAAGTTCGTAGTACTATGCTTAACTGAGGAAGCTTTACTTGTTATATTGAATGAATAAAAGGAGAGATTTGATATTTTGTCAAAATAAACAAGGCAGGTTGTTGCTACACCAAGAAAAGAAACTACTTGGGTAGGTACGTACGTCCAACCAGATTTGCTGTTACAACCACTATATACAACCACTGATTAGCAAGTTTGTCAAATATCGAATCAGGGAATATGCAACATGAATTAAAAACCAACTGCAAGGAAAAAACCATGAAATGCATTCTTCTGAAGGTAAGATTTCATAAAGACGGCATTGGCAGTGCATTTACTGCGCGAGTTTTGCAGTTACGCAAATTTTATGGACAGAAAAGGTAATTAGGTACCTACTTTCGTTTTGATCAATGAAGTACCTACATGAACAAGTAATAATATACGGAAAGTATGTAGGTATACCTTACCTCTAGGTATACTTACCTTTCCACATGTGATACAATTTACTATTCCCGCCTAATAGAGCTCTCATAACACATCCTTTCACAAGACCACTTTCACAGTACTCTAAAGATTTTTAGTTTAATTGGTTCAAAGAACAGTTCTAAAACTATATACGTAATCCACAACATCTTTGCGGCTGATGTCTGGATCATCTAGAACACTTGTATGTCAACTCCCCAACACACATTTCATATGGATCTCTACCCCACAGATTAAATCTTGCATTCGTAGCGTTTGAGGTCACTTGATGTAATTTGCGTACAATTTATCACCTTGCATATTACAAATAATAATGAAAATATTGACTCGGAACTAGGTGAGACTATGTTATGCTGTTGTCCAGCTGTGACTAGAAATGGGGCATTTTCGCATATGTTTACTCGTCACCATGACAACAAGGTGAAATAACTTCGATTTCGCTTGCCTCGATGTAAGGATGCGCTAGTGTCCAAGTCTCGAGAATATCACCCATATGATTGCAACTTTTCATGAGGCGTTTCCTCATTTGGTTTCCGCTGTGTTCACTAGGTTGCAGCTTCATCATGCAGACAGGTATTTTGGTATTTTAAATGTTTGCTAATGATTCTAGAAATAATTATTTACCTACAGCAGTCCACTGCAGTAGCTGTCACTGATTCTATTTCAGACATATTTTACTCAAGTTCTACTATAGGCGTAGTTTTCAGCTCCATGATATATTTCAATACAGTTCGTGTCATCAACATTGTTTGATATTAAAACTTATTTATTTACAACTCTCTCGCTTTGTTAGGGCAAGATTACACTTTCGTTAACATAGGCATAGTCATAGTTTTCAGCTACATGGTATTTTTCATCACAGTACGTGTTATCAGCAGTTTATGTTTGATTAAACGTATTTGTTTACAATTCACACGCTCAGTTAGAACGAGATTACATTTTCTTTAACATTAAACCATCAATATCAAACATCAAATTCAAACAAACTTTAATGCTGAGGGAGGCTTATTCACTAGTTTATCTGATTTCCTGTTGCCATGACGACTTTCGGCTCCATTTTCATGAGGAGCTTCCTCATTTGGTTTCCGCTGTGATCACTAGGTTGCAGCTTAATAATGCAGACACAGGTATTTTATAAGGTTGCTAATGATTCAAGAAATAAGTATTCACAGCAGTCCAATGCAGTAGCTGTCAATGATTCTACTTCAGACATATTACTCATGTTCTACTATAGGCGCAGCTTTCAGCTCCACGATGTATTTCAACACAATTCGTGTCATCAACAATCAGTTTTTGAAATTAAAACGTATTTGTTTACAATTCACACGCTCAGTTAGAACAAGATTACATTTTCGGTAGCACTAAACCATCAATATCAAACATCAAGTTCAAACAAACTTAAATGCTGTGGATGATAGTTAGGGGATAAAGATTTGATCCTTCCATATCAGTTTCAACATAATTGTATCATCAATAGCTAATGCGCATGCGCCAATGTGAAATCCTTGTAAGAAGCTTAGTTTTCACCGTTTTCATCCTATTTGGATGACATATTCTAGGAATTTGTGGACTTGGGAGAAGACGGTTCCATATGAGTTTCTTCGTTCCCGAATCAATACTTCACTCAGCGCATGCGCCAATGTAAAATCCATCAAGCATCATTTTCTCACGCCTCCGTCGTCCGATCTTGCGATTTCTACATAATCCTATCATTACTAGCTACTGGGCATGCGCGGATGCGTATTCCTTTTTAAACTAGCCTAATTTCAAGTTTTCATCCGATTTTGATGAAATTTTCAGGGAATGTCTGGTTAGGCTGTGAATGTCCCAATATTAATTCCATACTTCTCAAGTAAGCAGTTATTTCATTTTGCGCATGCGCAAACATAAATTCCTTCAAGCATAATATTTCACGCCCTAGTCGTCCAATCCCGCTTTTTTTTCTTGGTCGATTACAAAGGTCCATTATTGAAAATAATAAACCAAAAATGCTTAGAATTCAAAATCGTTGCATAGCGGATTATTACTTAAACCGAGTTTCTTGCCGTAATATTGATAGTTAACCTCTTGGCAAAACGGAAGTTAGTGAAAAACGTTGTCTATTTCCATGAAAAATAAACACAACTTCTTCGCGAGTGATTTAGTTCGTATTTCTTGGCTCTCAAAGTCCTCAAATTTCAAAGCAATTCATCATAAATATGATAAGATAATTTACGAAAGTTCGTTCATACGATCGTGTTCCATGACTGGCACTTTTTCAACAGGATTCAAGAATTTCTATCCAACAAACTCATCCTTTTTTTTTTTTTTTTTTAAATGCTTGATTTTTCGCAAAAATTCCCATGAAATTCATCAAACATTCCCATTTCAATACCTATCGAATTCGTCCAGAAATTTTCCATCTCTATCCAAAGTATAGTTGGTAAGGAAATGTCAAATTTTTAATTATTCTTCATATCCAAGGTTTTTTCGAACTAAAAACATAGTTGCAACGTATTAGTAGATAGATGGCTTTGTTAGTGTTTGTCAGCCAGAGTTTATGTAGATATTGCTAGGTCTGTTTATGATTTTAATGGGGAAGTGTAAGCAACGGAGTTGATCCCTGGGAAATGTAATTTGCCGACATAGGTAGGGATAATTACGTAAATACGCTGAACTTCATATTAATAATTAACGAGCATGAATAATGATGTGATATCACAGCACGCGAGAACCTTAAACAAACATCATTTTACAGTCCATTTCTTATTAGTTGGTATAATTTGACAAAATAAACGCTTAAATTTACATGTTACAGGTTGTCATCGATTACTCGCGCGTGGTTGTTGATGACGATGAAAGCGAATGGACTAACGACGAATTAGGCAGCCAGTCGACTATATCACCCAACAACGCACGTGAAACTCCCAGTCCAACAATCAATTAGAAGATCGGCGACGTGAAATCTTGAATACTACAAATGAAACATATAAGTGCATCTTGAACGTATTCATTTGTTTATTGCAATAATGTCCCCTATCAGTTTCATTGTTCCTAACTCAATACTTCACCCTGCGCATATGAGAAACGTAAATTCAACGAGCATCAATTTCTTACGCCCTTGTCATCCGATCTCACTCGAAGTCGGGGGATAGTAAGGAGAAGACAATTTGAGCATTCTATATCAATTTCAAGATGATCGTAACATTATTAGCTCCTGCGCATGCGTAAATGTGAAATGCTAGTAACAAGTTCATTTTCGCTGTTTTTATTCGATTTTGTTGAAATTATTATCAGGGACTGAGCAAGTTAGGCAGTACATGGTCCCTATCAGTTTCATTGTTGCCAAATCAATATTTCACCCTCCACCTACGCAAGTTACGTAAATTCCATTATGCTCCAATTTTTCACACCCTTGCCGTTTGATCTCTCTCAAATTTGGATGATAGTTAGGCTTTGATCGATAGGACGATTTGATCACCCCGTATCAATTTCAATGGCCCATATTCTCGTGACGTCACGCCTGGAGTTGGTTTGAGTTTCTTCCAAGGTCCGCCATGACGTGGTAGATGTTATTAGATCGCAACTCAACCAACCTATTTTTCACTAGAAGTTTGCCGTCGTATGTCAACCTAATACGTTGTTATAATGACATTTTTCAACAGTTTTGTTTTGCGAAAGTAATATTGTAGTAATATAAAGCTTCAATTCAACTGAATGGTCGCAGTAATCATGCCAGCCAGCGCGATTATTTGTTATAGACAACGACATCGATCTAGTGGTGAACGAATTTTTATTAGGACAAGGGACTCACTATTATGGTTAATCATTGTCAGAAAACTAAAAAACTTCATTCGCTTAGACTGAGAATAAATAACATGAAAAATAATGCAGAAAATTAGATTGAATATTTCTCAGATCTCTGTAGGTACTGCAGTGTAGGTATATTGCCGTTGCCGAGACTATTTCATCAGCGTTTCTGACATGTTATTGTTACTCTAACTGAGGCAGCTTTACTTGTTTTATTGAATGAATGAAAGGATAGATTTGTAAGTTTGTTGAAGTTAACAGGGCAGGTTGGTGCTCCACCAACAAACGAAACTACACGTTTCAGGTCATTGCCGGATAACAGCTTGATATAATTTGCATCAAATTTGTTACCTGGAATAATAAAATATACTGAACTAGATAAACACTGAACCATACCATAAGTAGGCATCTAGATGGTGACTCCTAATGGCGCTTTTTCGCATAGTTTACTCGTCACCATGACAACAAGGTAAAATAACTTCGACTTCGCCTTGCCTCGATGTAAGGATGCGCTAGTGTCGAAGTCTCGAGAATATCACCTACATGATTGTATCATAAATAGCTACTAAGTTCCTCCAAAAAATGTTTCTTAAACGATTTGTTTTCGAGCTATTAAATTTTTAAGATTTTCACGTGTTTTGTACCCTATGACACTAAAACCACTATGATTCCCCTTAGAATAACTTTAAACTCAAAAATAAGAACACCGTTGGAAAGAGCGTTAGATTACCTATCTCCCTGATGCCAAACCAATATTTTTTGAGCCGACGTAATACTTAAAAAAGAAGCTAAAAAGCAAACTTTGAAAGTTTCTTAGAATTTGACTTTTTTCCTTTTTGCTCTTAATACAGACTATGTATTTTGGAAGGTTACTCCACGAGGAAAACTCCCTCAGAAACTCAGCTTTCCAACTGTATGGTCAATGTTACTTTTAATTTGCTAATTAGGAGAAAAAATTATGCTTTAATGTTGAAAAATATTGTTTTTAAACAAGTTTTACCCTTGAAAACATAAAATTGAGTAACAAATGAAATGAAAATTCGTGAGTTAAAGTGTAAAATTAGGTTATAACGGAGTTGGGGAGATCTGCATGTGTTACCATTCAATTCAGCGTGAGAAAATACGTACCTAGAAACAGGCCCCCAACCCGTAATTTCATAGTTTCATAGAGAGTTCATAGAGCGCTTTTTACAAAAACCCTCGATTTCATTGAAAAAAAAAACCATCGTTATCAACATTAAAGCATAATTTTTCCCTTAATTACCAAAATGAAAGTAAAATGTACTATACCGTCGTAAATCTGAAATTTTGAGGGAGTTTTACCCATGGAGTGTCCTTCCAAAATAGGCTGTATTAAGAGTCAAATGACAAATGGAATAGGAGTCAAATTCTGAGAAATTTTCGAAATTTGCTTTTTACCCTCTTTTTTTACGTTCAAGAAATATTGGATCAACAAAGTAAAAAAATATCAGATAGATAGCAAATTTAATACTCTTTCCAACGGTGTTCTTAGTTTTGAAGTTGCAGTGTTTTTAAGGGGAGTTGTTGTTGTTCTTTTAATTTCATAAGGTGCAAAACACGAAATAACTCTTAAAAATGGAATAACTCGGAAAAAAGTGCTTACAGGAGGAACTTTCGATCAGAAATAAGCTTTAGAATTGTAACCTTTCGATTTTCGCTCATCCTTGGTAGGTATAGACTCCATGTATATACAGGGTGCCTCAAACAAAATGGATCAACCATTTATGATTTTTTTAAAGATATCAAAAATCTTCAAATTATAACTTCCCTTTATTCTTTAAATGCTATTGAATGATGAAATCGGATTTCGATTATCACGCGCCAAAGTGGTGCTACGACTCCTAACTCGCGTTTTTCAAATGGAAACCAGCATTTTTTGTTGCAGATTCGAATTCTAAATAAAATTTATTGGTAAAACTCCCCTCCTCTCGAGTTTTTGAGTGCCCGAAAACGGGTGAAATTACGAGCAGAACGTGCACCAATTGTGAAATATTGAGTTCTTGAATATATTAAATTGCCGAACATGATTCATTATTTTGGAGTATTTTTCACGCTGAATTGAATGGTAATCCCAGTAAATTTAATAAAAATTGGTCCATTAGCATCGGAGTTCGCTTGTGTCCATCATTTTTAGTTTTGGGCATGCACTTACCTGTTCTACCAATAGCGATATAATTCATAGGGCATCTTTCTGGAACATATACCCATCTACTCATCGAGTTTGAACGAAACCAGTCCAATATATCATGAGAAATCGACGTAATAAGAAATTCAAGTTTGCGCATGCGTATAAGCTTCAATTGATCCGACGGGTATGAAACGTGAAGGGGGCCGTTTAGAAGTTAACGCGCACGATCCCTGAAAATGTTATCAAAATCGGACTAACCCTTGGTACAACTTCGGGCGTGACAAGACTTTACTATAGACAGACGGACAGACACAATCCGAAATTTATCAGCAACCTCTGAAGAACAAAAAGTCAGTGAAATTTTTGATTTTTTAAGATAAAAATCTTACACTCCTTGCACAAACACAATTCTTCATTATCATCGGTAATGAGGAAGCGAACTCGGCCGGAAAGTCTTACCTCAAAAAAAATATTTTTTTTTTCTTAATGAATTTTATAAGAATATTGCAAAGGCTCCAACAAATTAGCAAATTAAATGTTCGTAAATTATTTTTATTCCGTTTTGAGGTATTCTGATATATCCAGTAAACAGCAGGTAGGTAAATATACCTACCTATATTTTTATAAAATTATTTTTTCAAATGACGAGTTTGGTAGATTTAACATTTTGAATGCTCGGCCTAGTTCCCGTTGGTTGTTATCGTATGAAACTGGGGTCACACAAATGTGAGGTTGTGACACCGTAATTGAGGATCCAATGCCCGCGGATATCAGATCATCGGATAAAAATATTTCCATAAGCTTAGTATTGCATTTTTCTTGATGATCCATGTCTTACTTCGGACACATTTTGATATGGGAACCTTATTCATGCTATGATCAAAACCAATCCAATACCAAATGCCTCCTCTAATCTTCTTCGGAGAGTCACTTGAGTATCAGAGCTCTGCTCTTTCAGGTGAATTAGGCTCAATTGGTTTGATTTTCTCGGGCTGAATAAATAAACGAGGTTCAAAGAACCCCTGCCTTCCTCTGTTTGTGAACCAAATACTCGTAGTTTATCTTTAGCTCACAAATAGGGCTATGGTAAGACGGACCGTTGTTATTAGTTTCTCCGAAGTCTTAAAACAAAACCTCACTATTTTATCTCTATGCCTCGCCTCTTGACTGGTCACTGGAACGAAGTTGATTAACGTATAAATGCAATACAAATATAAGTGTAGATGTAAATACTAAAGCCATATCTACATTCTTATAGCTAATTCAACGTTCTTATTTATTTAGTTATTTCTTAAAGTTTTACGATTCAAAGATTCATATACAGGTAATATTTAAATTAAACTTAATCTTGAGCAAACAACTTATTGGCAGGGCAGTTGATTAAAGAGTTTGTAGCATTTTGTCTTTAGACAAAACTAGTGATGAGGAAGTATCATGAAATACCCAACTGAACCAAAATGTTTCTCAACTCAAAAAAAGGAAATAAAAAGGAGAAAATGTGTATTATCATTTATGAATTATAGGAACCTGCTACCTGCAGTTGATGTCTATGATATTATTTGAGAAATGAAACAGAACTGCCATGGTTAGGTTTTTACGAAAGAATAATATTTTTATTGTGAAGTACAAACATGAATATATTACACCTAACAACAATATGATTCCAACAGTGGATCTGAAATTATAATAATAAAGTTTAAATTCGATTTCATTTTCAATAGTCTATTGCCTAAAGTACCTATTAAGTACACCTAACACGTCTGTATAATGACCATTTTTATGTGAGTTGTAATAGACGAAAATTTGATATCTAACATATCTTTTGCAGTAAGACCGCAATATTCGTTAGGTTAAGACAATAATAGTCTTTTCATTATTGCCATCATCTTGCCAATAAAAATAGCATAAAAATATTGTCATCTTGTCAATAATATTGTCGTTATTCGAAACTTAGGAATTAGCAAATGATCTGGATAAATCTTATTAATGAAAGTATTAATGAAAGTTAATAAGATTTATTTGATAAGGTAAAATATTAATAAAAGCTCAAATTGCTTTTCATTATTTCAGCTTGCTCATTAGTAAATCAGCTATATATTTATATTCTTTGAATTGAAACGATAATTACAATTAAGAAGTATAATAAGAAAAAATAAAATTATTAAAACTTTATCTTTACACAATTAGTGTTTAAGAGGTAGAGTTTTGATTGGAAGTGGATATGCCGATTTTTCAATTTAGCCCATGCTTGTACTAGACCATATCTTCAATGTCAAGATTTTCAACAAGATCTTCGCATTGAAATTGGAGCAATGGACGTGTGCACTCATTAGTCATTGAAGCCTTTAAAATATTATTATATGTTTCAAACTACTGAATGTACCCATTGAACCTCAGATTGGATTAGGATGAGTGTGAAAAATGTTTTTGGGTGAGTAACCGAAAATACAGTATAACGTAGTCAAGCGCAATTTTCCATCTTAATCCGTTTTCGAGATATTACGTAATTGGGAAATGCTGGGCAAATTTGGGAAAATTTGAACGAAAAATGCCAGTTTCATGCACAAAATGAAAATAACTCAAATCTTCTTTAAATACCTCGTACCTATAGATAGGAAAATGAGGATTTCATTAGGATTAGACTCCCTAATAGGTCTCTTCGAATTAGGGTTTTATTGCCATCTCCCAAATTTACCCAACTCCTCCCAAGTTTACAGTCCTCAACTCCTCCCACAGCGTTTCAGTCCTGGGGGTTTTGGTGGAAAAAAATCCAAAACCACGAAAATCCATGGTAATGCGTACCTATATTGCGGTTCTATAAACCTATCTAATAGCGGAAACTAATAAAAAAAGTCCAGTCATGCAGCATGCCCTCATGAGCGAATTTTTGGAGAAATCTTCGACATTTCAGTCGCTATTGATTGTGTAGAGAAATTTTAGTTTATGATTTTGATAGACAAACATGGAATCAAATTATTAAACATAATTAGGAGGTACTCATATTTTATTATTATTAAACTACTGATCTGGTAGATTTCAACCTTGAGATTAACGTTACTGACGGCCGAGCGGAGCGAGGCCTTGGGTTTGCGTGCTATTACGTACATAAATAGAACTTCCTCATAATTTCATGGCTGATATTTTCTAAGCCACAGTCAGTATTAAAGCTACATCAAGTCCTAAAACAGTTGAGCGTAAAACATTAAAGAGAGCGACCGAGAGAATCGGAGGACGGAATATTTCACAGAGTAAACTCATCAGTTGTGATTACATTTTTTTTTTTTTTAACAAGCACCTACTCCTTTCGTTTTAAACAGCATGGTTTTAGGATTGGTTATACAGGGATACTTCCATAAGAGTAGTTCAATCTGAATTTGGACAACGTTTCATGCAAATATTACCGATTTTTACAACTAGCGAACGGCATTATTTCGATTTTTGACCGATTTTTCAACTTTGAAATTTTTGAAAACTTGATACATATTCTTATAGGAAATTTTACGCTGATTCCGAATATACCACATGTTAGTATGCTGAAAAAATTATTTCGCACAACAAATCGCAAAAAACAGGTTATTTTGAAATTTTTGACTACATTTTTGAAAATTTCAACCCGAAGATGTAATCCGATCATGCTGGCCAACGAACTTGAACTTTCGTTTTGTATCCTTAACATTTTAAAATTTGTTTGAAGTTTCTAGCACAATTCTACGGACAGTTATCGTCTGGAATGACACATACATACATATATACATACATATATACATATATACATATATACATATATACATACATACATACATACATAAAAAAATGCGTTAAACTTCAGAATATGATTCAGAATAGCCTAAAACGGATTTCTGCATAAAAATTTTTCAAAAATTCACATTCTACAAATTTTGAGGCGAGAGCAATAGCTTAATTTTCTTCAAAAATTCGCTAATAAGAGAAAAATCATTTCGAGGCCTAGTCGTTTCATTCATGAAGTTAACTAAAAATTATAATAAGATTATTTTGGTCTAATAGATGGTTATTTTGTATTGATTTCATTAAAACCCACGGAATATTCAATATTATGTAGTACTAGCCGCTCCGGCTCGCTACGCTCGCCTCCACGTCCAGCCGGGGGGCAAGCCCCCCGGCCCCCCATTCAATTGCTCGCTTCGCTCGCAAAGTGTGACGTGTAGGGAATATTGCTCGCTTCGCTCGCAAAGTCTGGCATGTAGGAAATGTTGCTCGCTTCGCTCGCAAGGTGTGGCTGTGCAGATGCGATGTATTACAATTGAAACATGTAGGGGATGTTGCTCGCTTCGCTCGCAAACGATAGATCCCTAAGGGTAGGTTTAACTTCTGTAAGGGATGCTGCTCGCTTCGCTCGCTTGAGGAAGTTATACTGCCCACCCAACTTGGCAGACGTTTTTTTCTGTTGGAAATTCTTACAAACAAATTAAATCTTATAAACTACGTGGAACCACAAAAAGTTTATTCGGGGATGTTGCTCGCTTCGCTCGCAAGGTATTGCTGTATATTTGTAGGAAAAAATCCGAATTTATTCTGTTGACATGGCTCTCGCTTCGCTCGCAAGGTATACCTGTACACCCTTCAAGATCCGGTCGCGCCGTCGTCTTCCTCGTTCAAAAACCTACGAAACCGGTATTTTTCCGGAATTTTCGACGGCCGTTTAGAGGGGTAGAGGATGCGGGGAAGTCCAAAAAGCGCACATTAATTCTTACTTCGACCCCCCTCCCGCCCTACGGCCCATGGTTCGGGTGGGATTAGAAAATTTTAAATTCGCTCGCTCCCCCTATCGGAAAATACCAAGAAGATCCCCCCACTCGTACACTCCCCCCACTCAGCCGTTTGGCCGTGCATAGACACGACAAACAGACAGACAGACGGAGTTTCATTCTTATAAATAGTATAGATTTATAAACTCGTAAGGACCTTTTTTCACTCGGCTCTTATGTTTCAAGGGCATTGTTAAATAAAACCTCACTGCCTAAAATTATGCATATTGTTTCCGAAAGTTGTAGAAAATCAATGTTTGCAGAGGCTTACGGAATAAAAGGGTTGAGAATTTAAATTCAGCATTAAATTCTGTAAGGAATGTTCTAGTTTTGAGACTTGACGAACTGGTACTCATACATTTTTAAACAAACGACTTTATACCAATGGTTTTCAATATCCAATTTCGGAAAGAGGAGATAGAAATTAAAAATTATTATTCAAAATTTGAGAAAATCGTTAGTTAAAACTTTCACGAGGAACATCCCAGTTTAAGCCAAGATTATCAGAAAAGGGAGAAAAATTAAATATTAGGTTTCTGAGGAATAATGTCCTTATTTTACTATATTATATTACTTCCAGTATATAATCGATCTGAGACCTTTACCTACCACCCTGGATTCTGAAGACGTTTTAACACAGAATGTGTTTTAGCCATGGACTAACTAGCCAAAAAAGCTAACGAAATTTCGTAACAAAATCTGGGACGACAACATGGATACCGATGATACGGAACTAAGGATCGTGTAACCTGGTGTAACCTATGCGATATTTTGTTATGACGCGGTGATTATATAAGATTCTGATTTAGTGGGAGGAAAGTAGCGAAATGATTTACTCGTAGTTTACCATATGTTATGGGGTTCTTTCAAATAATGTTGTAATCTCAATAAAACTATAAAATACCTTCCTATCTGAAGACTGACTTTTTAAAAGGCTATCGATGATACGGAGCTAAGGATAATGTAACCTGGTGTAACCTATGCGATATTTTGTTATGACGCGGTGATTATATAAGATTATGATTTAGTGGGAGAAAGTTAACTAATCTTCAACCGAAGATTGAAGACGGGATTATGTGAAACGCGTGAGCTAAAACACATTCTGTGTTTCAATAATCGTCCGAAATATGTAAATAGAGGTAACCGGGTGGCGAGGCGCGGAGCGCCGAGTTTTTCGAAACCGTTTATTTTTCCTTTTTCCTACCTGAAACACATTATTAAGTTGAAACACTTAGCACTCCTGCCTGAAAGAGTAGTGCTAAACTAAATATTTCTCTAGGTTGAAATAGCTGTAGGAATACAAACCAACACATTCAATGCGCACGATGTCATATGACTACAGCGACTCTTCTCCGCTCGAGAAACGATGTCATTTGACTTCCATCTCCATGGAAATTTTTCGGTTCTACTTGAATTTCCATAAGCCTGTATAAGGGCTTTGCAGGGCGGCGAGCGGGATTTTTCTCACCTTTAACCTTAATAACCTACCTAAGTACTAGAGTTCGTCCTTTCCCGTCGCTTGTTATCTGTAATAACAGGTGGCACTTCGAAAAGAAAGATTTTCCCCCAAATTTCGGTGTTTTGGTGAGTTTCCTCAAATGTTATTATAGTTTTGGATACAAACTGAAGTTCCATACATTCACTACACTTGCATTCGTTCGAGTCAAAATTTTACCAGCATTCCTAGGTTTAAGCGTTCAGATCAGATGATCCTGTTGGGGTCTTGTCCAGACCCACCTACTTTTTATACATTATCTCCGTTAGAATTAGGATTACCACTTAGCGTAAAAAGCTAATGATGGAGGTTTTGGATTAAATCATATGAAAAACGCTGCAAATTATTTCACAATGGTTTATAAAGTTATGTTTTATTTATTTTTCATTAATATTAATTTTTTTACGTCAGATCATTGGTCTGTAATTATTATAAACCCCGAATGTATTAAATGATCAAAGCTTGGCGCATCGTGCCTCCCAAAAGGGACCCTTTACAGTTCCAGGACCGTACAATTTTACGCTTTATGGTAAATGTCATTGTCAGTGACATGAAAAATAAATATAAATAAAAAAGTTGACAGGAAGAAATTATCCTCAAAGGCCCCTCGGCTGTTCAGTGCGTCTCCGTACCTTTTAATATTTTTCTAGTTGTCCTAAAAGAGCCCCATCTAAATTTCAGCACCGTGAGTCGATTAGAAGAGAAAATAGGCTCAGGGGTCCCGAAGCTTATCAGAGTCCCTCCAAACATTCATACATTGGAATTGTATTCTGGATGTTCAAAAGGACGTCCATTTCAGGATTCAGTCGATTAAGAGAGAAATTGGGCTCAGAGGCCCCTCAGCTGATCAGTGTGCACTGATATTGAATTCTAGTTGACTACCACAAAGGAGCTCCATTTCAAACTGCTGGATCTTTAGGGTGTCATCAATATGCCTGAGTAGATATAAGTACCTGCAGAGGGAAAATTAATGCAATTAATTGAAACATCTATACTTTACTAGTCCCCCCTGATCTAAGTATACCGACATTTGAGACCTACCTACTGAACATTTTTGAGATCAAATAGAAAATCTACAAATGCCATACTAGTCCATCCGCACGGACAATCTCTATACCCAGTGAGAACCAAGTCTCGTATTGCCAAGCAATCACATAGCCAAGTTATCAATAAATCATCGCAACGAGACGCGCCTAGATAAGTAACAAAGTAGAAATTCAGCCCAACATCCTCCCCCTCACCACCACCACCTGACATTACTTTGTCGGCTCAAACTTAATTTTCTTTTCACATCCTGTGAGGGACCCCCGCAGCCCATACATTCCAACCTTTTCCTCCTAGGCGGCCAAAAATGTGTGATATCCCCCCAATAAGACGCTTTGCGTACAGAAGATAGGTACGCATGAATGATTTCACCAATATCGGCTAAACCAATAGTCCGATTCTCTTGCTCTTATTGACTGCGTTTGCTTCTTCAACGGCTTGAAGATCGAATGTAGTGTTCCAGCAAGTTACACTCAATCGAAAATCGAAAACTATTCATACGGAAAAAATTACGCCATTGGAGACTAAAAAAATTGGGGAAATGGTGCAGAGGATGTGTCAGTGATGATTATTGATCACTATGCCTATTGAAGTTGCAGTTATTGTTAACCAGGAAATATATTGTATGACAAGGAGCGGTAGTTATCCCTTCAAAGGGTGGTGGCGATTATCCTGCTACACAGAGCAAATCCTCAAAGCTGAAAAGCCCAGAAATTATCCTTAGTTGCGGCAGTACAACAATCTAAATTCATCTTGTGTTCCAGCAAGTGACACTTAATCGTAAATCGAGGATAGTTCATACAGACAAGATTACGCCATACAGGAGACTCCCTATATAGCATTTACAAGTCAAGTTAACCTTTTTACAAGTCAAATTAACCTTTTTACAAGTCAATTTAACCTTTTTACAAGTCAAATTAACCTTTTTACAAATCAAAATAACCCTTTTACAAATCAAAATAACCCTTTTACAAATCAAAATAACCCTTTTACAAATCAAAATAACCCTTTTACAAATCAAAATAACCCTTTCACAAATCAAAATAACCCTCCTTGAGCAATGCGCGAAAATCGTTGAAGGAAAAAGAAATAGGAGTCCATTCCTCAACCCAGCCGAATACGCGTTCTCAAAAATCAAGGCCCATGCAAGAGGTGAGTTGGGAAACTCCAACCGTCAACATGACCTTACGGAAGTCATTTCTCGTGGCGTTTCAACTATAAGCAACACCGACTGTTCAAATTATGTTGTTGATGTACTTTTGAAACTTCCGACAGCTGCCGCAGGACAGCCATTGGTCTGACCGTTTTTTTCCGGGACTCATATTGATCAACCTTCTTCCTCAACCTTCATTCAACTTCATTTTTTTGTTGGAAAATTTTGATGTATTTTTGGTTGGAAAATTGATATATTTTTTAAATTGAGTTTTTGATGGAAAATTTTGATATATTTTTGTTGGAAAAATGATATTTTGCAATTATTATAGCATTTACAAGTCAAATTAACCTTTTTACAAGTCAAATTAACCTTTTTACAAGTCAATTTAACCTTTTTACAAGTCAAATTAACCTTTTTACAAATCAAAATAACCCTTTTACAAATCAAAATAACCCTTTTACAAATCAAAATAACCTTTTTACAAATCAAAATAACCCTCTTTGAGCAATGAGCAAAAATCGTTGAAGGGTAAAGAAAAGAAACTGAATACATTGAATACGACAAAGTAGGTGTAATAATAAATAATTAAGAAATATCAAGTTTCCAACAAAAAATATATCAAAATGTTCCATCAAAAACTCAATCAACAAAAATATCAAATTTCGAACCGAAAATTCATCAACATTTTCCAACAAAAAAATGAGGTAGGAAGGCAATGAGGTCAATCAATATATAGAGTTCCGAAAGTAGGTTGTGCAATATAAGTCCTATGAGTGAGGATATGAAAATTACTTGAAGATCACAGTGAGAAGGAATACTGGTGTAGAAATTCATGAAAAAGGAATGCCAGTTAAACCCGTACTCCTATTTCTTTGCACTTCAACGATTTTCGCGCATTGCTCAAGGAGGGTTATTTTGATTTGTAAAAGGGTTATTTTGATTTGTAAAAGGGTTATTTTGATTTGTAAAAGGGTTATTTTGATTTGTAAAAGGGTTATTTTGATTTGTAAAAGGGTTATTTTGATTTGTAAAAAGGTTAATTTGACTTGTAAAAAGGTTAATTTGACTTGTAAATGCTATATTACACCTACTTTGTCGTATTCAATGTATTAAGTTTCTTTTCTTTGCCCTTCAACGATTTTTGCGCATTGCTCAAGGAGGGTTATTTTGTTTTGTAAAAGGGTTATTTTGATTTGTAAAAGGGTTATTTTGATTTGTAAAAGGGTTATTTTGGTTTGTAAAAGGGTTATTTTGATTTGTAAAAAGGTTAATTTGACTTGTAAAAAGGTTAATTTGACTTGTAAAAAGGTTAATTTGACTTGTAAATGCTATAGAATTCAAATGGAGGTGGAATGGTGTAAAATTTGTCAGTGATGATTCATTATTATGCTTATCAACGTTGTAGTTATTGATAAACAGGAAATGTATTGTATGGCAAGGAAATTATGGAAACGGAGTATTTATCCCTTCAAAATGTAGAGGGGATTAGCTAGCTACACCCAGAAGATATCCAGAAGATATGCTAAAGATATAATAATATTACATAACTTTAGTCAGAACCACGTGTTATGTTTTCTTCTCATGACAACCCACTTTCAGGGAGGTGTTCATGTTACAAGTTTCAGTCATGCAGCATAACCGTGTTAGCAAATTTTCGTGATTATATGTACGACAATGGTTAGCTATATATTTTATATATTTTACAGTAATAAAGCAAAAACTGTTTCCATGTACTACTGTGGTATTCAAATATTTTGGATTTCAAGCAGTATTTAATTTTTTTGTAGCTTTGATGGTCCTGATGAAATTTCAGTACAGTGTTCATCATGATTTTGTGCAGAAATGTGTTAATGTTGTAATTCATAGGTAGTTGATAAATTAATTGTTTGCTATTTTTAGTTTTTTATTCAGCATTTCTTTCAATTTGTTTGATATTTTTGCCAAAGTACGGAATTTTACAAAATATGCTGAAAATATGGGATTATGACTATGGGAATGTGACCGCTCGTACAACTCGGACAGTCCCCTATGGGCCCGCTCGTACATCTAGGGTTGTTCAATCCGGGACTGCTCATGTACACTGTTTTGAGCGTGGGACCGTTCGTACAAAAACCCCACGTCGAGTACCAGGGGCGAGCGCTTTCGATGCGAAGACATCATCATCAGGCCGTCGAAACAGTACTGAAATCAGTCAGTCGGTCTGTTCTTTACATAGAGGGGTGAGTGATGTGGAAAGGGAGAGAGGTGGTGTTACCCCGTCACTCACCCCTTTATAGAAAATGACAGACCGACTGTCTGACTTCAGTACTCGGCCTGATGATGAATGCTTTCGCCCCCAGTACTCGACTTGCTAGTGACGATGGATTCCTCCAAAAGGTCAGAAAATTATAATAACAGTTACTGATTATTCCTGATGATGACGTAACCGTCGAAATCGATTTAACTTTGTAACTCTTTATTTTTGTGGAATTAGGCAACGTTCTGCTTTAACTTTGTTTTTCATTATTTATAGAAATGGGTTTCCACTACATCGTCGCGAGTGATTTAGTTCGTAATAATTAATAGTTGTAATTACACAAATAAAATACACAGTTCTGTGTGTTCCGTTCCAATTGTGTACCAATATTGTTCATTTAGAGTCATGAAAATACATATAATATATAGTCGGTATGGGGAATGATCACCGTTGGTCTTCAATATACGGTGAAGTGGTGAAACGTGCAAGGAAGTTGTAGACGGTCAAGGCAAGAAAATCCCAAGAACGGGTTCCCGAGATATTGCGGTCGGGAGCCGCTCAGTGCGAGGAAATGGGTCGAGTCCACTTACAACGCCCTCTTTTTTTCCTACTCTTTTCTCTGCATAATTTAAAACGGCTTTTTGTTAAGCCATCGCTCTTCCTTAGACGATGAAAGAGTGGTTGGGAGGATTTCTGGGATTTAGAAGAAAAAAAAATTCCTTCTCCAGGCTAGTATAAGAAAACTCCGTGGAATTGAGGAAGCTATTCCATTCACCCAACCTAATAGTCGAGTGTTTTTCTTTGTTATTCCATTTTATCTACTAGTTTGATTTATAAAAGTTCTAATCAAGCAGCATAACCATATGAGCCAATTTTCTTTACTTTCCTTGGATAATAATTAATTATATTAAACTAGAGGCCTGTTAGGGCTTAGAAAGCCCTAATCTAGTCCGTATAAAGTAGTACCTAACAGGAACTCAGCACATTATAGTAACGATATAAGTCCTACCTATTTGTGGCGTTATGCGAATGGCGACACTTGAGGCCGTCTAACACTGAAATCGGTCCGCGAAGTTCTTCACAATTTCAAAGATCGTTCAGAAATAACTCTCCTAGATGTTAGTAACTACACTACGTTTCTTACTTACCGTGGCAACTGTTGTTACTGCCACAGCCTAATAAACGGAGAGTCTCCCTATCAAATTTCAACTTCCTACAGTGAACAGGAAAGAATTTAGCTCACTCAGCCGATCAGAAAAGACCCCATCACTTCACTCGTCTCTTAATGTCCCAGAGAGTCTACCTATCAAATTTCAACTTCCTACAGTGAACAGGAAAGAATTTAGCTCACTCAGCTGATCAGAAAAGACCCCATCACTTCACTCGTCTCTTTTAGTCTACCTATCAAATTTCAACTTCCAACAGTGAACAGGAAAGAATTTAGCTCACTCAGCTGATCAGAAAAGACCCCATCACTACGTTTCTTACTTACCGACACTTTTGCAACAAACTTGGGGCCGGCCGTGCTGATTCGGAATTATATATAAAGTCCGCTAAGTTCTTCAGTTTCAATTTCTTCGTTCAGAAATAACTCTCCTAGATGTTAGTAACTACACTACGTTTCTTACTTACCGTGAATTGATGGCAACTGTTGTTACCGCCACAGCCTAATAAACAACTATCGTTGATAAGGACCGCCTAGAACACGATCAAGGCGGGTATAGAGACGAACGGCGACACTTTTGCAACAAACTTGGGGCCGTGCTGATTCGAATGAGCAGTCTAACACTAAAATCGGACCGCGAAGTTCTTCACAATTTCAAAGACCGTTCGGAATTATATATAAAGAAGATTACTTTGAAATTTGAGAAATTTGTCTGCAAAAATATGTTAACTACAAATTTTAAATGGAAAATAACGAAATATTGATTTTATTCTGCTGCTCATAGATTTATTAGAAGTTTTTGGAGTTTTAGCAAGGAACATGTTTTAGCCATCACCCACCGTTTTCATGTCACGATGATCTGTCACACAACTTTTCTTGTGAGTTTCACGTACAACCAAGCCGTTGGTAGGAAAATGGAACTTCCGCAGTGTTCATCGCACGGAAATCGATCACCATTCGTTGGAAAGCTCTCATTTTACTGAAGATTAGTAAGATATTTATGTCGTATACTTGTATTTATTTACGACATAAGCCGCATCCAATAATGCGATGTTATAAATGGATAGTAAACAATATTATTGTGCCGCTTGTAAGCCTTGTTTTATTGTCACTTAGTTAAGGTAGTACATAATCTTGGTTATAGTTGTGACGCTTGGTGGCAGGCTAATTAGCTTAGCAATATAACTATAAGAAAACAAAATAAAATGCTTCCTTTTAAGGTAGCATTCAGTCATCATAAGCGCTATAAAGTTTTGTAAGTCCTCACGCGACCCCTAATTAGCGGGAAGAAAGCATGTTCCATGTTTTAGCATTTTACCCTCGGGCTCAAAGCGGAAAGCACCCCGGGCGTTCGGGGGGCGAAGCTCTCCTGGCGGGTCAAGGGACGAAGCACATTTTAATCAAATTCAAGTAAATATTTAGCATGATTTTGTCCACAAATTTTTGAGTGTTTTACTTTATACTCGTAAAAGTTTTATTAATATTATTCAGCTAAAAATGTGACCGTGCAAGGGAAAAGAGCCCAAATTCCAAAGTACCAAGGGACCAAAATCAGGCCTGGACTGATAAGGAAAGAGCCCATAATTTCAATCAGCTCTTAATGTCCCAAAGAGTCACTCTATGAAATATCAACTTCCTAGGGTGAACGGGAAAGAATTAAGCTCACACAGCTGATCAGAAAAGAGACCACCATGTCAATATTGTATATCTATAAAAGAGGATGTATGTGTATATATATGTATATATATGTATATATATATATATATATATATATATATATATATATATATATATATATATATATATATATATATATATATATATATTTATTTATTTATATTTATATATATATATATGTATATATGTATATAGCATTCGCACTTTGAATTAAACCTTTCGCGAATTGAATTAAACTTTGTGCGAATTGAATTAGACTTTCCGCAAAATGAATTAAACTTTTCCCAAAATGAATTAAACTTTTCGCAAATTGAATTAAACTTTTCGCAAATTGAATTGAACTTTCTGCAAATTGACCTTAGGCGAATTTGTTGTTTTAATCAAGACAAAATGTATCTATTGGTGAGTGCTATATGGATATATTGTGACAAATCGTGCAAGTGATGGAACGAGCACAAAAATTGAAGATTTAAACAAATGTTTATTGAGCTTTTCACGATGTAGGTTTAATTCAATTTGCGGAAAGTTTAATTCAATTTGCGAAAAGTTTAATTTAATTTGCGAAAAGTTTAATGCAATTTGCGAAAAGTTTAATTCATTTGGAGAAAGTCTAATTCAATTCGCGGAAAGTTTAATTCAATTCGCGAAAGGTTTAGTTCAAAGTGCGAATGCTATATATACATGTATGTATATATGTATGTATGTATGTATATATGTATGTATGTTGACTATAGACTCCGAAACCGCTCGACAGATTGTAATGAAACTTTCAGGTATTATTAGGCATGATTCAAGGATTGTTCCTGTAAAGTTTGGTGCAAATCCGTTCAAAGGGCTCTGACCCAGAGGGCATACAAGGGTGCAGTCAGGTTTTAGAAATTTATTGTTTACAAAATTAACTACCCAAGCCAAGACCGAAGGCAGAGTGAGGAGGAGGAGGAGGAGGAATTGTCTCTTAATGACCCAGAGAGTCTCCCTGCCAAATTTCAGCTTCCTAGGGTAAACAGTAGAGAACTTAGGTCACTCAGTTGACCATGAAAAAGCCCATAATTTCAATCGTCTCTAAATGACCCAGAGAGTCTCCCTATCGAATTTCAACTTCCTAGGCTGAACAGGAAAGAATTTAGCTCACTCATCTGATAGAAATCGTCAAAACAAACACGCGCGAAGAAATGGCCCGAACTGCGTGATGGCAACCATAAAAAATTTTTGGGAGCCAAACAAACCGGTTTCCCGTCCCGCTCTTCGCACAAAATACTAAATCACGTCCATCACCTATCAATAATGCAAACCATGCTTCAATCTCAACACCCGTACAGCAACCCGTCAAGGCTCCTCCACTTGTCACGAATATCCGCCGCTAACAAAACGACCTGTTAACAACCATAATAACAAAAGTTCGGGAACTAAGAAAATTGGGTGCGAAGGGTAGCACCGTTTATGAAGTAAAAGGATGTTTTGGAGGTTCAAACCTAGCCAATGTTGTGCGCCGGAACTCGCTGATCATTTTACGACCGCTCCCGTCAGAATCGGTCCAGCCGTTTAGCCATCTATTGGTAACATAGTTAGGAACATAGAAGCATAAATAGATAGATAGAAACAAACTTTGAGTTTTATATATTATAGCAAAATCATACCCGGACTGATTAGGAAAGAGCCCATCATTTCAATCAGCTCTTATTGTCCCAAAACCCCCCTTTCAAATTTCAACTTCCTAGGCTGAACTAGAAAGAATTTAGCTCACTCAGCTGATCAGAAAGAAGACCACCATTTCAATCGTCAACTAATGACTCAGAGAGCCTCCCTGCCAAATTTCAACTTCCTAGGGTAAACAGTAGAGAATTTTGCTCACTCAGCTGATCATGAAAGAGCTCATCATTTTATTCGTCTTTTAATGACCCAGGTCGCGAATGCGCAAATCTGGATTTATTTTGATTCAAAATTCTTGTTAGGCATACGATTCAATCTGAATATATGTATGTTATAACTACTCCAGGAATTATTATTGTCAAAATTTATTAAGTCAGACTGAAATGAAGCTACGTTTCGTGTTGAAAACACGGATTGTGTCTAAATTATGCTTTTGTTATTTTTCATAAACTCTTGCCGAGTCCAGTGATTAACCATGTCAAATTTCTCCCTTGATGGGAAAAACAAAAGATCATGGATATGTCTAGTACCTACTGCTTACCAGTTGGTACCTACTACTCAATTGTATATCAACCATGTAGTGCCTTCATTTCACAAGATTATTCCATTACGGTTATCGTAGTTTTTAACTTGGAGCATGCCCTCTGCAGTCCTTGACACTACGATGGCTTAGAGGTCATGAAATGTCGTGGTAAAATGAGAGCATTCCAAAAAGTGGCGAACGATTTTCCTACTATGAAAACTATGGGAGTTACTCTTCCCTAGTAACGCCTTGGTAGTACGTGAAAATCAATAGAAAATGTGCCGGTCGGGAAAAAAAGTGTCGGTCGGGAAAAAAAAGTGTGAATGATGGTCGGTCGGGAAAAAAAAGTGTCACGAAAAATTCCTTGACCCCCAGCCAAAAGACATATCCATGTCAAAAATATAAAAAGTTGATGCGAGGAAAAAAGAGTTGAGATTTTCGTGTATTAAGAATGTTGAGTATTTAATAACAAAGAAGAATAAAGAAGAGGAACAAGAATTACGACAACCCAGAGAGTCTCCCTAGCGAATTTCAACGCCCTAGGGTTAACTGGATGGTCGAAATCTCAGATGATCGAAATCGACAAAAACAAACACGCGCGAAGAAAGGGCCCGAACTGCGTGTTGGCAACCACAATAAAATTTAGGGGTCCAAAAAAATCGGTTTCCCGTTCCGCTCTTCGCACGAAATATCAATTTCCCGTCCATCACTTATCAATAATGCAACCCATGCTTCACTCGCAACACCCATAGCAACCTGTCAAGGCTTCTCCACTTATCACTAATTTCCGCCACTATCAAACTTCCTGTTAGCAACAATCATAATAACAAAATTTCGGGATCTAAACAAATCGGTTGCGAAGGGTAGCGCCGTTTATGATGTAGAAGGATATTTGGGAGGTTCTCAGACCTAGCCTATATTGTACGCCGGGATTCGCTGATCATTTTACAACCGCTCCCATCAGAATCGGTCCAGCCGTTTAGCCATCTATTGGGAACATTCATAGAAACACACATGCATACATAGATAGATAGATCGAAATAAATTTTGAGTTCTATATATAAGGAAATCATTTGAAATGACTAAACTTAATTATGATTAATGATTTTGAAACGTATGTACTCTGAACTTTTTATTAGAACCTCATAATACTCATACGGTGGATACAGCTTTCGTACAAGTACGCAACCACGAGAGACATTTTATGTCTTTGCGCCCCCTTTCCCCTTCCTATAAAACCCCGTATTGTATTCTAGAGCCACTCAGCTGATCTGGGATCGGTCAGTTGTGTTCAGAAGTCCCTCAAGGGCCCACATACCAAATCTCAGAATCGTGGGATCATTAGGGAAAAAACTGGACTCTAGAGCCACTCAGCTGATCTGGGATCGGTCAGTTGTGTTCAGAAGTCCCTCAAGGGGCTACATACCAAATCTCAGAATCGTGGGATCATTAGGGAAAAAACTGGACTCTAGAGCCACTCAGCTGATCTGGGATCGGTCAGTTGTGTTCAGAAGTCCCTCAAGGGGCTACATACTAAATCTCAGAATCGTGGGATCATTAGGGAAAAAACTGGATTCTAGAGCCACTCAGCTGATCTGGGATCGGTCAGTTGTGTTCAGAAGTCCCTCAAGGGCCCACATACCAAATCTCAGAATCGTGGGATCATTAGGGAAAAAACTGGACTCTAGAGCCATTCAGCTGATCTGGAATGACAAATTTGATCAGAAGAGCTTCATATGGCTACATACTAAATCTCAGAATCGTGGGATCATTAACTCTACTGGGTTCTAGAGCCACTCAGCTGATCAGTTATCGGTGAGTTACATTCAGAAGTCCCTGTAGGGGCTAAATACCAAATTTGCCAGAGTGCTTTCGATCTCTAGGGAAAACACTGGACTCTCGAGCCACTGAAATTATCTGGAAACGGTCAGTTTGTGTTCAGAAGTCCCTCACGCGGCCCACATACCAAATCTCAGAATCGTGGGATCATTAGGGAAAAAACTGTATTTTAGAGCCACTCAGCTGATCTGGGATCGGTCAGTTGTGTTCAGAAGTCCCTCAAGGGGCTACATACTAAATGTCAGAATCGTGGGATCATTATTGATTCATCACGTGACGCGCCATATTTGAAACCTCCTCGCCATAAGCTTTTCCATTATGAGCGCTCACACATAAAATTGCATATTTGACACCCGTGCGTTGCACGGCCCCCCCCCTACCGGATAGGTTTGGGGTCCAGGGGCCAGGGTGCTTCTCTCGGACAACAAAAGTCGAATGCAAAATTACCGGACTATTTCCATCATTAAAATCAGCTCTTATTGTACAATGAGTCACCCGATCAAGTTTTTAATTTCCTAGGCTGACCACCAGAGAATGTAGCTGACTCAGCTGATCCGAAAAGAGACCATTTAATCGTATCTTAATGACTCAGAGAGTCTCCCAATCAAATTTCAACTTCCTAGGGTTAACAGGATATATTTTAGCTCACTCAGCTGATTAGGAAAGGACCCATAATTTCAATCGTCTCTTAATGTCCTAAAGAGTCACCCTATCAATTTTAACTTCCTAAAGTGAACAGGAGAGAATTTAGCTCACTCAGCTGTTCAGAATAGAGCCGGACTCGGACACATAACTTTCCTAGTTTTCATTTCATTTTTATATAAGGACCAGAACCCACGACCTCCGCATTGCCTACTATCGCAGAGCTCTAAAACTTTCAACAAGAGACCAGTATGTAACACTGTTTCATACCTTTCTAATTCCATTTTGGGACACTACTTCAATTCAATTGAGAATGTCGTTCACTTGAAGTTATATCATACAATGATATTTGCGTTACGTTTACTTCTTACAATTGCAGAGCTAAAGTGGGCTACAAAGAACGTTGTACTAATCCGCAGTAACATAAAAGGATTCACATCCTCATATAATTTTTAAGTGAAATATATTATTATTCAACATTAAGAAAATATTTTCAGTCACACTGAGATGTGTGAATCCACCACCACACTTTTATTTTTATTTATTTTATTTTATTTTTTTATTTTGTTTTTTTAATTTTTTTATTTTATTTTATTTTATTTTTTATTTTTTTATATTTTTTTTAAGGGTTAGGAATAAGAAGTATATTCGGAATCAGCTTTAAATTTCTTATGTGAAAGGGACAAAAAATAATCTTGTCGTCCCGAATTGGTCAAATTAAACACTATGCGTCGGGATGGACAACAACAGCCCACATCCACAACCTATGTAAGTAATATTGACTCCTAAAAATACATGATTTTACAAATGACGTTTTAGCCTTTCTCTCTTGTAAAACCAATCATTCAGGGATTCAAGTAGTATTTCGAAGTAGTAATGCAACTAATGCCAACTATAAGTTGGCGAGTGATCAAATTACGGCAGTAGATTCAATCATGAAACAGGTTTAGTCAATCAAAACATCTTGGCATGGAAGAAAAACCTCTAAATAATGATTCTGATTCAAGACGGATGTGTCTATAAAAAGATCTAAGCGTGGGCCATTGAAAAACCTTCTATCAAAGGAAGACGCATCGTGACCGATAAAAGCAGAAGTTGAACATTTCTAAGGCTAGATCTCTATTTGCAAATCACTCAAATTCCGTCGTATCATGTGGTGTCTTACGATCTAGCACATAATGATTTATCGATATTAAAACAAATAAATTGTACTGTTATACATAAATCAGACATTAAGGTGAAACACGCATGTAGAAACGTTGGAGATCAATTAAAAAAACCAATTTAAGCACAGAAAGGCTTTTATTTGTAATGTCTTGCAGAAACTAATTTCAAAGATGCGCAGGTTATCACAAATAAATCCTGGAATTGAAAATATCCTCACATTAAAGGGGAAAAAAGTTCCAGTTTTGCTGCATGATCGTATGAGCGAATTTTCGCAAATTATCGTATTTTATTATGTTATATTGTTATGAAATTTGAGGTCTTTGAGTGAAAAAAAATTGTGAGGTATCAGTTTTATGAAGAAAAAAGAAACTAGTTTTAGTAAATAATATTCTGCGAGAGAGAGAGAAAAAAAAAGTTTTTGATGTGTTGAAAAATTACAAAAACTGGCTAAAAATGGCTAAGTAAAACTTGTAATTTTTTTTTTTTTTTTTTTTAGCAGAACTTCAGTCAACATAAGTTAATCAACAATTAACTAGATCATTAATAAAGTTATGCTGAAAAATAGACTTAAATTTCGTCAAAATTTGCTGAAAAATCAATAAAAACTGCTAAAAAAGGTAGTAATCCAAAATCTTTTTTGAATCGCAGAATATTATTTAGAATGTGTTTTTGAACTGAAATTGGTCGTTAACTATTTTTTACACTCAAAGTGTTCAAATTTCAAAACAATGTAACATAATATTAAGATAAGTTAAGAAAGTTCGCTCATATTAAATATATTGTTTTATTATTAAATATATTTATTGCCACAAAACTTTTACGTTAGATACAAACACACATATACAAACACACGTTTGTTTATTATAATATAGCATCATCAATTAGTTCGATTTAACTTAATTGTGGACGTAACCGCGTAGCATAGCTAGTGTGCGGTCCGTTCTTGGCTAGCCGTAAGTAGTTTTAATGTTTTTGATTCCTCATTCCTTGTGATGTATTAGTTCTTAGATAGGTGGTTCAGGTGGAGAAGTAGATTGAGTTCTATGTGGTATAATAGGAAGTAATTAGTTTAGAGTGAAATAGGTCTTCTCTCATATTCAAGAAGTGGCGATTAATGTTTTTAGATATGATATGTAGGTTTAATTTGTAATTGTGCTGATTTTGGTAGAAATTGAAGAAATTGTTAATAACAATACATATTTTATAAAATGGGGCTGACATTGTGAAGGTCTTCTTTACAAGTGGGATATGTATTCTGTGGGGTAGTCCCCTAGTGTACCTTATATTTTGGGCTAAAATGGATTTCCTTTTACATGCATACATAATTAGGTTTTTAGCATATACTTAGCTGTTAAATGCTTAAAACTCGACATTTTTGGAATAAGTTTTCTGTAGGGTAAGTTAATGGTAGTTTAAATGTTAATTTTAATATTCTTTTTTGTATCATATAAAGTGGTTTTATCACAGATCTGTATGTACCAGCCCAACTGATGATGCCAAATTGCATCACTGATTGGACTAGGGCCATGTATATCATTCGTTTTAGTTTTTCTGATAGGAACCTTAAGTTATACATGTAGTACACGCACTTCCTTAATTTATCATTAACATACTTCGCATGGGGTTTCCATGACATTCTACAGTCTATAATAATACCTAAGTATTTAGCTTCATCAGCTCTCGACACTGATAGGCAGCACTCGCATCCAGTTGTGGTTCCGCATGCGTCTGAATGTGCCACCAACGTCTCACTATCCGGTCTGTCGTTACAGTTTTGATAAATAGGTAGGTATACGCATTTTTTTAAATTTAATGTTGAATAGTTGTCGATCATCCATTGGTTAACAATTTTCAAGTCTTCATTGGAATCGCTTAAGCATCTCACCCAATTTTTATTATAATTTATTAGGCATATGTCATCAGCAAATAGGATTAATTTACCTTTGGTATTCAAACCACATGCTTGATTTATATATATTAGGAATAAGATCGGCGCTAAGGCCGTTCCTTGGCTGATATTATACTCTTCTAGTTTAGCTGAATCACTATATACATTTCCCAATTGAGTTAAACTTTTTCCATTTAGGTTTAGTCCTTTTCCATTTAGGTTTAGTCCTTTTTCATTTTGGTTTAAACCTTTTCCATTTAGGTTTAGACCTTTTCCATTTAGATTTAAACCTTTTCCATTTAGATTTAGACCTTTTCCACTTAGATTTAAATCTTTTCCATTTGGATTTAAACCTTTTCCATTTGGATTTAAACTCAGGAAATTATCGTGGAGTTAGAGGTAAAAGTACCCAAGTCACAAATTCAACACGTGGGAAAATCAAATGCAGAATATTATGATTATTTAACTGTTGTTATTATTGGTGATCAATATCATCAAACTATGTATCCAACCTAAGAAAATAATCATATTTACCAAACTAACTTTTGAAATTTTAATTTGATTTTTGCACAATATGAATTTACCTCTTCGGTACTTTTACCTCTAACCCGACGTTATTATGCCACAACTTGAAAATTAAATCATGCAAGTGTTTTTTTATACACAGAAATGTAATATATATAATAATGAACAAATGTTTTTTGAACACAAGAATTTCTCATTAACGGAAGTTATAAATTAAGTTATAACTATCCGTTTCCTATTTTTTTACTTCTAGCCTAATGAAATTTTAGTAGGTAGGCACTTACTTACTATGATGGGGCTAACTACTGACGTTTTGATGGAGTTTAAATCCAAATGGAAAAGGTTTATTTCTAAATGGAAAAGGTTTAAATCTAAATGGAAAAGGTTTAACACCTATAGCTACAACCTGCTCACGGCCCATCAAGTATGATGAGAACCAATCGTGAGTGATTCCTCTGATTCCTATGGATTCTAGTTTTACCAGCAAATGTTTCTTATTTATGCAGTCAAAGCATTTGGAAACGTCTAAGAAGCAACTGAAGATTTTGTTTTTCGAGTCGTACGGTCATGCTGCATGACTGGAACTTTTGAGATGGCCTGATAAGGCATTCAAGAGGAATAAAACACATTCCCTTGTACTGGTGTGGGTGAGAACGAAATTTCAGTTTTCTCTGATCCGTTTAGTCAACATGCGCCTTAGGGGCACGAGGAAGAAGATTAGGAGCCCAAAGGTGTCAAGGACGCAGCCGGAATCGAAGGATTTCAACTATAGGGGGGGACACTTTTTGGAAATGAATCAACGAATGTTACACAAGATGTTGTACAAAGTCAAACATGTTATACAAGATGGTTAAATAAATTCTATTTTATGGTGCAAAGAAAAAGGAAGAAATTTAATGTTCCGCAAAGGCGAGTACGAATCACGAGAGCAAGATTACACATATGGGATGTTCCCGCGGAGTGTTCTCATTAGGTAACTCAGAATATAAAAAATCGCAGTGACCACGAAAAAAGACTGTTGTGGCAACTGATAAAAACCTTTTCACCCCAGCGGTTCGCCCAAAGGAGCTGAACAAGCACAAATAATAACTGCCAACTTCTGCAAACTTTATAAAGAGGGAACACTGCGGAGATGGGGGGAAGGGTGCAGTTGGCAGAGCGGAGTTCGATCCTCAGGGCTGCGTGATGTCCCTTATTTATTATTCTTCCCGAAAAGTTTTCTTTGGTCTTAAGATATCTTCGGGATATCTAAAAAAAAAAGAAAGGAAGATAAATTAACATATTTCGAAAATTCACAATCATCTTCGGAGTTCCATTCCCACAGTTGAGACCGAGAGGCTAAATTCGGTTGATACTCTCAATATTCCCAACTTCGATGGTGTCTGACGGGCTTTACTTCTAATCGAAAAGCGATAAATCATAACTCTCGGCTCGTTCGCGGTAGGAGAAAAGGCTGTCATGATTCGAACGATTGGATTCATAACAGTGAGAAAGTTAAAATCTATTAAGTCATTGACTTTAACGCCCTTTTTCGGAAAAATGACCAAATATTAATTTATTATTGATATAACATTATTTTGATGTCTACATATTCAGTTTCCCTTTAGCAACGGAAAAATACCTTTAGCAAAGCTATTAGAGTCATAAACAATTTTTAAAATGACATTTTTTTAATAAATTTAAAATTTTTTTAAATAAATTTAAATATACTTTAATTTTTATGAAATTGTGAAAATACATAATGGATTATATATATATATATATATATATATATATGGAAAGCGCATAATGGATTATATATATATATATATATATATATATATATATATATATATATATATATATATATATATAATATGAAAAAGGTTAGAATAGGAATCGTGTCTGCTTCAAAACGGATTTCCGTTTCGGAATTTTTGGAATTTTACGGTGAACTTCACAGATTGGCAATATTTTGAACATGAACTAATAGAAGAACCAAACACAAACTAACACGATTATTGGCAACAGGTTTTTTCTTTTTCTTCGTAATAAATGAAATTTTGTAGCCCGGGAGTAGAAACGTTTAATAAAAGAGCTATTTTTTCAAGCCTCCAGGATCCAATTAGAAGTCGCAAAAAAGCAAAAAAAAAAGGTAAAATGAAACTAGATGCGACACTTTGGAAGCAATTGTGACCACTTGTTACGACTTTGACCCTTTTCAGTGAATTCAATCAATAGAAACCTTCTGTTCCCTCTTTCCAGAAATAGCCGCGGAAAACGTAGAACCATTCAAAAGTATAAGTAGGTTTCTGGAGTTATTGGAAGTCAGTTAACTGAACGCAGCAAGTTATTACTCAAAGGTTTGTTATATCAGTATTAGACTGCCTTTCTACGCAAATGTGGCCTATAATTGAAGCGTGGAAGTGCAAAAGGGTGTAAGTGACAAAAAATGCGAAACTCGTTTTTTTGCTTTTTACAGATCAAGGCCAAGTGATATCAAGTAGGTGCCAGTGCCATCGGAACCGTTTCTAGTTCCTACAGCAAATCGGCCCATGGTGGGGGATTTTAAGTTTCTGCTTTCTAAAATGTTGAATGTCTATGAATGCTGCAGTGCAAACTACATTACGCTATGAACTTGGTCCAACTGTTCATCTATTCATAGGTTACAGAGAAAAATGGGGTTTTTTTTAGTCATGTTCGTCTAAAGATTTGAATTGGCCTATAATGAAAATTTTGACAGAAAGCAATTGGATCCTTCTGCACTTCCTCGCTTCAATAAAACTGTGGGGATTAAGGGGTGTTATTAGATCGCAAAGAAAATTTTTGGACACGCAGCGTCCCAGGTTACCTCTATTTATATACTTCGGATGAAATTATTGAAACACAGAATGCGGTTTAGCTCACGCGTTCCACATAAACCCGTGAAACCCGCATATAAGAATGACTCAGATTTTGTATCTCATCACTACTATGTCAAGTTGTTTATTTATTCATCACCAGCGCTATATTTGAAACCTTCTAGTCATAAGCTTTTATTTTATCCCTCTACAAAAAAATGCATATCTTGCACCCCCCCCCCCCCCCCCCTCCCCCCGGTGGGTTTTTGGGTCCGAAGGCGCCATATTTGGAAACCTCCTCATCATAATCTTTCATTTGAGCCCTAAAACAGAAAATTCAGGTTTTATACCTTCCCCCGGATATGGGTTTGGGGTACTAAGGCGCCATATTTGAAACCTCCTCGTTACCTCGTCATAAGCTTTCATTGATTCTCATAAGATGAATTATCAGAAATTAACAAGCGGTTGCAATCATGTTCAGAATATCAATTATTGAGTATGACCACCTGTGTGTAAATAATTATTCATATAACCATGTTCACAACTCAGCTTGTTAGCCACGCACTTCATAGTAGCTAACATAATATGGTTGGATAAATCTAGAGCTTTCAAACGAATGGTCAACGAATTTTTTTTTTTTTTTTTTTTAAATTCTTTATTCAACTGTGTGTAAATAATTATTCATATAATCATGCTCATAACTCAGCTTGTTAGCCACGCACTTCATAGTAGTTAACATAATATGGTTGGATAAATCGAGAGCTTTCGATCGAATGGTCAACGAATTTTGTGGGATGAAAAAATACGAAGTACCATTTCTCTAGCAACGACTCGGTTGTAAGCGAAAATCATCAGTAAATTGTTGCAACAGATTTTCTTTGCACAAAAACGCAACACATTTCCGTTAACACAAAACGTTTCGTTTTCGGCTGGGGATGCCAAGGCTTAAAAACATTGTGTTGAAAGAAATAAGTTGATAAACAGCGATGCCAGCTGCAGAAACAGAATCAACAAGTGAGGATGGCTAGTTTAGTAAGTGACAATCCTCTTGGATAGGTACAACAAGTGTCGACTGTTCTCTATATATATCAACTGGTCGACTGGTATGAGATTATTTCTCAGTTCCTTCAGTTGAGAGCAGAGTTAGGCGCATTCGTAATCATAATAACGATTACAATTATAGGGTTTTAGAGTTCTGATTACAATCACGATTATAATCACAGACCTTGGATATATGATTACGGTAACAATTACACTTATGATTATATTCGTAATCACCGTTTTTCTGTAATTATATCCGTAATCATAACTTTATTTTTGCGATTACAACTGTAATCACAACTTTTTACGATAACTCTCTTTAGGATTGAGATACAAATTCCGTTCTTGCACCGAAAAATCAAGCTTTCCAAACGAAAGGATGAGTTTGTTGGCCAACACTTTTTGAGCACATTAAATTGGTCAAATTTCAAAAAATGTACTACCAAAAAAATCACTAAAAATGGCTTAAAACGGCTTAAAATCGTTAAATTTATATTTTTTAGCAAAATTTTAGCCAATAACAGATAATCAACAACGAATTAGAACACAATTAGAATTATGCAAAAACATGTGCTGAAAAATGTACTTGAATTTCATTAACATTTCCTAAAATATCGATTAAAAATCTGAAAAACTGCTAAAATGTCTGTATTGAATTGTAGAATATTATTTAGTACGAGATTATTTCCCACATAGTTGGTGGTTAACAATTTTTTTGTCTTGAAAGTGCTCAAATTTCAAAACAATGTAACATAATATAATACTTTAATCTACAAAATTCGCTCATACGATCATGCTACATGGCTGGAACTTTTTTGACTCTGCCTTTTCGACTCATAGCGCCCGGTTTTGCTTCCGAGACTGCAAGGCAGCGGAAGCTTTGTTTTCACTTTCGAAATGAAAAAAAATTGTTTGCTCCAAATCCAAAATTTCCACTCGCATTTTGCGTTTCAGAGCCTTTAACCAAAATTTGGTTCGGTGTCTGTCTGTCTGTCAACGTCCACATTTCCTTGTAACAGCCATAACTTCCACAATTTTGATCCGATTTTAACCAAATTTTCAGGGTCTCTTTACTTCTCCCCAGGTCCTTCCCATAAGCGGGTTAAGCTCTATCCTTTTCAATGGTCCCCTATGACCAACATCTCATCATGATCGAATCAACGGTAGCTTCTGCGCAGGCGCTAACGTTTCGAATTCCTTGTGACGGTCATAACTCGGTCAATGTTCGCAACGGATTTCAGGTCAGATTTTCAGTCCTTGGATGATGTGGGTAAGGTCCCTTGAGATCAGTGAAGCGCTGGGAAATAAGACAATCATCATAATTGCATTAGCGGTACGCTCTGCGCATGACTCCATCGTGAACTTGAAATATTCTTGTTACGGTCCTTGCAACACTTCGCCGTAATTTCCACAATTTTGATGCGATTTTCTTCAAATTTTTACGGATTGTGCGGGTATAGCTCTACATGTTCCCCTATCAGTTCCGTCATGATCGATTTTCTTCAAATTTTTACGGATCAACGGTAGTTCCTCTGCGCAGGCGCAAACAAAATTTTCTTGTTTCGGTCATAACTCAGGCAATTGTGAACGGATTTCGGTCAGATTTTCAGGGATGATGCGGGCAAGGTTTCTTGAGGTCCCGTATCAAATTCTTCGCGATCATCAGCAGCGGTACGCTAGGCGCATGCGCGAAAGTGATGTTTTTGTTACGGTCACAGCTTAGTTATGAGGAACATGCGGACTACATCCTGGATGGTCCCATATTAAAATCAAAATTTTCCTTATTAATTTCATTTATTATATGTACCATTCAGCTTCCAATTTCCCACCTTATTAATTCCCTGATGCCAGAACCGGTCGTTTCTAGTTTTCTGGAATTTAATGGTGACGTACTGTGAAGGTCACGAGGAAGCTCATGTGCCATTTCCTTGGCAGTGTATTTTTTTTTTTTTTTTCTCGTACCACTTGGCAACCCTGATCAGAACTCTAAAACCCTATTATTCTGATCGTAATCGTAATTATGATTATTATTACGCCCAACTCTAGTTGTGAGCCACTTTACACTATCGTAATTCGAGCTGTGCCGCCGTTGGGTGTTACAAAGGCAGAATACACACCTGTACATGTATATGTTCTCGTACAACAAGGTAGGTACTAACCAAGTAATCAACTATCAAAGCAACGGACCTCGACAGCGTTGGAGTGGTCAGGCGACACCGAGTGACCCTTAGCGCGCAATTAATTCCACCCAACAATAAGACAAATGGAGGGTTATCTTAGAAGATCGATGAACGCACACAACCCTTTTGAAATTGGCCGTCAGGTTACGCTGTGGAATGGTGCATCCTAGATTAATCTTCGTAATTTATGAAAGCACTGTACACATCGCAATCCACAGCTACTGTCAACTATTATTCAAATATAGACAGACAGAACTGTTGTAAACTGAAAGATGTCTTTGTATTATATCATACTGACTGAAGTGAATTATACTCGTTCAATAATAATAAGATTGTTCAAATAAAAATTTTTTATTTTAGGTTTAATACAGAAGTACACAACAGTAATACAATAACAATATAAATCACAACAGAAGTAAAATAACTTAATCCAAACTTCTTGGAATACTATGTGATTCACCTAAGTAAAAGTTCCAGTCATGCCGCATCACTTTAAGAGCGAACCCCCCCCCCTCCAATGATGAATGATAAATCGTTTTTAATTTGAGCACATTCGTTTTAACAAAAACTCGTAATTTTATAACAAACAAAATTTTGTTAATAACATTCTGCTTTTTACCTACATATCAATTTTTGAATTTTCACCAATTTTGGCAGTGTATGTAAATAGGTGTTTAGCCCATTTAAATGAAATTTGAGTAAGTAAATTTGAATGTATAACTATGAGTGAAAATTTCAGAATATTTTAGTTCACGGTAGATGATAAACCTGTTCTAAGTAATATTCAGCTAAGCCAATATATATATAAATTTAACGATTTTCGACCGTTTGTGCCATTTAATTTCCATATTTTTGAAATTCGAGAAATTTGGTTAATGGCATTTGAGCAAACAAATAGCAAACAAATAGTTCAAAAACACCTACTTACACATTTTGTTCCTAGTCCGTTCGAGTTGAGATAGAGGAAAGTGGCCAATATATCGTATCAATTTTCACATTTCTCTCCCAACTTACTCAAAAACGAAAATTTTTACTCTTTGATTTTGCTTTCTCACTACCGACAATAAATTGTCTGTCTGCCATCTGTGACGCGATTCAGAACGGATTTTGAGGTCATTTGAGCTGAAATTTGGAGGGTAGGCTCCTTCCATATCTGGAATTGACTGTATAGTTTTGGCTCTGATGATCCGTTTCAGTATTTTGCCTAAAACTTCAAAACTATGGATTTTTCGAAGTTTGTGCAGAGAGCTAAACCTCAGAGAGCTACATTTCAGTTCAAATTTATATATTAGTAAAAAATCATGTTTTAAACAAAAAACTGTGAATATAAAAACACATTTTCTGCCAACCCATGAGGTAAGGTGTACGGAAACGGTCGTCTCAATTATGACACTGATGGAATTCGAAGTACCTACCTATTCCAGTCTCCCCCTCGAGCATAGGACATTTCCCAGCATCTGGCCATCTCCAGTGTCATAAAAACCGACGAAACGTAAAAAATCCCGCGGTCACCTGAATAATAGTTCAATGCTTGTGACTAGTTCAAATTCAAACTAAGTAATCTTCAGTGAAGACTCACCCTACACTTGACTGTCTGTCCATCTGTGACGCGATACAGGCCGCATTTAGGTCGTTTGCACTGAAATTTGAAGAGTAGACTCTTAATACACCTGGGATTGAATGTATAGTTTTTAGCTCGGATCCGATTTAACGCCGCTTCCCACAGCCAAAAACGTGGCGACTATGTTTCAGTAGTTTGCCTTTCATTTAAAAACTATGAAATTCACAAGGTTTTTGCATGGAGCTAAACTTGTGGAAAATAAAATTTCGATCAAAATTAATGATTTATGAATTTGTATTTTAGTAAAAAATTATGTTTTAAACAGAACACCTTGCTTATATAAAACAAACATTTTTTTCTGCCAACTCTGGTGATTAGGCGTATGGAAACGGTCGTCCCAATTATGACAGTGATAGAACTCAAAGTATTCCAACCTCCCCTTCGAGCACATTTCCCAGCTATCTGGCCGTCTCCATGTCATAAAAACCGACGAAACGTAAAAAATCCCGCGGTCACCAAATGGCGAGGTAGGAAACCCACGAGAAATCCGGGAGAAAATGCTCAGAACGAACGGCACACGGAAGGTGGCCGTATCGGCTAGGGAGGAGGGTTTACTGGGACAGTCGCCACTACTATATTATATATAGTTCAATGCTTGTGACTAGTTCAAATTCTGAAGAATACTACACTTCACTCACCCTATACTTCACTCGCCCTACACTTGACAGTCTGTCCATCTATGACGCGATACAGGCCGTATTTTTAGGTCGTTTGAGCTGAAATTTGAAGAGTAGACTCTTAATACACCCGCTGTTGAATATACTTGTAGCTTTTTGCTCGGATCCGACCCAACGCCGCTTCCCACAGCCAAAATAGTGGCGACTATGTTTCAGTATTTTGCCTTTAACTTCAAAACTATGAAATTTACCGAGGTTTTTGTAGGGAGTTAAACTTGTGGAAAATGAAATGTCGATTCAAATTTATGATTTATGAACTTGTATTTTAGTAATAAAAGTTTTGGAAACCCATTTCAAAATGGATGTTAGTGAAGAAACGTTGTATATTTTCACGAAAAATAAAGAGTAACAATATTAAATCAATTTCGACGATTAGGCCATCATAAGTAACAAACAATAACTTAGTTAACTTAGTTAAGAAGTTAGCTAAGTTATTGTTTGTTAATGATGATGGCCTAACCGTCGAAATCGATATAAAATTGTAACTCTTTATTTTTCGTGGAAATAGACAACGTTTTTTCACTAACTTCCGTTCTGGTGATGAGGCATATGGAAACGGTCATCTCAATTATGACAGCGATAGAACTCGAAGTATTCCAACCTCCCCTTCGAGCATAGCACATTGCCCAGCCATCTGGCCATCTCCAGTGTCATAAAAACCGACGAAACGTAAAAAATCCCGCGGTCACCAAATGGCGGGGTAGGAAACCCCCTAGAAATCCGAGAGAAAACGCTCGGAGCGAACGGCGAACGCAAGGAGGCCGTATCGGCTAGGGGAGGGGGCTTATTGGGGCAGTCGCCACTTGAGCACCGCCGCATAAAAGATACACGTGACCCAGTTGAAGTTTTCGACGAGTCGTCCATGAATGTTTTACCCCTCAATTCCAAGGCGTGTCCACAAAGGCCCGATCCTTTTTCTACCTTTTCCCCCGAACTAAATTACTACTATTGAATTAGCCAAAGGGATCCGAAGGTGCTTGGCGGGTAGGCGTTGAAACTCGGAGTCTCAAGATGCATATACCATAGACCTCCGAAATACTCCTCCGATTTTTTTCTAGAATGCTCCGTTTGTTCAACGGTTATGTCCTGGAGATGAATACGAAGTAACAGGAACCACTTTGCTCAAAATACAACACTTCCGGATATCCTCTTTTTCGTGTTGCTTTCACTGAAATAGTAACGTTGTTTACCCTTGAATTCCTTATGATTAAACCTATTTTTAGGGAAACATTGGATCCCTTATTCTGAAAGGATATCTTCGCAATCAGGGTTCAGGTCAATATCAAATCCGACCGCTTGCCCTCGTTCAACGCAACGATTCCAAGTGCCAAAGCCCACCTCTTATTCATCGGATAAATTTTTAGCGAATTTTCAATGAAAATGGTTGAAGGAATATTTTCGCAAATTCAATATTGGAAGTTTTTACTCCTGAAATATATAGAATATAGACCTTTTTGACATTTCATGTCTTTACTTTGGCACACAGAATGGAAAAGTCTTACGCAGCGTTACCGAAAAGTATTACTTTTGATTTTCTGATGATTATCGCTTACAATAAAATCATTGCTACGGTACTGTAACTTAGGCATTTTTTATCGTACAAAAATCGTTCACCAGTCGTTGGAAAGCTCTCGATTTATCTAAATGTATTCTGTTAACTAACCACTGCGCAGTGCGTGGCCGACAATCTAAGGTATGAGCGTGGTTGTCTGAATGATTCTTTACATACAGGCGATCCTTCCCAGATAATTTTGTAAACATTATTGCAACCACAATTAGACTGGGAGACATAAATTTGATTAAAAGTTATTTTAAAAGAAACCACGCTTTTCATGGTTCATTAGCTCCACCCTGCGAACGGAATAAGATATCGTAGCTAATCTGGATTCACCATCATGTTCAACTCCAAAATATCCTAAAAATGAGGTGTTACTCTGCAAAAAATTGGAAAATTATTTCCAAGTACCCCTTTGGGTAATCCAACAATTTTAGGATTCCTTTCAGATTTGTATTGGCTTAAAACGCCAATAATTTATCAGGCACAGAACGCTCTCCATATTTCACTTCGATACCTTAAAAATTGTGGGAAAACGTTAAGAGAAGGGGGGGTTTCATTTGGAACACCCTGTATAAGTTTCCATGAAGAAAATTTTGGACATGTTTTATTTTCCAAGTGCCGATTTGGTAGTCCGAAAATTGGTGAATATTGTTATTGTTTTCGTTTTGCCCCTTTTATGAGATTTATTTATTCATTTTATTGTCATTATTTTTATTTATTTCTTTCATTTTATATTTTTATTTTATTTATTATTTTTTTTTTTTTTTTTTTTTTTTTTTTTTTTTTTTTTTTTTTTTTTTTTTTTTTTTTTTTTTTTTTTATTTTTATTTTTTTTTTGCCATTCCCTTGGGATTGTGTATAAAAAAAGATTGTAAGCAATTTTCAAATTTTCCGCCCCCACCCGAGCCACGGGCTGTATGTCTCGATGGTATGGGGACTACTCGTATATCTAGTATATTGTTATGAAATGGCTCAAAATAGCATCGAACGATTAACATCTCTCTCTTATCGGTGAGTCACTGTTTACATCATCTGTTTATATCCATAATCGCTCCCTAAGTTGACTCCGGCCCCGGAGCCGCGAATCACAATGGGCGAACCCTCTAACGTTCACCAGAACGTCCCTCAAAACCAAAATAATGAGCCAGATTGGCAAAATATTCCGTCAATTAACCCACAATCAGAGACATATTCTGAATCGAACCAATTTAAAGCGCCTCGAATAAAGAAAACCCGAAATGCAGCATTTGACCCCCTGAAAAAACCGTCAATTCAAAACAGCCCGCCGCAAATACCGGTGAATAACAGGTTTTCTTCACTTCAACCTGAATTTGAAGACGATAATATTGTCGATGACGTATCGATCAGCAGCATTCCATCACAAAAAGAACACAGCCGATCAGAGAGGCGTGGTCTGTCGGTAACATTCACGTATAAAGGGTCACTGAACGTCACAGACTTGATGGCGTTCCTCAAAAATATCGATCAAGACGTGATAATAAAAGTACTGTCAAATAGCAATAATTATAAAATCAGCCCATCCTCTCAGCTCAAATACCGCGATTTCATATCAAAGTTAAGCGAGCAAAACAAGGAGTTCGACTTCCACACGTATCTTCCAAAAGAAGAGCGCCCCCATCGCGTTGTTGTTCGCGGTCTTCCCCCAAATTTAGACTTAACGCTAATTGCCAACGAAATAGAAACTGTCCATGGAATCAAGCCAAAGCAAGTGGTAAATGCGAAAATCACCAGCGGGGACCTACGAGGATCATTTATGCCGATATATTACGTAGATTTCGAAGCCTCGGAGGATCTGACTGATTTCTTCACAACTAAGCACATCGCTCAAATTTCTTGCAAAGTGGAAGAATATAGACCACGAAGCGGCCCAATTCATTGCAAAAGGTGCCAATTATGGAACCACGCCCGCGGGCAGTGCTCACGGCCAGCCCAGTGTGGACTTTGTGCAGGGCCTCACGAAACAATAAAGTGTGAAGGACCTGCTAGGAGGAAATGCGTAAATTGTGGTGGGGAGCACGCCTCAAGCTGGAGAGGCTGCCCTATTTACCAAAAAATTTCAAGAAACTTCTATTCAGCAACTGTTATTGAAATCAATCCGACTAAAAAACCTCGACACACCGTGGCTTCCTCCCAACCCTTTCAAAACACCCGCCAATCACGAACCACCAGCACCCTCCGAACAACCAATCCCCAGGATTTCCCCACCCAAACCGACAAGCAACCTCAATCAAAGGGATTCTCTTATGATGAAAGATCTTTCCCACCTCTAAACCCATCCTGTACCTCTACTACCCAAGGGAACACATCAAGCCAAACGCATACCAACTTCTTCCGTCGAAGTACCTCCAACCAAGCGAAAAATAATTTGGAAGAGGCATCCACGATCGGAACGATCATTAAAGAAATAATTACTTCAATGATCCGAGAAGTAATGGAAACATTAAAAACTGAAATCACTCAAGCGCTCAAATCTTTCAATTTTGCCCAATTTCTTCAGCCATGAATCCCCAACCAAAATTGTCACAACTACGCGTCATGGCATGGAACGCTTGTTCAATAAAAGGAAAATACGAGGAAATCTTACATCATGTCAATCATCACAAAATAGACATCGTAATGCTCTCAGAAGTGAAGCTACCTGGCAATAAAAATTGGAGTCTTCCTGAATTTCAATCGTATGTAGCACACGATCCAACAGACGTTGGTCGAGCAGGTGCCATTTTATTAGTTAGAACGTACCTGAAACAATCACCTTTACATCCCATAAGAGAACTCGAAGTTCAAATGGCTCGATGCCTTCTCCACTTAGGAGGGGAAGATATTCAACTAGGAGCAATATACATACCACCACAAGACAGAAGAAGAGGTAGAAACTTACAAATGAGCACTCTCTGGTCCATATCACATGAACTGAAATCAAAGTTCTTAATAGGAGGCGATTTCAATGCCAGAAACACCTCTTGGAATGACATACGAACCAATCACTATGGTAAGCTTATTGACGATTGGAGGCACACCTTTCAACTTCATATTGAGTCCCCGGGAGTTCCTACACGCTACGACATGAGGTCATCTGTGGCTCCTAGCCACTTGGATTTCTTCATAACAAAGGGCTTGCTTTCCAGGATGTCAGATACAAGAGTGCACCACGATCTCAGTTCAGACCATATTCCAGTACACTCAATCCTACACGCTAGAACTCAGATAAACCAACGACCATCCCTCATACGGCACCCGATGGACTGGAACGTGTACAAAACATACATTGCTGAAAAACTCTCCACCCTCCCATCTATACAATCTGAACACGATGTGGATATCGCAGTCGACAATATAACGCAAATAATTACTTCAGCTGCCTCATTAGCCGCCCCCCAACAACCACCGCCCCCGAAACCGAACCTACACTTTCCCCCTCCGATTCATGAACTGTGGATAGCGAGGAAACAAGCCCGACGGCGATGGCTACGAACGAGTAACCGATCTGACAAGGTACTTTCCAACCGACTAGGTAATGCTCTCAAATACGAAATCAAAAACTTAAGGGATGAACAGCTGAGAGACAAGTTGCTTTCGCTCAATACCAAAGACTGCTCTCTGTACAGGGCGACCAAAATTCTGACGAGAACCCACAAATTGATGTCACCCCTAAAAATTAGGACGACCTGGATCACACACCCATCCGAAAAAGCCAACGTCTTCGCCGACATGTTAGAAGACCGATTCAAGCCTCATGAAGGACCATCTGCCCCCTTGGAAGATTTTCAAGGCGGCTTCCCCTCCCCACCGATTTATTTTTCCCCAAATCAAGTGAAGCAAGAAATTAAAAGGTTACCCAAAAGAAAAGCACCAGGAACTGACTTGATTGGTCAACCTCTCCTCTTCAATGGACCAAGACGACTATTCGCGCATCTAGCCCATCTTTATACCGCAGCAGCCAGACTTGGATACTTTCCAAAAAAGTGGAGACATGCAAATATTTGCATGGTTCCTAAACCAAACAAGCCCGAGCACGAACCATCCTCGTATCGACCAATAAGCCTCCTCCCGCTGCTCTCCAAAATTTTCGAACGTCTTGTCCTACCACACTTCCTAAGCTTCACATCTCATCTCATCCCAAACCAACAGTTTGGCTTTCGCGAGTCCCACTCATGTCCTATGCAGCTTCAGAGGTTGACCAACTTCATCAAAAATACTTACCAAAAGAAAGAAGTATGCCACACAGCATACTTCGATGTCGAACAGGCATTCGACAGGACTTGGCACTATGGTCTACTTCTCAAATTGAGGAACAGTCTCCCCAACAATTTGTACTCTCTTGTGCGTCACTATTTAGAAAACCGAACATTTGAGGTGTCAGTCCAAGGAGAAACGTCAACGCATAGAACCATTCGAGCAAGCGTACCTCAGGGAAGCGTCTGGGCGCCCTACTTATACTCCATATTTTGTTCCGACCTACCACTACCTGTTCAAAACGACGAATTTTCTGGTCTATATGCTGATGATTTAGTCTACGCTGTGAGCGATCCTGACTCCGAAGTAGCCGCAGAACGACTTCAAACTCTACTCGACACTCTTGGACAATGGTGTACAAAATGGCGTTTGAAGATTAATCCCAGGAAATCGAGCATTGTCACATACACATACAAGAGAAATATCACCTCTCCTAGCCTCAATTATATGCAAGAGGTCATTCCCAATGAGGAGTATCACAAGTATCTAGGAGTAACTCTGGACAAGCGACTTACCTACCACCAGCACATTACTGAAACATTAAGTAAACTGCGCAACCGCACCAACCAACTCCGTTCCCTTCTGGGTAGCCCACACGTTTCCCTCCAAAATAGATTAATGATCTACAAAACGCTCATTCGTCCTATCTGGCTGTACGCAGTGGAGGTGTGGGGGACTTGCTCTTGGTCGGAATTTAGACGAATCGAGCAGCAACAAAACAGGACGTTACAAAAAAATATAGCTCACGCTCCGCCGCTTGTTCGAAATGCAACGCTGTATCAAGATTTCCAACTTCAAACTCCAAGCGAACTTCTCATCGAAAAAATGAAAAACTTCGTCGACCGTAACAGTCAACACACCAACCCATTAGTTGCAGAAGGATTCCAGCGGCCCTCAGTAAGAAGACTCATTCGCCTGCGACACATTAGAGACATTATTAACTCATAAACAAATGAACTGTCAAAATCATGAGCTGTCACCATGCTGATAGTCCAAAAACAAACTCTGTGTAGTGTGCTAAAAATGTCAGTGAGGTATATTATTTGAAATAATGGTCTCAATAAAGATAATGACAAAAAAAAAAAAAAAAAAAAAAAAAATAAATATATTTTTAAGTAAACAAAATTACAGTAATCCTCTCACATTCAAAACAACACAAAGAATCCCAATTTTTTGGTTGGTTGCCATTAATCAACAAACATAATCATCTTGTTAATTATATTGGAGTCATTCCTCAACACATCATCCACCTTTTGTTATAAGTTTGGACCACAGTATCTTGTGAGCCTGTCTGCATGGACTACCTTCATGCGTCCCTGAGAACTGCGAATTCGAAACACCACATCGTTCAGGCGCTTCACAATTGTATAGGGTCCATCCCAAGGGCATTGAAGTTTTGGGTTGCGACCCTTAATTTTCCTGGGGTTATGTAGCCAAACCATGGTTCCTTCCAGAAATCGGGGAGTCTCGCATCTGACATCATACCTCCTCTTCATGTCTTCAGCCCTCAGGGCTAACGTTTCTCGTGCTGCCAGATGTGCCTCATTAAGTCGTTCACAGAGACGTTCCACATACCCTGGGAGCTGATCTTCCGTAGGAGCCCGTCCAAACAAGAGCTGCAAAGGCAGTACCAGTTCCTTGCCATACAACAGATATGCAGGTGAATAACCTGTTGCTGCATTTTCCGACGATCTGTAGGCAAGGAGTGCTACGGGTAATTGGAGGTCCCAATCTCTTTGGTGGTCCTGTATCATCTTTGATAGCCAATCATAGAGGGTTCGATGAAGCCTTTCTACTTGCCCCTCACTTTGAGGATGAAGAGGAGTACTTCGAGTCTTCTTGATTCCCAGCTGCTCCAACACATTTCGGAAGAGTGTGGACTCAAAATTCGTGCCCTGATCGGAATGTAGTTCATCAGGTATGCCGTATCGTGATATGACATGTTGGATCAGAGCTGTAGCCACCGTCTCTGCCTGTTGATCGGGGAGGGGCACAGCTTCGGGCCACTTTGTAAAAAAATCAACAGCTGTCAAGACAAAACGGTTGCCTCTCTCTGTGAGTGGAAGGGGCCCAAACACGTCTATGGCTACGCGTTGAAAAGGTGCCCCTGTGGCATATAGCTGAAGTGGGGCTCGTTTTGACAGTGGCCCACCCCTTCTTTTTCCACACACTTGGCACTCCCTACACCATTGTCTAATGTCACGATGTACACCCAACCAATAGAACTGGGTACTTATTTGGGCCATTGTACGTTTTTCTCCAAAGTGTGCCATTGTGTGAGCTGACTCAAACACCAGTTTCTGGAGCTTTTCTGGCACAACGAGCTTTATCTTAATTTTCTTCCCATTTGGACTTTCCCAACGTCGGTAGAGCACCCCATCCTTCATTGAGAGTGACTCAAACATGCCCCAGTAAGCTTTGGTGATACGGCTTGAACTTGCCACAGCTTCCCATGACGGTCGCGCTCCACTTCTAACCCAATCGAGCACTGGGACTAAGTGGGAGTCAGTAGACTGCTCTTCCCGAAACTTAATAGGCGTCCAATCAGTGAGAAATTGGATCGCCTTTACTTCATGAGGGGAGGCTTCCAGCTCAGCTTGCTCTCTTCGTTCACAGTACTTACAGCCTTCCAACGCACAGGGCCTCCTGGAAAGTGCATCTGCATTACCATGAGTCGGACCCTTCCTATATTGGATTTCTAATGCATAGGGTGCCAACTGATCCAACCAACGGGCTAATTGTCCATCCACTGCCTTAAAGTTGGTTAGCCACCTCAAGGAGGAGTGATCAGTCCGAACTATCAATTTCTTCCCATTGTCCAAACCAAAACGAGCAAATGCTTTCACAGCTTGCACTACACTAAGCAGTTCCTTGCGTGTCACACAGTAGTTGCGCTCACACCGAGAAAGACACCGACTATAGTACGCAATAACCTTTTCCCTGCCATCTTGTTCCTGTGAGAGAACTGCACCAAGAGCCATGTCACTGGCATCAGCATCTATGATGAACGCATGATCCGGCAACACATGACCCAATACAGGAGCCTGTTGAAGGCGTTGTTTCATAACCATGAATGCTTCGTCACACTCCTTAGACCAATGGACTTCCCCAGATTGGTTCTGTGCCTGATATAACGGCTTCATGATGTTGGCTAGTCCTGGTACAAAAACTCGATAATAAGAACATAGGCCAATAAATGATCTTAATTCTTTGCTTGTTTTAGGCACTGGCCAATCAGTTATAGCCTTAATCTTCTCAGGGTCTATACAAATCCCCTCCTTGGTAATGAGATGTCCCAGATATGATGCTGTCTGTTTGAGGAACTCGCACTTTTTCACATTAAGTTTGAGTCCAGCTTGACGTAACAATGCAAAAACTTGATCCAAGCAAATCAGATGTTCCTCAAAAGTTGGGGTGTGCACCAAAATATCGTCCAAGTATACTTCCAAAACACCCTTAGCTAGTAATGGTTGGAAGAGTTTCCGCATGATCCGCTGAAACGTACTGGGAGCGTTGCACAACCCAAATGGCATTACTTTAAATTGCCATAGGCCATACCGGGTACAAAATGCGGTTTTGTCTTTGGCTTCAGGATGTAGAGGAATCTGCCAGTAGCCTGATTGTAAATCCAGAGTTGTAAACCATCGACTTCCCTCTAGTGAACGCAGTGTTTCATCAATGTGTGGCAGAGGGTGAGAGTCCTTCACTGTTAGTGCGTTAAGCTTCCTATAATCCACGCAGAAGCGCCAGCTACCATCTTTTTTCCGTACCATTACAACAGGACTTGCCCATGGACTCGATGATTCTTCTATTACACCTTGTGCCAACATTTCCTCCACCAAACTTGTCATTGAGGCCTGTTGTATAGGGCTAACTCTCCTTGGTTGCTGCTTTATAGGAGGGTGACCGCCCACATCAATCTGATGATACCCTAGAGTACAATGACCAAGATCACCTTTGCCTGTAGCGAAAATTCCACTATTCTTGATCAGCAGATAGTGGAATGCTTCTCGCTGCATTGCAGTCATGTGACTCATTGGTTGTTCAAAGAGTATTTCTACTTGAGGCGGGACCCCTGACTTTTCATTTTGTTTCACCCAATCACTGGAAAGGTCCTTTGCAGATAAATCTAGCCTAGCTTGCTTGATACTACCGCTTGGGAGATCCTTCTGCCCACTAGGTGGAATACCAGAGCCAAATGGGACCACTGAGTCTCCAATATGCATGACTTGGTTGCCAACATCAATAATGCATTGGTGTTCCTTCAAAAAGTCCATTCCGACTATGCATTCTTCCCCAATATGGGCAATGACACACTTGTGAGCTCTTTTTTTCTGGTCCCTAAACTCGAGATTTACATCTGCCCATCCTTGAATTGGAATAGTTTCCCCTGAAATTGTCCGCAAGCAACCAACACCTCTATCACTAATGGCACATGACTTGATCACAGAAGGGTTGACAATGGTTATTGTAGCCCCAGTATCTAAAATCATGCAGCAGGGTACCCCATTGATCATCCCATTTATCACAAGTGAAGGTTGGTACACAGAGAAAACTTTTCCTTCAAATCCCAGTGGCCCCTGATGTTTGCCTTTGTCCTCCAGCTTTTGGGCCTCAAAACTGGTGGCTAGCAGTTTCCCGAAGTCCCTACTGCATCCGTGCATTCCCTCTGAAAGTGGCCAAGGGACCCACACTTCCAACATTTAACATTTTTCTTATATTGATTACGACGCTCATCCCTTCTGGTGGAATCTCCTCTTCTCAACTGCTCCTGTACAATCCGTTTGATGTGTTCCTCATCCATGGTTGCAACTGGTTTTTTTATCTATTGAGTGATTCACAAGGCGTCGAATACAACCCTCCTGTTCCTCCAAACCTGTTGATTTATTTGAAAGACACTGGCACTGACTGCTATCATTATCTGCAAGTACAAAAACCTGTCTTGCTCCATGTGCTGCCATGGTATAAGGTGCCAAGCCTGCCAAGTGCACGAGTAATTGCAACTCTTAACGATGATGGATCACTGCCTATCACCATTTCACGGATTCGCTGATTCTTTAGGCCATTCAAGAACTGCTCCAAACCAATTGTTTCTCTAGCTTCTTCTCCCTGAACAGCACGCCTAGCAAGGCTCTCAACATCTGCCGCAAATGTGGCAACATCTTCATGAGTGCCTTGTATCCGTTGCCGAAGGCGTGCCAAAAACATCCGAGATTGACCTTGTGCTCCAAAACGCTGGTTTAGACATTCCACCATTTGTCTTAAATGACGATTTGTAGCAGGAAGGTTGCAAACTGCCCCCAGTGCAGCTCCCCGAAGGACGGACATCAGCCTCACTGCTGTCATGGACACACTCCACCGATTTGCCTCAGCATCCACTTGAAACTGCGTCCAATAATCGTCCCATGGAGTTGTCCCATCAAATGTGGTTGGCTTTATAACGTCCTTTGTATAACCGTTTATTGGTATTGTGCCCAAAACAGAAGGTTCGCAGTCTAGTAAATTGAGAGTGGGCGCATGGCTGGTTTCATCCCCTTGATGCACTTGGGCAGGACGTTGTTGGGTCATCAATTGTTGAAATGTGCCAGTGAGTGCAGCAAGTTGTTGAGAAACAGCTTCCAGCAATGCTTCTGTCGATCTCCTTTCACTGATCTCCGAATGTGTAGAGGCGACAGGGACATGCTCTTCTCTCCTTGTGGAGTGATGTGGATCACCGTTGGATGGCAAGTGTTGTATCAAATTAGTTGATTCCATTTCTTCTTCCCCGTCAACTGCTCGATTGTGTCGCGCACGGACTCGTTGGGCAATAGACTCTTCTACGTCACTCATTTTGTCTTGATCCCACTTCTGACACCACTGTTATGAAATGGCTCAAAATAAAGCGAGTAACATCCCCTACACACGCCGGAGTCCAACGAGTTTTTTCCAACGGACTCGGGATGGACTATATCCCATCGCATCTATACATCCCACGCTGAGCGAGCGATGCGGTCAACATCCCCGACACATTTCAAATCACCCGCTTTATCCATCCTTAGTGATAAACCATTTCCAATCATTCTAAACGTCCCACTCAACAGTAAAATCCCATCGCATCTATACTGCCAAACCGGGCGAGCGAAGCGAGCGAGAAAACGGCTAGTTCAGAATAAGCAACAGAGGAGCGGGGGATGGGGCCGGATTATCGGAGTTTGCGTTCCAAGTGGCAGTTTTGCGAACACTGCCTGTCGCGACATAAATAAACCGTCAAGTTTTGTTCCTTTTGGTGTAGTGCGTTTCGCTCGCTCATCTTTATATATGTACTTACTGTGCTATTTAATAATTCCTGAAAAAGTTTATTCAAAGTGTGTCGGTGAGCTCAATAACCCAGCACTACCACTTAAATCTTTCTTTAGTCTTATTATTTACTGAATGAAAATATACTGAATAAGCTAATTTATACTTACGTCGTTCAAATTTTTAAACGAATCAAATATCTTAGGCTGAAGGACAAGTAGAAAGCACCGGCTGAATTCATTTGAATCTTTTTAAACTTGCTAAATGAAATGTGCAACTCAATTCTCGAGAATCCAGGGTTGGGCGGTGAGAGTGGAAAGCTTGGCGCCCACTTGTTGAGCTTTTGAGAATATTCACAGTAGCGTTTTCAAATTCTAATAAGTTTAAAACTATTCTGAATCGCAGCGAGGCCCATGAGACCCGTGTGGAGTCATGATTACACTTTTCGTTCGTAATCTGAGCTTCGTGAAGAACCTGTTGCATCCTTACACTCCTCCTATTTACCTTTGCACCCTTTACTCAGAACTAAATATTACAAGTGCCAGAAGTAAATTCAAATGTCATTAAGGAGAGTCAAAAGTCACCTTCCTCCCGCTCTTTGGTCCGCGGTCCCAAATGCCGTTAAAGTGATTTTGGTTTATTATTTCCAATAATAAGCCTATGTGATCGTATAGCAAAAAAATTGTATAACCCCCCTCCCCCCCCCCCCCCCTCAAACTTTGTCACCTTACATTTCAAGGTGCGTAGAATCCAAATTTGAAATGTCCATGACATGATGTGACTCCATTTGGGGTCTAGTTGGTCCTAACGTTTAACCATCCCGATCGTTTTACTCGCATAGATGCTATGGGCCAAAAACGGGCGAAAAAGTGTCTTTTTCGAGGCTTTGAGTGTTACACTGAAGTGTTAAAACTCTAACCTGCTCAACCACAACTGCGCAAGCTAATATTCCACGGTTAGGATAACAATGGGCACTAGGACTTCGCAACAGAACACTTTAGGACCAGATCATGCACGACCACTACTGCTCGACCTAATAATTATTATTCTCATGTTAGGACAAAATTCACTCATCTCAAAATGCACAACTTTCAAATGAATGTTGATGGAAAAATATGAGTGATATGATAGTGTAAGCGTGATATGGCGGTGAACCTCCGGTTGTGAGGTAACGAGACCTAGGGAGTACCTCCAGGGTGGCGTGGAAAACTTCCTACACTTGTATTGCTTTCGAATTTCATGTTCCTTCGAGGCATGAATATACATTTTTTTCTAGGTCATATTTGTGTGTTAACACCAATGCTTTGCCTACGCATATTTAATAACACATCCTTTCGACTTTTCGTACGTACTTAGATAATGATACTATTAAGGCAATGGTTATTTGAATAGATAGATTTGGCTCAACTCGAGAAATATAAACATACGTATATAATTATAGAAGTATAGGTTGTGGCAACTCGAAATAGGACACGCCGAGGAGTCTAGACGGGCCTTATGACGTACGCAAGCCAACTAAAACTGCGATCATACTCAATTGAAAAAATAATAAACCTTTGTGAAATAATTTGCAGCGTTTTTTTCTTTTTGACAAAATGTGCCCCGTGCCTGGATGGCATGAGCCGTGCGAAAATGAAGAGAGATTGAATCCCATTGGTCAAGAGAAGGGAAAGAGCCAGAAGGTACAACCAATTAAGTGCAAGCAAAGTGAAGACGAGGCTAATCAAATGAAGTGAAGAGAGAGGAAGAATTGCTCCAGTCTGAAGGGATAGTTCCAACCTTTACCTCCTCACAGCCGACAGACATCAACTCGGCACATCCTGAAAAAATGTCTAACGTGTCTGTATAGTCGCATTTATACCAATATTTTTTTACTCGAAGAATCAGTGAACTGAAATGAGTCAAAATCAGAATTGAATATTGTCTTTACAGCCATGTGTTTATTATAGGTCGTCAAAAAAGCATATTGCAAACGCATAAGTTTCAGAAATAAGAACAATCATTACCTGAAAATGGTTATAAAAAGTTGGGACTAATATATAAGATAATATAATATAAGAAATATAACAATAAATTGGCTGTTTTTCTCCTATTCCCCAATATCATAATATCATGTGAGTGATTTCTCACATCTGCTGTATTTTTCTTGCAACTCTTTAATCTTTTCCCGCCTTTCTTTAATTGCCTTAAGGTGGCTCTATATACTCTTGCTTTTGATTTTTTATGTTTCAACTTTATGAATGCACGGATGTTTATGGTAAAACTGTTGGTTGTAACGAGCATGAAACGATTCGGTCAGTAACCACGATTTTCAGTATAGCCGTGTTTAGTGTATATTTGATAGAACCATTAGGGAGCATGTTTGAATGTTCTAAATGCTAACGAAACCGCGTCCGGATCACAGGCAACATCGAGATTATATTTACAAGTTAGCAGACCATTTTTTCTCGTACGGTCAAATCTTTCTTTTTTTCACGTCGTGATGGTATCTTGCTTTTGTGTGAGCCCGGAGACTACTCAATACCTATTATAAAGTAAAATACATCAACTAAAGAAGTACAGTCCCGTCACCAAAAATGTCTTCGGCCGTGCCAAATCTATAATCAACGGTACGTGCGGTTTGCCGACCTGACGTCGAATTTATTGGCTGCAGAATACCTAATGGAACGTGCAGAGTCAATTGACGCTCCTCACAGCTTAGATGGAATACAATTTTTTTAAAATTCAGGGAAAGGGGTTCTTTTTTTTCTTCTTTCTTGGTCAATCACAACGGTTTATAATTGAAAATAATAAAACAAAATTCCAGGTTTGTTCATTGAATTCTTTAGAATAATAACCATGATCTTTATCTGTTATTGGTCCTTTAATATTGGTTCAAAATTTAATCTTGAGTGTAATTGCAAAAAAACATCGCAGATTCTCTCTCCACAGATAGGCTCATCAACACTACCCAAGTATTTACAATTCAGGAATCGTATATAAAAGCTTCTCTCTTCTCTTTCCATAAACACCCCGATTTTTCATATACCCCAGCAGTAATCCATATTCTGTTCTATCTACTTCACAAGCAGTAATACATGTCCCGAAAACTCGTCTATGGAGCACCTCTAAACATTATATACTTCACCATGCCTTACATCCTTAGATCGATCCCAGATTATATGAAATCCCCCTCTGAATTGTCTAGTTCGCAGTATAAGAAAAAATCTTTACCTGGTTAATAGGAATATTATCTCAAGGTAGCAGACGTGTGATTGTTATTGTGTATCAAAGGTTGATCATTTGGTTGTGGGTGTTCCTGAAGGGCGTTCTGTCATAACGTATTTTCATTAAATTTTGTCAACATTTTTATGCTGTATAGATGCCTTTATTGCCAACGTTGTATTGATTCCCGATCACTCAAGATTTGCCAATCTAAAACTAAAGCCAAATAGGCTGTAGTCCTTTGCTTGGATGATTTTCAATAACATTCGGTATACAGGGTGTACACAAAATTGGTTTGCCAAACTTTAGGAGTCGATTCTACAACTAATTTGCAACAACTTTTGTCGCTTAACTTTTAGCGAATTTTCGTAGAAAATAAAGCTATTGCAATGGCTCCAAAAATTTTAAAATACAAATTTTCAAAAATTTTCTTCATTGAAATCTGTTTCGAGGCACTCTGAAATGATTCCTGGATTTTAACGCTTTTTTATATGTATATATATATATGTATGTGTCATTCCAGACGATAACTCTCGATAGAATTGAGATAAAAACTTTGTTCTTTCGCCAAAAAATCAAGCATTTCAAAAGAAAGGATGAGTTCGTTGGACAACACTTTTTGAGCACATTAAATTGGTCAAATTTCAAAAAATGTACTTAAAAAATCACTAAAAAAGGCAAAAAACCGCTAAAAATTAAAAAATTTATATTTTTTTAGTAGAATGCTACTCGAAAAAAATTAATTGAACATGAACTAGGACATTTAAAAATTTAAGCACAAAATTGTACTGAAAAAGTTCCAGTCATGCAGCATGACCGTATGAGCGAATTTTCATAAACTATCTATCGTACTATAGTATGTTAAATTGCATTGAAATTGGAGCAATTTTAGTTGACAGAAATGGTTTAAAACCAATTTTATGACAAAAAACTTATTCTAAATAAAATTCCACTGATTCAAAAGGGATTTTTGATTTTTAAATTTTTTTGCAGTTTAAGTACGTTTTTATAGCAAATTTTAATGACATTTAAGTAAGTTTTTCATCATAATTTTGAGCAAAAATTTTTAATGTCCTAGTTAATCGTTAAAAATTTAGTTTTGACTAAAATCCTGCAAAAAAATAGAAATTTAACGATTTTTGGCCGTTTTTATCCATTTTTAGTGATTTTTTGGGTACATTTTTCGAAATTTGACCAATTTAATGTGCTCAAAAATTGTTGTCCAACGAACTCATCCTTTCTTTTGAAATGCTTGATTTTTTGGCGAAAGAACGAAGTTTTTATCTCAATTCTATCGAGAGTTATCGTCTGGAATGACACATACATATATATATACATATATATATATATATATATATATATATACATATAAAAAAGCGTTAAATTCCAGGAATCATTTCAGAATGCCTCAAAACAGATTTCGATGAAGAAAATTTTTGAAAATTTTTATTTTAAAATTTTTGGAGCCATTGCAATAGCTTCATTTTCTAAGAAAATTCGCTAAATGTACTTAAATTTCATTAAAATAAGCTAAAAATCGATAGGAGTACTTGAAAAAATTGTAAAAATCCACAAAATCGTTTGTTCATTGGAATATTACTGACAAAAAAAGTTAATTTGCTATAAAATGTATAATAAAATTTTTATTTGTCCCCAAAGTGCTCAAATTTCAACAGAATTTAACATAAATGTAATACAACCGTTTATGAAAATTCGCTCATACGATCATGCTGCATGACTGGAACTTTTTTTTAACTAAATCGGTCATAACTCCCTTAATTTGCTGTGAAAATTCAAATTTGAGGATACCGTTGGAAAGACATTAAATTTTCTATTGGATAGATGCATGACCTTTTTTTTAGAATTAAATTTGAGACATGAAAAAGCCTTCAGAAAAGCAAATTATACCTAATTTGGAAAACCTCGAGTTATTTCATTAAGATACTAAACTACGAGTATGAGAACGATATTTTTCCAAGATGCAAGAACGTTAAAGCTGCGCTAACATCTCACCTTTTCAACGGTGTAGTCAATTTTACTTTTACTTTGCTAATTGGGGGAGGAAAGTATGTTTGTATGTTAAAAAACTTGTTTTTTTCTATGAAATCGAGGGTTTTTGTGGAAAACCCCTCTGAAAAAATACGAGTTTTGGGCTGGTTACTACGTATTAGTTCGGTTCATTTTGCATCGCCTCTTCCCCAACAGCAGGGATTCAAGTGCGCCTTTTGAAGCGCCCACATACTAACCCATAGCATACACACACAGCCAACAAATACTCCTCTTCACCACCTGACAGGCGCCTCCATATACTCACACTTTAGAGTTGAGGCACTCTAAAACATGTGAAGAAGGCCAATCAGCCACTTGAGTGGGTTGGAGATGACATATCTCTTGTTCCCAGTCCAGAAAAGTGGACTGCTACAGGTTGGTTCAAGCAGTTCTATCTTTTCGTTTTTTAACCCGATAAGTATTCATTTCTAAATTGCCTTAAAACGTGTCCATTACCGATTTAACGTATTTTCTTATGGCATTGGTTTCGCTTCAAAATGTCAAGCAATGAGCCGAATTTAGTACAAACATGAATGAGATAGATTCTATCAGCTTCATAAACCGAAAAAGTAGTTTGGAACTTTGATAAATCTCTTATTTCCATATATACCTACCTATCCAGTATTTTTTAACCTGTTAGGGTCGAGCGATTTGTCAAAAAAAAATTTAATTCAATAACAAATTTGAACGGATTTGTCTGTAAAATAAGATTACCGAATTGATGAAATGAATTTATTACTATATATTAATTTAGTGTCCCAATTAATCGCGGTAAGTTGGAATAAGCGCAAAAATACATATATGTAGAATGAAATATGAAAACACAATTTAATTTTAATTTTACTTGTTGGCCATATTTACGAGTCCGACTCCCCAAGTAAACATATTGGTAATTCAATTACGTAGTACTCACTCCTCTTGAACTAGAGTCGTACAACTAGGTGCATCATGACTTACCTGAAAAAGAAAGAAAAGGACTTACTTATTGCAGCAGTTAGAAACAACAGATAGCAGACTTTTAAAGTATATTCCAACGTTTTCCTTGTTTATTGGCGTTGTATAATTAAATACATATTGCCAGCTGTGTTACAATGTTTACAGCATTCACATAAAATTACAGAATAAAAACACACATATATATAATGTTTATTTGTATCCATTTTTGAAATAAATGCCGGTTTTTCTTGAAAGTTCTTTCAACAATTAAACGTTAGAACTTCTAAGAATTAACTATTTCAAGGTGACGGATCGCTTGCATAAACTCGAGCTGTCTTCAACATCGCTTAGAAATATTACTAAATCCTACATACTTGCCTCAGCAACGTGGAAATGTATAACAGGGACAGCGGTAAAATTAATATAAAGGTTGTTATGTGCGGATCAAGCGATAATACAGAGATGTCATAACTTTGGATGTTTAAATTAAGAACGAAGTTTTGGCACAGTAACACATCCAACGCTTGCATGGTAATACTACCACGTTATAATCTGCCTCACCCACACCCTAGTAAGGTGATGTGATCTACATCAGTTTAATTTGTAAAATGAACAGTTACAATAAGTTTGCCGGCACTGTATATGCTAAACCCGCAAAACAGTTGGGAAATGCAGCTGCGGTATTTTCTGTGTTACCTCTCTATTCTCTTCCAATGAGACCTGTTGGCCACTCGCCTCGGGGCTCAGCACTGAATAGGTCAAGGAATTATTGAATTATTATTGAAGGAATTTGTAGTATACACCCGGACCCCGGGAAACTTGTCACCCTTATCTGGCCCCCAAGCAATCATTATAGAATTATTGAAGTTTCACCGCCACATCGAGAACGAACTAGAATGGTGCTTATTTGCACTACACAGAGTAAATCATGAAGTCGTTTTAAGCTTACATTCCTTGTTTCGGATAATCGGACATGACATGTTTATTCACGAAAATGGAGGCACCAATAATTAAATTATGAACTACTGAGTTGTATTAAAGAATTTTATGGGAAAGCTGAGTAGTTACTTAAAAGGTAGAACTAGGACATTAGAACCTATTGTTACGGAGGCCAAAATTCTGTTTTGTTTAGTTTCCATCAGGAATTTCTTGTAGATTAAGAGTGTACGGACCACAGATAAAGAGTATCAGGCCTACCTAAACCCTTTAGGTCCCAGTGCAGAGATTTCTCGCGGCAGCAGGACTGCACTCTCAGCCCAGAGACGAGATTTCTCGCCGAAGACAAGCGCTCCCATCAACCCAAAGACGAGATACCACGCACCATGCTTTTTCAACTTCTAGCGTATTTTGCTATGCTCCCCACATTCTAGCAGAGGTCTTGGACACTTAGTATCTCAGAGAAGGGTTCGTAGAGGGCAGCCAACGCAAATGCCATGTTTATTTAGCCATAAGTTTGGAATTCGGAGTTTGTTGCTGTTCCTTTCTGGGAATCAGTTTCACGTGTTTTCTTCCATCCGAGCATGTCGAAAAATGCGTTCTTCCTTTCTTCTTTAAAATGATTTATTAAATAAGTTTGAAAATGCTCTTCAGCAGTTCTCATTTCTTGCGAGTCCGTCGGAAAATGTGTACAATGGTATATATATATATATATATATATATATATATATATATATATATATATATATATATATATATATATATATAGAGAGAGAGAGAGAGAGAGAGAGAGAGAGAGAGAGAGAGAGAGAGAGATTTCCTTGACTTGTCCATGGTAAATGCTCACCACATATTGTTGAACTTCTTTGGCGAAAAGGAAACCCTAACTGCTGAATTTCAATTGGAGCTGATCCCCCTAATTATTATCCATTAGTATCTGGGTCTACTATAAATCGTCCGCTAAAACGAACTTCATTTGAAATCCAAAACCCACTTTGCCTCACCGCTGATTAAACAGACTGATAAGAAGCGCAATTGCAGATTTTTGGAGCGGGATCGCGCCCGTTTGCGCGCACTTAAAAAATCGAGTGATGGGTCATTTCATCATGAAATTTCATGTAAAATTCAATTCTACAATGAAAAAAAAGAGTTATAAAACTTCAAGTACCTAACTAAACAACTCGTAAACGAGTTCCACTATCTGCTTTACAAGCAGATACCATGTTACATGGATATTTATGTCTTTGATTGGGGATTTCATAACGGTTGCCCTCGAGAGTTGTAAACAAATCCTTTAGCTTTAAACAAATCCCTGGGCCGCATGGCCGCATCCCGACTAATTCCAACAAAACAACGGTTTACTTATAGAAATGTTGAAAATAACTGTGGAGACTGTGGAGAGAAGCCACTACAATGAGTTGTTGTTAACAGTCGACTGTTGTCAAGACGATGAAAACGTTTCCTATGGAGTGGAGTAAATGATGCTATTGCTTTACGTTAAGAATATTGTAACCGGCTTATTAAAATTGTTTATAGTCCAATCAACTTAGTTTAGGAGTGTACCCAGGTACGTAAGGAGGGGGAAATTGGTAGCTTGAGATGTGAACATTCATCACATAAACCAAGCGATTTCCAACGAGTGGCGAACGATTTATGTGCGATGAAAACTGCGGAAGTTCCATTCCCCTAGCAACGGCTGGGTTGTACGTGAAAAACACTGAAATTGTGACACAATTTTTGCATCACGGAAATTTTTTATTGACCCTCCAGAGCAAAGACATATCCATGTCAATAGGGGTTCTCATATTAAAAAAAAAAATAAAAAAAAAAAAAAAAATGATGTCAACTTGGCACGTTTGCGCAAGAGTGCATGCATAATTATAATTTCCGCCCTTTGTTTTGATCTTAAGAACAGATTTGAACTCTTGAGAGCGGCTCCAGGAGATGAGAACAGTATTGGTGTTTTACCTAAACACATGGCGCATTATTATCCTGAAGCTATAGACAGCTATAGACAGTTTACAATTAACTACTGCCCAATCAAAATTTCTCTTCGCTCAACGATAACCAAGGATATCTTTTCCTGGAATCATTAAACGTGAAAACACTTGTGTATCGCAACAAAACGAAATGAGAGGCTCCAGAAATAGAGCGTTGCGAACGAAAAGGGAAAAAAATATCATACCTCGGCGTTATTTCTGTAGCTCCGGCAAGCGTACGAAAATACCGACCGAGAAACTTTTCAGACAATTGAAATAGATCCAAGTTGTCTCAGTGAACCCAATCATCTATTGTGAGGAAGGTGAGCAGAGCCTTCAGTGATCTACCTGGCCCAGCCAATTTTTACTGCTTGGAAGACGTGCCGACCAAGTGGAGAGGAGCTACGCGCCTGACTCTTCACTTCTCCGAACGGCAAACTCGCTATTTCGTGGATCCTTCAAGCACCTGGGTGTTTAAACATACAGGGTGTTTACACATTTGGTCCAGAGCTTCTTAGGGCCGGTTTCACCAAGTTTCTGAACCGAGTTCAAGACGTGGTTTAACTATTGAACGGAGATCGTCTGCAATATTGGATTTCAACATGGAAGTTCAAGGCAAACTTCAATCGACCGGCGGGCGCACAATGGTCCAAAAATAGTTAACTTTGGACAAAAGTATGTTTTCTATAAATGTTTTTATGGGAAAATTCACGCTGATTCCGATTGTACCCCATGTTCCTGTACCTAATATTTGAGTTTCACTTATATTTTTGCAAAAAAAAAAAAAAAAAAAAAAAATGCTTTGAAAACACGTTTTTAACATATTTTGCCATCTAAAGCCCTAAGATATTGCTTGCCGAAAAATTTGTCCAACAGTAAACTTGAAGAAAATTAAATTTTGTGTCGAATGAAACCGTTGCGAGCTCTATAGGTGCGTAACTAAGTGTAGCAAAGAAAGCTAAACTTTATTAAACCGAATTTTCACCTGAACAAATTTAAAAATAAATTTAAATAGCTATTCCTATAGGAAATTTCACCCTAATCAAGAATACACAACATATCAAGGGCATCAGAATACATCTAAACCAATTTTTCTGCAAAAAAAAACCACTTTTTTCCACAAAAATTTGCACACAAAAAATGGTACCGAAACTGTACTGGTCCATGCTGGGCTATGAATTTGATCTTGCGGTTTAGTTTAGATCATGGTGAATGCAATCCAACCGGAATTATGTGCTACCATCTGCGACCCACCGTTTCCTATACCTAATATTTGAGTTTCACTTATATTTTTGCAAAAAAAAAAAAATGCTTTGAAAACACGTTTTTAACATATTTTGCCATCTAAAGCCTTAAGATATTGCTTGCCGAAAAATTTGTCCAACAGTAAACTTGAAGAAAATTAAATTTTGTGTCGAATGAAACCGTTGCGAGCTCTATAGGTGCGTAACAAAGAGTAGCGTAGGGAGTTAAACTTCATTAACTTTTCACCTGAATAAATTTAAATAGCTATTCTTGTAGAAAATTTTACACTGATCAAGAATATACCACAAATTAAGGGCATCAGAATGCATCTGAACCACTTTTTCTGCAAAAAACCACTTTTATTAACAAAAATGGTACCAAAACTGTGTTGGTTCATGCTGGGCTATGAATTTGATCCTGCGGCTTAGTTTAGATCATGGTGAATGCAATCCAACCGAAATTAGGTGCGACCAACTGCGACCCTCCGTTTACCGCATGTTATTATGTAAACAGGTTGCAGGATCATTAGGTAATTTTGCTGATCTAACTGAAAAAATATTTCAATTTTATTGAAAAAATTATTATTTCACAATTAAACATTGGGTATATCTAAGTACGTCATGAAGATATATGAAGAAACTGAAGACACGTGCATAGTGCGGTTTTCTTCGCAATACTTTGTTTCATTTTCTTCGTCGTGGTAAGTGACGTTCGCATCTGGAAGAGCCTCTTTCGCACTTTTTTAAAAAGAGTTTTCCATAGTGTTTTCAATTTTGACCGATCTCAATATTGGCAACAACTTTTTCCATATTTCGTTTTTTAGTGTGGAACGATTGGATATCTGGTTTTTTCTAGATTCCAGAATATCAAAGTGGTTATGTATGAGGTCTAGGTGGTACTCTTTCTTCGAGAGGGAGAACACCGGTTACATATGCTTCTTCTTTGATTCCATAAATAAATATAAATAATCGCACAATGTTTTGTACCTAAGCAAGAGCCTGCTGTTTGTTTCCAGCTAAAACCCTCCCTACGGTACGAATGGTAAAATGGTAATGATAGCACAATGAGGCTCCTGGTAACTAATATGGTACCCTAGTTTCCCAATGCCACCTCATGTGCCTAAAGTGGACTGTATTTTTAAATGTTATTGCACTATAATAACCAATGACTAGATATGATAATTTGACTAGGTAGAAACCGGCCCCAAACTCAAATTTTTCTCTGAGGGTAATATTTCAAGAAAACCCTTGATTTCATAGGAAAACCCATGTTTTTCAAGATACAAACGTATTCTTTTCCTCCAATTAGCACAGTAAATAAAAATGTATTAAACCTTTGGAAAGCTGAGATTTTGGGCAAGTTTTTCCTGCAACGCGTACAGTTTTTCACCATTTTGTTTCAATACTTCCCTCACCTTTAAAAAACAGTATTTCTTAAAAAGTGAGAAATTCCCGTGTTTAGTCCATTTTTTCGCCTACGTGACCTACAGTAAAAAGAATCCAAATACCTTGGGGAGATTGGAAATTTAACGCTCTTTCCAACGATATATCTATTTTTAAGTTTCATTGTAAGTTAGGGAAGATTTGGCCATTTTAGTGATGTCAAAAACATGAGAAAAAAGTTCCAGTCACGCAGCATGATCGTATGAGCGAATTTTCGTTAATTATCGTACTACTATATGTTACACTGTTTTGAAAATACAGGGCTTTGGGGGAAAATAAATTGTTAACTACCAATTTTATGGCAAAAAAACTCATTCTAAATAATATTCTGCGATTCAGAAAGAGATTTTAGATTTTTGACTTTTTTGCAGATTTTATCGAGTTTTTAGCACATTTTACTGAAATAATATAAAATTTTTTATGTTCTATTTTACATTTAATAAACTTTATTTGAGCAATATTCTGCTAAAAAAATATAAATTTATCAATTTTTAGCCGTTTTTTTACTATTTTTAGTGATTTTTTCAGCACTTTTTTTGAAAACTGACCAATTTAATGTGTTCAAAAAATGGCGGGCAACAAACTCGTCCTTTCGTTTGGAAAACTTGATTTTTTTGTGCAAAAACGGAATTTTCATCTCAATCCTAAGGTGAGTTATCGTCTACACAAGCAAAAAAACTCCAAAAATCAAGAGTTTAAAAAAATACAGGGGGGTCATTCTCATTTCATTTGCCGCTTTCATGTCCCTGAAGATGAATTCTCACAATTTTTGACCAAAACTAGCGATTTTGGGGGAAAAAAAGGTAGTGTAAGTTGGGAGATCAACGAAGAAATAATTTGACTGCCCAAAATCCCCTTTAACCAATACACAGTGATGACGAATGAAACCTGAAATCCCGGTAACTCATGAGTGTTACTGCCCCCTCCTACCTAACACGTACGTAGAAGTTAGGTAGTTACGAAACAATGACAATCTAGAACTGGCCAGGGTTACTAGCTGCAGTAGGTTGGTTCCTCTTTATTTAGAGTAAGGATTTACATTTTCAAGATTTTTCCCAACCCGTGAAAAACTAGTTTTTCAGTCAGTCCCCTATATCTCTTCTCAATGGGACCACAGGAGTGTTACCATTTTTGCGATCAAGAAGACCGATGGAAAATGGTGGGAAACAGTCAGATGTGAAGGTTATATTGTCCAGTTGAAGATGTGAGACTGCAGTGGAATGCTTGGAGTTGCAGCAGTTTTCACAGTGAAAGAAGCCTAAAAAGGAGTAGGTATATTTTCATTTTCAATCATGAGTGTTACACTAATTACGAGTGTTGTTAGTGCTTAAACAAAATAATCCGATATCAAGAACCTTACTGCTTGGTGACAGGTTTCAAACAGTAGCCATCTCCGAGTTTTGCCACTTCATCATCCTATTTGACGCCATTTTTACTGGAAATTCTCATGAGTGTTACCTCTCAGGAGTGTGACCAAGGATGGGTAAAAAATATATAAAATACAACATCAATGAAAAACTCACTGTTCATCTATGGAACACAAATCTGCAATGTACAATGAGTAGTATTTCCTCATTTTTGAGCACTTTCATATTTCACGTCACTGAGGTTCTCAAACGACCCAAAGCGGAAAATGAAATGAGAATGACCCAGGGAGGAACTTTTTGTTCGAAATTAGTCGTAGAATCGAACCCTAGGAGGTTAATAATCTTAAGTGTGAACACCCTGTATACAACGCCTAGTCATTCTGTATAGTTACTGGCTGTTTCAGTGAATGTATACAATTTCTTTATTTTTCAAACACATTCAATATGCATGTACCTTACGCCTAGGCTTTTTATGTAATGGCTAAGATAATTTGGTCAATGTATGAAATGAAATTAAAGAAATGGTTTCTTTTTTGTTTTCCCAATTTTATTCCCATATCAGTTAGCGTGATCTCGTCTATAACCACTCTTAGAGAGATTTTACACAGCTTTTTGCTTAGATCAGAGGTATGGATGCTCCCTACGCTCGCATCTCAAAAACACTTACCATCAAGTAGTCAATCCCTTAGTAAAAATTAAGATTAGTTGGACGTATAGATTAGCATCTGGTTATGACTAGCTAAAACTAGTTTTGACGAATTCAGAGGAAAGTGGAATGACTTAAACACATTGACCAAATCGCTCAAGTCAATATATAGAATGACAAGTCAAAGCAAAGAGCTTTGATAATATTTATAATAGGATACTTCTAATTATAAGGGTACTCCTATTATAAGCTCTTTGAGTCAATGTAAGAAACTCCTCCAATTAGACACATTCGCCGTCTTAGGTATTATATACAATGTCATATAACTTGTCATTTTATATAATGCTTAATTTCACACATATAACATACACATCGTTTACATATCATTCATCACTAGGTTGACAACAAACTCCTCCAGGAAACATAAACCTACGCGGATTCACTCATATTACTATACAGCTGATGCTTTACCATCATTATTAATTAACTCATACGAATCGATCTTCTTTTTTTCTCCTGCGGTTGGTTATTTGGACGGAAAATATTTTATTTGCAAGACGTCGAGCCGCGTGATTTATAGAGGGAGTGATAGAAATTCGAGTGGAACGTCGGTTATGAGCTTCCGCTCTCCCCATCAATCATTCTTTTTCGGAAGTGGTCAAGTGAATGTTTGAAGAAGATCATCTCTTGAAACCGGAGCCGATTTTCTAGCTCTTAATGACGTTTTAAGTATCAACATAAATTCAAATTTACGATTAAGAAAGAAAAAAGAAGACAGCCAAGTTGGGTATCGCACAAAGTTACCTTGTATCAGTAATTTGAATATTCACATCAGGGGTTCTTAACCAGTAATTATTTAGTATTATTTGTTATTGAAATTTTCATGTCTTTACTCTGCCCCCCCCCCCCCCCCCCCCCCCCCGGGAGTTTATATATATATATATATATATATATATAGTTTTGATGAAAGAAGAAAACACTCGCGTGTAATATTAATTTGAGTTGTTACAGAAGGTTGGAAAAGATAGGAAACACTTAAATAAACTTACAAAATTGAGAGAGAATATTTCGCTGTGTCAGCGTCGTCAGCTCTAGTGAAGAAGTACTATATACATACATATATAAAACATATATATGACCAACGAACTCTTTCGTTTGGAAAGCTATATTTTTTGGCTCAAGAACGTGATTTTCATCTCAATCCTAAGAAGAGTTATCGTCTAAAATGACACACACACACACACACACACACACACACACACACACACACTTTGATGCTCGAATAAAGTTTATAAAATTTAAAATAGAACAACAAATAAAACATAAAAATTATGCTGAAAAATGCACTTAAATTTCATTAAAATTTGCTATAAAATCGATAAACACTGCAAAAAAAAGCTAAAAATCCAAAATCTCTTTTTGGACAGATTACTATTTAAAATAGATTTTTTGTCATAAAAATAACAGTAAATATTTTCTTTGCGCTCAGAAAACTCAAATTTCAAATCAATTTAACATGATAATATAATACGTTAACTTACGAAAATTCGCTCATACGATCGTGCTGCTCGTATATATATATATGAACAGCGTTACGCTCAAGGATTCGTTTCAGAATGTCTCAAAACGGATTTCAGTCAAGAAAATTATCAAAAATTTTTAATTTAAATGTTTGGTGCCATTGCAATAGCTTCATTTTCTCCGGAAATTCGCTAATAGGTTCAAATTTTTTAGATCATACTTACCTGGGTTCAGTCACAGAAATCTCAGAGTCCTAGTATAATAAATTATGAGCTGGAAATGGTACCTCCCTCGATTTATTAAACTTAATTGCAGATCCTCCCGATCCATAGATAAATGCAGCGAGAGTTGCGAGTAACCCGCACAAAATAATAAAACTCCCTATCTAGGACACGTCTCATTAGTGTTCAGTTCATACTGAGGCCCCTGCGCTGCAAAATTTACGAAGTAATTAAGCGGCTTTGAGCCGCCGTTCTTTCATAAAACGACCGCCGAAACCGTCGAGAAGGAAATTTCCACCTCGAGCGAGCTTTTCCTACTATTTTCCAGGTTCGCTCCAATCACTGTAACGGATTAACTGGTCTTTATAACTAACTGATGAAGTCTCGATATATCCAAAATTTCTTTGAACTGGATTCGTGTTCGTGTAGTCAAGAAATAATATTGTAGTTAATAGGTATATCTGGATAATAAGTAGGAACCTATTCCTACGACCACCGAACCGTCGAACACAATTATAAACAATCCAGCTATATAATTATTAATACAAATATATTGGTAAATTATGGATGCATTACAGAGACGTCCCTGTATCAGGGATGTTCCAACGTACCGGTTTTGTTCCCTCCTTCCTTCGTCACCATGAAAATTAAATTCTAAACAGGAAAAACTACAATAAATGAAATGCCACAAGGTACTCTTCATTCTTGGTATCCTCTGAGAACTCCACTCCATTTACACCATAAGGCGGTATACGCCACTCCATTTATACCACAAGGTCTTCTATGGTGATGTCTGCTCCAGACAGGACATAGCTGCAATTTGCAGCTTATTTCTCTTCCGTTTATGAACCTAGTTTTACTGACTGTGTGCTATTCATTGGTTGATGCCGTATCGTTATGCACGGTATCGGTTACTGTGGAGCGTGTTTGAAAAGAGTTGATGGCCTAAAATCCGAACAAGGGTATGGGTCCTGATCATGTCCCTCCTGTAAAAGGGTGAAATATCCCAAGATATCCTTTTAGTAAAATATAGATTAGTTTGGCAAATAGATCAGAACGATCTGTATAGTTGTATCGATTAGAAAGTGCGAGAATTTCGCTATCTGCCTGGACCCTTCGTGAGGTGTCCTATTTCGTGGTGTGCCTGCGTCAAGATTAAATGCACGAAGTTCAAGATGTTTTTTTCATGATCCCAAACCCATTAAGGCTTTTAAGCTTGGCTGCTTAAGCCGAATGATCCCAAACTCGTGGCATTTTTGTATAAAACCCGTTAGGTATCCGCCCTATGATCCAAAACCCGGATCCCCCTCCTAGTTGTACCACCACACACGCTGCATGAGAATGTATTATGGTTCAATTTCCAATTTAAAATATTGAAATCAGAACAACTTTTCTCGCTGAATAAAACGCCTACTTCCACTGAGGTGGTACTGAAATAGGTATTCATTGTCATTTGGACTATGCATTAACATCAAGTGTTTTTGCAGAAACGTAATTCGCTTGAGCTAAAATGCGAAGCCTTGTAGTGACTCCGAACGGTATAGTATAGTATTGGAGTTGAATGCCCATCGCCGAGGGGTAAGAGGCTTATCTACCTGTTGTCCCCTCATCGATTTCGCTTGTCTAGAACAACGTAATGATATTCCCACCCAGCTCACCAGTATCCCGTTTGGTCATTCAGGAAGCAGTTCGCCTTCACTCAAATCCAGCCCTGCTGCGGGTGTTAGCTTTCAATTTCAAAGTGGCGTAGAAACGAGACGCACGGAAAAATCGAAAGGTATTACCTACTAGTTCAGGAACCGAAAATAAATACCAAGTTATTTTACTAGAAGGGTTGAAAATAGATTTTGAACATTTAGTCTAATCTGAGAAAGAAAATCCATGTCTGTACCTCGAAAAAGTGTGGAATACAAAATCGCAGCCTCATCAGTAAGGCTAAAACTGAACATTTCAAAGTTTTTCTCAGATAATTAATACTCCATGCATGCTACAGAAATATTAATAAGTAGCAAAGATTTCGAACGTTAAAAACAAAACAAAAAACCTTTGAATCATTTAATTTCTTAAAACGCCGCAAATTATTACACAAAGGTTTATTATTTCTGCGTTAGATACCCATTCTACGCAGATGATTTATCTATAATTAATAATCCCCGTATGTAATATATGATCAGAACATGGTGCATCATGACTCCCGAAAGGGTTAACACCTTTATTGTTCCAAGGCCTCGCAATTTCACGCTTCACAGTAAAAATGTTTTAAAAAACGCTGCAAATTATTTCACAAAGGTTTATTATTTTTTCAATTGAGTTTGATCGTAGTTTTAGTTGGCTTGCGTACGTCATAAGGCCCGTCCAGACTCCTCGGCGTGTCCTATTTCGAGTTGCCACAACCTATACTTCTATAATTATATACGCATGTTTATATTTCTCGATTTGAGCTCCTAGCTTTCAAATAGTTATTGCCTTAATAACTAGCCGCTCCGGCTCGCTACGCTCGCCTCCACGTCCAGCCGGGGGGCAAGCCCCCCGGACCCCCCCATTTAATTGCTCGCAAAATGTGGCATGTAGGGAATTTTGCTCGCTTCGCTCGCAAAGTGTGGCATGTAGGGAATGTTGCTCGCTTTGCTCGCAAACGGTAGATCCCTTAGGGTAGGTTTAACGTGTGATGGGGGTGTTGCTCGCTTCGCTTGCAAACGGTAGATCTCTAAGGGTAGGTTTAACTTCTGTAGGGGATGCTGCTCGCTTCGCTCGCTTGAGGAAGTTATACTGCCCACCCAACTTGGCAGACGTTTTTTTCTGTTCGAAATTCTTACAAACAAATTAAATCTTATAAAACTACGTGGAACCACAAAAAAGTTTATTTTGGGATGTTGCTCGCTTCGCTCGCAAGGTATACCTGTATATGTGTAAGGGAAAACCCGTATTTATTCTGTTGAAATGGCTCTCGCTTCGCTCGCAAGGTATAGCTGTATACCTGTGTACCTGCTCGCAACCCGTCAGATGTTGAATGTTGTAAGTTTTCTAAAGGTATGCCATTATTTTATGAGCGTAGAAGGGCGAAGGGGAAAACCCACCTGAGTCATCGAATCCCTTCACGTCTTCCTTGAGTCTTCTCGCGTCCATGGCACAATCATTTTAATCGCTTTGCTCGCTTCCGCTCGCAATTTGACTTACTTCCCGTCACTTTTTTCGATATCCGATTTCGGATTCAGATTCGGCGGGATCAAAGCTGTATTTCGCCCGCGAAAACCGTTCCGAACAACGTACCTTTACGGGGTATATTTTAATGGGAAAAAACGTAGTTTTTCGTCAGACTTTTCGAGAAAACACGGTCCGTACTCTCGCATTTTTTTGACGCATTTCCCGATACTTTTTTCGCGATCCGATCGCGCCGTCGTCTTCCTCGTAGGAAAACCTACGAAACCGGTATTTTTTCGGAATTTTCAACGGCCGTTTAGAGGGGTAGGGGAAGCGGGGAAGTCCAAAAAGCGCACATTAATTCTTACTTCGACCCCCCTCCCGCCCTACGGCTCATGGTTCGGGTGGGATTAGAAAATTTTAAATTCGCTCGTTCCACCTTTCGGAAAATCCCAAGAAGATTCCCCCACTCGTAGACTCCCCCCACTCAGCCGTTTGGCCGTGCATAGCATGGACAGACAAACAGACAGACGGAGTTTCATTCTTATAAATAAGTATAGATATCATTATCTAAGTACGTACGAAAAGTCGAGAGGATATGTTATTAAATATGCGTAGGAAAAGCATTGGTATTAACTCACAAATATGACCTAGAAAAAAACATATATTCATGCCTCGAAGGAACGCTGTACCCACCTCATGGTGCCGCGGTGTATTATATGGGTATAACACGTAAAAGTAATAAATATCCATTATCCTACACCCCTCTGCTACGCCCCTGGTCACTCCAGCCACCACAAGGTGCCGCGGCGCCTCCTCTCACTCCACCCCCCCCCCCCCCCCCCCCCCGCTCATCCACCTCACAACCCATCGAGACCCCCTGCCAAGAGTGCCAGGCGCGCGTCTAACACTCAAAGCCTCGAAAAAGACACTTTTTCGCCCGTTTTTGGCCCATAGCATCTATTCGAGTAAAGCGATCGGGATGGTTAAACGTTAGGACCAACTAGACCCCAAATGGAGTCTATGTGCGAAAGAACAGGTTTTTTAAAGTAAATTCTTAGGCCTTTTATGGACGGCGAACGGCGGACGGACATTTCAAATTTGGATTCTACGCATGTTTCCGGGAGTCCCATAGGAACTCCATCGAAATACCAACACCTGAGTCAAATAGGAAAGTTAGCCTCGGAGCCCCTCCATATTTTGTAATTGTATTCCAAATCTCCAAATAGGAGCAAAATTTCAGGTTCCATCATCATAAGTCGATTAAAAAACAAGTTAGATTCAGAGGCCCCAAAGCAGATCAGTGTCCACTCATATTGAATTCTTGATATTACAAAGAAGGTCCTTTTCAAATTGCAGATCCGTAGGTGGACATCAATACGTCTACGTAGATACAGGCACCTAATGAAAACTATAAATGAACCTTGTTCCTGGAGATACACTTTCACGCAAGCGCAGGAGCTACTAATGATGCAATCATGTTGGAATTAACATGGAATAATTAAACCATCGACCTCCAACTAGGTATGTACCAAACTTGAGGAAGATTAGACGACTAGACGTGAAAAAGTTATGCTTTAAGTAATTAACGTTTGCACATGCGCAGAATGAAGTAATGATTTGAGAAGCATGGAATTAATAGGGGACCATTTGCAGCCTAACCCTTACATTCCCTAAAAATTTTATCAAAATCAAATTAAAATTGTGGAAATAGGGGTCGTTAGAAGGAGTACACATTCGCATTTGCGCAGTAGCTACTAATTATAGAATTATGTTGAAATCACTACGGAATGCTCAAATTAATCTCTCCCACGTATCCTTCAAATTTGAGCAGAGGTGTGAGAAAATTATGCTTGATGGAATTTAAGTTTGCGCAAACGCAGAGTGTAGTACTGGTTTGGGAACAACGGAACTGATAGAGAACCATCTATACCCTAACCAGCACATTCCATGAACATTTCATAAAAATCGGTTGAATATTGTGGAAATTAAGCTTGTTACAAGGATTTGTGGATACACGACAGACTCACACACATACACACACAGACACACACCCAGAAACACAGGGAACGAAAGTTTTGCAGAATGGTCTAAAACGGAAAATGCGAGTGGAAATTTTACCACTTGAAAAAAAATGACAGAGATTAACCGCGGTTCTGACCCTCCAGATTTCCTGACCCTCCGGCGTTCCCTATTGAAAGTATAAACGCTTGCATACGAGTCTGCAACACATTGGGACATTTTATGTCTTTAGTTGAAGACAAGTATGTGTTGCAGACTCGTATGCAAGCTCTAAGAGCCACTCAGCTGATCCGGACCTTGGGCATCGTCACGTAAATGTGCTAAAGAGACTACATAAGAAATTACAGCTTCCTAGAGTGTAAAACATAGAAATTAGCTTTAAGAGCCACTCATCTGATCCGGATCCTGAGCATCGTCAAATAAATGTCCTAAAGAGGCTACATACGAAATTACAGCTTCCTAGAGTGTAAAGTATAGAAATTACCTATTAAAATGATTTAGCCACCGCTTCACAAATTAAACCGTTCTCGCAATATTTGGATCACCTGCTATGAATCAAATAATCGAAACACCAGCTCAATGAAATCATCAGAAATTAACAAGCGGTGGCAATCATGTTCACAATATCAATTATTCAGAATGATCACTTGTGTATAAACAATAATTATTTAAATAACCTTACTCATAACTCATCTTGTTGGCCACGCACTTCGCAGTAGTTAACATAATATGGTTGGATAAATCTAGAGCTTTCGAACGAATGGTCAACGAATTTTGTGGGATGAAAAACGACGAAGTACCATTTCCCTAGCAATGGCTCGGTTGTAAGTGGAAATCATCAAAATATTTTCGTGACCAATTTTCCGTGACGTTTTTTTAGTTAATGTGCCATAGCAAAGACATAAAATGTCAAAAAACCATTTGATTTTTTGGTACCTAAAACTTTTTCATTCTCAAAAGTGAAAACAATGCTTCCCCTTCCACTACTTATAGATAGACTTGGGAGCAATTTATGAGATAAAATTTAGCATCCAAGTACCAATACAAGTGGGAATTTATTGCTTAAATTTGAATTTAAGCCTTTTGAGGACTGCTGGGTAAAAATGAAAAAGTAAATTAGGATAAAATGACCCATAGATTGGGTCCACCCAGCGCACTGGTAACCGGCTATAATAGGTATAATATAAATCTCTTGCAAGGATACATTTCCTCGGGTAACAATTAATACATTTCAGTTCATCAACGTTAGTTCTTTAAAATTAGTTTATTACAAGAGTCAGAAATGTAACTATAAATGCTAATGTATTCAATAATACAATCTAATTCATTATTACAATCTAATTGATTGTTCATGTACACAACAATGTTCATTTATCATTTATGGAACAACGATCAGAATAACTCATTTTATAAGTTTCAAGTTGGTATAGCTAATATCAATAAATATACATCACTACGTGATTCAGTGTGAAGAAATACCCCAAGACCGTGTATCACATGAGGCAATTGTGTGTAGAAAAAAAAACCTCCGAATCCTTTTGGTTTATTATTTCCAATAATAAGCCTATGTGATCGTGTAGCAAAAAAATTTTATAACCCCCCCCTCAAACTTTGTCACTTTACGTTTCAAGGTGCGTAGAATCCAAATTTGAAATGTCCGTCCGCCGTCCACCGTCCGGGCCATAAAAGGCCTAAGAATTGACTTAAACAACCCGTTCTTTCGCTCATAGACTCCATTTGGGATCTAGTTGGTCCTAACGTTTTTTAACCATCCCGATCGCGTTACTCGCATAGATGCTAGTGTCTTTTTCAAGGCTTTGAGTGTTAGACGTGTTAGACGCACGCCTGGCACGATTGGCAGGGGGTCACGGTGGGTGGTGAGAGTGGTGAGCGGGGGGTAGAGTGAGAGGAGGCACCGCGGCACCTTGTGGTGTCTGGGGTGACCAATGGCGTAGCAGAGGGGTGTAGGAGAATGGATATTCATTACTTTTACGTGTTATACCCATATAATACACCGCGGCACCATGAGGTGGGTACGGCGTTCCTTCGAGGCATGAATATATGTTCTTTTCTAGGTCATATTTGTGTGTTAATACCAATGCTTTTCCTACGCATATTTAATGACATATCCTCTCGACTTTTCGTACGTACTTAGGTAATGATATTATTAAGGCAATAACTATTTGAATAGATGGAGCTCAAATCGAGAAATATAAACATGCGTATATAATTATAGAAGTTTAGGTTGTGGCAACTCGAAATAGGACACGCCGAGGAGTCTGGACGGGCCTTATGACGTACGCAAGCCAACTAAAACTAATCATACTCAATTGAAAAACGCTGCAAATTATTTCACAAAGGTTCATTATTTTTTCACAAATATGTCCTAGAAAAAAATATATATTCATGCCTCGAAGGAACGCTGTACCCACCTCATGGTGCCGCGGCGCCTCCTCTCATTCCACCCCCCGCTCACCCCCCTCACCACCCACCGTGACCCCCTGCCAAGCGTGCCAGGCGTGCGTCTAACACGTCTACTCAAAGCCTCAAAAAGACACTTTTTGCCCGTTTTTGGCCCATAGCATCTATGCGAGTAAAGCGATTGGGATGGTTAAACGTTAGGACCAACTAGACCCCAAATGTGCGAAAGAACAGGTTTTTTAAGTCAATTCTTAGGCCTTTTATGGCCCGGACGGCGGACGGTAGACGGCGGACACCGGACGGCGGACGGACATTTCAAATTTGGATTCTACGCACCTTGAAACGTAAAGTGACAAAGTTTGAGGGGGGGTTATTTAATTTTTTTGCTACAATCACATAGGCTTATTATTGGAAATAATAAACCAAAAATAATAAACCTTTGTGAAATAATTTGCAGCGTTTTTTCTCAATAACAACGCGACTTGAACAGTTTTTTCTTTGTGGCTCCGTGAAAAATGTAGTGTTTCACTGTGTTTAAGAAGTGCTAGCGTGATAAACTCGTATAGTTCGTGGAGACCAACCGACTGTGCATAGACGTGAAACTTTATCCAAAGTTGAGTGCAGTGGTATTCGTCGTATAGGAAGATACGAACGATTTATTTTTTGCAATTTATGGTTAAGATGGCGAACGATGCAAACAAGGTTGTTGTCACTCAGCATAGCAACCATAATCATGATGTTAGCAAGTTTCCGAGGCAGCCTCCACCAAATAATGTGAGTAATTTCAAAATAAAGTGCGCGAAGCTAAGCAATTCTGAAGCTCACCATTCATCAATGTTTTTCTCCCCTAACAAATTCGCACCATTGGAAAAAATGGATGACACAAATAACTCTTCAACATCATTGACAATCAATGAACCAGCAAATGTGGTTTCCAAACCTCCACCAATATTTATTAACAATGTTAATAATGTGAACGTTTTAATTGATACATTGAAAGGTCAATGCAAATCATCATTCAGGCACACAACTGTCAATAATAAATTCAAGCTAAATTTCGACGCAATTGATGACTACAGGAATGCAGTAGCATGCCTCCAAACCAATGGTGCGGAATTTCATACATTTCAGCTCAAATCTGAACGGAATTTCCGGGTCGTCATACGTGGATTACATCCGAAATGTGATGTGAACACACTAATGACAGAAATTAAAGAACTAGGGTATGATCCGGTGCAGATATTGCCAGTACACCACCCTGTCACTAAAATCCCTCTTCCTTTATTTTTTGTTGATCTGAAGCCGAATCCCAAGAATCAGGAAATATATTCTCTTGATTCTTTGTATTATTGCAGAATAAAAGTAGAACCTCCAAAACCCCGCAACACCGTGATTCAATGCCTCAAATGTCAGGAGTTTGGGCACTCAAAAAATTATTGTCACAAACAACCACGCTGCGTAAAATGCGACGCTTCTCATGCTTCAAATGAGTGCACAAAATCATCAAACGAACACCCACAATGTGTCAACTGCAAAGGTACTCACACTGCCAATTACAGAGGTTGTCCTGCGTACAAAGCATTACAAATGCCTTGGACAGCAAGGAATGCAACAAAGGGTACAACATCGCATAAGACCCTTGAAAACCGAAATCAAGACGACAGTAGACAAAACATTCTACCAACTACCTCTACCAACATGACACCTGAATTCCAACCTTCTTATGCATCTGTAGTTCGACATCAACACTCCTCCGTAAACGATCAGCTTCTTGAGAAGATTGATCAACTCTTAACCGTTATCACACCGCTAATTCAAATGATGACCCGAATAATTCCCACTCTACTGAACACGAAATGAATAGCGAATCAACGAACATATTCCGGGTGAGCACATGGAACTGTAGAGGCATAGGTAATAAATACCACGAACTTGTTTTATTCTTACGATCTTATGAAATTGATGTTTTGCTGTTAACAGAAACTAAATTGGCACCGTACAAGAATCTGTATATTGATGGCTATAAGGTTTACAGATCTGATCATCCCAGTGGTAGCAGTAAAGGTGGATCAGCCGTGATCGTCAAGAACTCGATTCCTCACGACGAACATCCTCCTATCTGTGAACCCAATTTTCAAGTAGCTCAAATCAACCTGAGACATCCGCAATCGTCCGCATTCAGAATAGGTTCGTTCTACTCAGCACCAGAAAATCGTGTTGTCATGAGTGATTTCCTGGGGATTATACACGAACTGCAAACACGATTCTTGCTCGGTGGTGACTTTAATTGCAAACATCCCTGTTGGGGATCGAATACCAGTAATCCTAGGGGTGTGATTCTGCGGGAAACTATAATTAGATACTCTCTGGAAATCATTGCGCCGTCTGAACCCACATTCTATTCTTCTGATAGACATATGCCAGATATTTTAGACTTTTTTCTAGGAAAGCAGTCGTCAAACTTCATTAAAAGCTCATGGGTCGCACACGAGATGAGTTCCGATCACTTACCTTTCATACTCGACATGGAAATGGACTCATCAAACTTTTGTCGCAAACCCGGACTAATCAATCATCCATTCGATTGGAAAACTTACCAAGATGTGGCCAATGAGATGATTAGTTTAAGTATGCCACTTAAAACCCCCAAGGATATTGATATTGCTATATCCCAAATTACCAATGTGATTCACATTGCTGCAGGGAAAGCATCCATGCAACCTCGAGCCAAGAACCCGAGACATGTAATAACAGCCTCTCCAGTGGTTTTAAACCTTCTACATGCGAAAAATGCGGCGAGGAGGCGGTGGCAAATCACCCAATATCCTTCTGACAAAACAAGATTCAACCAACTGACCCAAGAACTGAAGGCAACCTTGAAGGAAGAACAGGACAGAGCAGAACAAACAAAACTACTAACCCTCAATACTAAAGACTGCTCGCTTTGGAGAAAAACTAAAATCATGATTAGCGACCGAACAAGCATTCCACCTCTGAAAAGAATGGGGCAATGGTACACGACAGAACAGAACAAAGCGGATATCTTCGGACAACTTCTCGTAGAACAGTTCACTCCATTTCCCCCATCAGATCCTGTATTTGACGAAGAGATAGATACTAAGCTTGAAGAACCTCTCCAGCTCCAACCACATCGCCTCTTCTTTACACCTGGGCAAGTTCGTAATGCTATAAACCGTTCTCCCAACAAAAAAGCTTCAGGTCACGATTTAATAACTAAGCAGCTTCTCAAATGCCTCCCACGCAAAGGAATTGTCATGTTGACTCAAATCTATAACGCAGTACTTAGAACGACATACTTTCCTTATAAATGGAAGCATGCCCACGTAGTAATGGTCAAGAAGCCAAATAAACGTGCTGATGACCCGTTGAGCTACCGGCCCATCAGTCTACTGCCACTCTTCTCAAAAATATTTGAAAGACTTTTGCTTCCTCATCTTCTCTCGGCGCTCTCTTCATTACTTCCAGATACGCAGTTTGGCTTCCGCTCCTCTCACTCCTGTTCCCACCAATTACATCGAGTTATTGACAGTATTCTTGAGACGTATGAGAGCAAAAAAGTGTGTCTAGGAGTGTTCTTGGACACAGAAAAAGCATTTGACAAGGTTCTACATAAAGGTCCTATCTGACACTTTATACCGCATCTTATTTTCATACCTAGACGGACGGACTTTCTCTGTAAAATGCGGAGGAGCACTTTCTACCTCTAAATCAATGAAATCAGGAGTGCCCCAAGGAAGTGTTCTTGGTCCCTTCCTATTCCTTCTATACACTCATGACATTCCTAGTCCACCAGACGTAATGACAGCTCAGTTTGCAGATGACACAGCTACGTTGACAAAAGCCGATAGTTTTCACGAAGCTGGAGAGGTACTCCAACGTCACCTTAGTGAAATTGAGGATTGGTCAAGGAAATGGAGACTCAAGATCAACAGCTCCAAATCAGCTGCAGTACCTTTCACCTATTTGAGACAGAACTTCACAGACCAACTTACGATGAACAACGAAACAATACCCATTGTGACACATGTGCGATACCTTGGTCTTCACTTAGATGAGCGAATGACTTGGAAAGAGCATGTCACCTACCTGACAAATAAGATCCGACAGCGGATTCGCCAGCTTCGACCTCTGCTCACAAAACATTCCCCTCTCTCCATCTCAACAAAAAGATTGATATATCTTTCTCTCATCCGACCAATATGGACTTACTCATGTGGACTGTGGGGAGCAGCTGCAACATATCACATTAATAAAATCCAAGTGTTGCAAAACCGGGTATTGCGCATGATAACTGGAGCGGACTGGTTTGTGCGAAATTCAGTTCTCCACAATGATCTTGGAATCCCGATGGTGAAGACTGTGATCAAGGACACATATATGAGAATGAGCAGCAAAATGGTGGACCATACTAATCCCTTAATAGCTTCCATTCCCATCAATTCACCTGAACTCCCACCGAGCCGTCGCCTGAAAAAACGTCGCCTTCAAGACGCTCTATTAGGAGATATAGAGTTTGAAAATATGGACTAAACTGGATGAAGGGTAGCCACTGGGCTACACCTCACTACATGTGCCACGTGAATTAGGATCTTTATCCTACTATATTTAATTTCGAGCAAAACTGTAATGTTTTTAAACAATAAAGTTATCTAATTAATTAAAAAAAAAGCGTTTTTTCTCTTTCGTTACTACTGGAGGTAGTGAAGGAAGCTTTGTGTATGTGATTGAAGTCGAAAATTTGTTTTTCTCCAAAATCAAAATTTCCACTTGCTTTTTGCGTTTCATAGCTTGCCGATCAATTTTTGTTCCGTGTCTGTTAGCCTGTAGTAAACCCTTGTCACGCCCAAATCTATACCAAGTCTCAGTCTGATTTCGATGAAATTTTCAGTGATTGTGCAGGTAGCTCCTAAGCGGGCCCCAATAAATTTCAATGCCAATAAATTTCACGCGGAAACGTAACTTTATCATAACGTCGATTTCTCATAATCTGTGGCCCGATTTCGTTCAAACTCGCTAGGTAATTGGGTAGGTATGTGTTCTAAAAATTCCCTATAAATTATAATGCGATTGGTAGAGTGATAATCATTGTTCATACGCGAAACTAACATCGATTGGCATAGGCGAAACTCCGAGTCTAATGGAACGATTTTGATGAAGTTTTCAGGGATTGTGTGGGTTTAGATGCACATTATCCACAGTCAATACATTTTGAAGTAATTTAGGACCTCAAGGACCCGTATTTCAATGTTTTCTCAACAAATGCATCATTTTCAAGAAAAAATGTGGCGTGCAATGTCAGTGAGTCACCCTGTGTACTTGATCTTATTTTTGGCATAATTATTTGTACTTATAACTTACTAACATACATATTACATACATCCGGCACGGAGTTTAGTGAAAACGGAAGACGAAAAAGTTTTGAAATGTCTTGCATGGATGGGAAGATTTAAAAGGGGGATTTGAACGTCCATTGTTGGCTCAGAAATTTGTTGTGTCTTCGCTCCCTTGGTTACGCTGAATTATGGAACAATAATTCCCAGCCAACCGAAAAGTCCAGGCTGCGACGGTTCTCTAACGATGAATGAAACACGACTCTCCGTTCTTAGTTGTGACAGGTTAATACTCTGTTATGAATAATACCTAACGCGTAGGTCATAGAACTGCCTGAATTATGGAACTTAAACTCGGCTCAAGTGTTCATTGCACGACAACCATTCAAAGTTGTGCAGTGACGAACTCGGTAACCTACCTGTGGATTTGTGTTCGAGTTCTCACGCCCCCTCAAAAGGAGCACTTCATAGGTATATTAAGGGTTTCTTATAGCCAGGGACCGAATATGAGGTATCAAAAAGAACTCAGTCAACAAGAAAATTCGTGAATAAAATTTAATTAGGCATAAATTCTGATCATTGAAGCCAACCGTGTCCAGAATAAAACTGAGGGGACAGCCGTGTGACGGGATCGCAAAGAAAATTTTAGGACACGCAGCACAACTCGAGAACTACAAAAGTTTCATCCAAAAATGGATGAAAACATCTTTTTTGAGTAGCAGATTATTATTAAGAATACGTTTTTTTTAAATAAAATTAATAGTCTAAATTTCTTTGCACTCAAAAATCTCAAATTTCAAAACAATTCAACATTTCACAATACGATGATTTACGAAAATTCGCTCACACGATCTGCTTCATGACTGGAACTTTTTTTAATGTAAAATTGACAATGAGATATTAAGAAGTAGTTTGACGTAGTCGAGAAATCGTGATGGTACTAGGAAGTTATTGTAGTGGGAACCTCTGTTACAGTGATTTGGAAAATAACTGTGAAAACATTACCTCCCAATTATGAGTCTTCTCTGACTGCATCAACTCCATCTCAGTTTTACGAGAAGGGTGAATTTTATTATTACTCTTGTAATAAAACCTTTTGTATCTCAAAATGATAATTACTTGATTTGCGCAACTTTCGCCTACACCCCTTATGTATACTATAACATAGCAACGTCTTAACGGACAATTTGCAATCTTAAGAAAACTCCTCGGATGTGCACTGAATTTAATTATGGAGATATTCAACATGTGAATTGCAGCTGGGTGTCCTGTTGGAAAGGTGGAGGATGCAACATTATGAGGAGATTAAGTTTCATTAAGTTAATTTTGCGTCAGTCAAGCAACCCTTTATACAGAGAGCTGAACCTGGCATTACACTCAATAGAAGTGATGAATGAGAATCCGGGGCCACCTTTTTTTTTTTTCATTAAGCTACTGAGGCCGTAATGGCCTATTGTAGCTGGAGAAGGAGGCCGTACCTCCTCCCCATCCCAGACACTAGGTATGCCCAATACCGACAGCCCTGACAAACCAAGCACTATCTGCCTGGTTCCGGCACTCCTACCAGCCATCAGGCACTGTCTGGGACCCGAGTGCTCCACACTCGGTAAGTTACTGGGTCGCAGCCCCAGTCTGGCTTGGCGCCATATCGCCAATGCCAGCCACAGCTGGGAAGTCGATCCTTCCCCACCACGTTTTGGCAAAAGCGAGGAGAGTCTTAATCTCCCCCATCTTAATGTCTTGGGGATCGATGGAGGTTCTGCCCCAATTCAAGAAGCGATTTCTTGCCAACATAGGGCAATGGCAGACCACATGACTCGCCGTCTCGTCTTCCGCCCCACAGAAGCGGCAGAGAGTGGAGTCTGATTTGCCCATTTTATGGAGATGGTATCTAAGTGGGCAGTGCCCAGTTAAGAGCCCCACAACCATACGCAGCTCCCTTCTCCCCAGACTGAGCAGCTCCTTAGCTCTCTTCCTAGAGAAGTGAATAAATTGTTTCGCCTGCCTCAGGCCCTTGACATGGAGCCAGTGGGCAGTCCTCTTCTTACTCTCCCATTTGGTGAGCTCTCCGAGGAGAAAGCTCTCCGTAGTGGCCAGAAAGGGTTCTGGGCCCACAGGGAGAGAAGCAGCACCCTTCCTAACAAGAGCGTCAGCTTGTTCATTTCCCTCCACCCCCTGGTGCCCTGGGCACCACAGCAAGGTAACCTTATTGTTCCTGGCAAGGGTCTTGAGGTTAATCAAGCAATTCCACACCAGCTTCGATGAGATGGTGAAAGAAGCTAGTGCCTTCAAGGCTGCTTGACTATCTGATAAAATGTAGATTTTTGCTCCATTCACTTGACGACTCACCAGTCTGTCAGCGCAGGAGCTTATGGCATATATTTCTGCCTAGAGGGGCCACCCTTGCATGCGCGGCGATGGTTGGTGAAGCTTATGGTGAAGCTTCGCTTCTGGCATTGAATCACCGTCCATTTCTCACAACCACGGATAAAAGAGAGAGTTGCAATATGAGGGCGCTGGAAGATGTTCATCTCTTTCTTGGAGTCTGTCCCATGCTTGGGGAATTTAGGAGTGCCTGTCTGGGGTCATGAGTTCTCACTTGGGACCGTGTGATGCAGTTGTTGAATGGTTATAGTATTGGTTGGGTGGCAAGTTTTTGTCGTGTAGGGCATGCACCTAGCATGGCGCTATAGATCCAAATTGGTTCGGGAATTTAACTAACTGCATATGAATGGTATAATTATGTACCAAATCCTATACAACAGCTTTTAGCGAATTTTTGAAGAAAATTAAGCTATTGCTCTCGCCTCAAATTTTGTAGAATGTGAATTTTTGAAAAAATTTTATGCAGAAATACGTTTCAGGCTATTCTGAATCATATTCTGAAGTTTAACGCATTTTTTTATGTATGTATATGTATGAATGTATATATGTATGTATATAGGTATGTTTCATTCCAGACGATAACTGTCCGTAGAATTGTGCTAGAAACTTCAAACATATTTTAAAATGCTAAGGACACAAAACGAAAGTTCAAGTTCGTTGGCCAGCATGATCGGATTACATCTTCGGGTTGAAATTTTCAAAAATGTAGTCGAAAATTTCAAAATAGCCTGTTTTTTGCGATTTGTTGTGCGAAATAATTTTTGCAGCATACTAACATGTGGTATATTCGGAATCAGCGTAAAATTTCCTATAACAATATGTATCAAGTTTTCAAAATTTTCCAAGTTGAAAAATCAGTCAAAAATCGAAATAATGCCGTTCGCTAGTTGTAAAAATCGGTAATATTGCATGAAACATTGTCCAAATTCAGATTGAACTACTCTTATGGAAGTATCCCTGTATAACCAATCCTAGAACCATGCTGTTTAAAACGTAGGTAGTAGGTGCTTGTTAAAAAAAAAAATGTAATCACAACTGATGAGTTTACTCTGTGAAATATTCCGTCCTCCGATTCTCTCGGTCGCTCTCTTTAATGTTTTAGGACTTGATGTAGCTTTAATACTGACTGTGGCTTAGAAAAAAGTATGAGTACCTCCTAATTATTTTTAATAATTTGATTCCATGTTTGTCTATCAAAATCATAAACTAAAATTTCTCTACACGATCAATAGCGACTGAAATGTCGAAGATTTCTTCAAAAATTCGCTCATGGGGTCATGCTGCATGACTTGATTTTTTTAATGTTTTGTTAACCCATTTGTGCATTGGATATAGAGTAGACTTCCAGGGCACTCTCCGACAGAAGGCCGTAAGTCCATTGTCGTATATCATGCCTAATCTTATCTTGAAAAGTACTTACTTAATTAGTGTAATGCTTAAGTTCAGTGGTTAATAGAAATTATAGTAAGCACATGCAAATTTATTTTTAAAATAGATGTATTTATTTATGAAAAATGTAAATTTAAATTAGATGTATTCAAAATGTAATATATAAAATATCTAGGAATAATTATAATTGTTTTATTCCGATTTTCTGTTGCTATTGTACGGTTCACACTATTATATAGTTGGGAATGTAATTATGTTTATTGATATGAAAATAAAGCATGTTTTTCTTCTTCTTCTCCTTCTTCTTATGAAAACTCACATCTTAATGTAACGTAGAAAGGACGTCTAGGGATCCTTTACAGCTAATTGGGATGAGACTGGCAGGAAATACGGTTCGGCAAAAAAGGGGCTTTAATTCCTTTCCGTCGAGGGAGATTTAAAGGCCACAAGAAAGGGTTGGGTACAACCTTGTTTCAACAACTATTCAATTAGTTCCATCCCAAGAGTGAGCGTAGAAAAAGTAGATCCAGCGTTAAATATTTTAGAACTGTCTTCTGAGGAAAGGATTTGCGGGAAGACTGTCTCTCCCGTCCCGTTGGGCGTTGGTAGAAGGTCCGCCCTCAACGTAAATTTTGAATCATACGTCATGAGTAGGGACTGGAATTGCATATTTCGCATATGTCTTTTTTATCTTGTATATCGTTCTACTTTTCCGTTTTGAGGGTATCTGTTTAGCGAAGGGTAAATTAAAATTGCATTTTTTGCATATTGCGGTCGATTTTGAAGATTTTTGTATATTTTGGCCGTTTCCCCCTATAAATCGTCCACCTTTTTTTCCCTATAAATACATCTCATCCTTATTGGTCAATTTCATATCGTCTCAGAATTTCGTTGGAGTTGGTTGTGTCAGTTTGTGTGCCCAGTTGTTGAATAATTAGAAGGTACCATACCATCACTCATCACCTCAGGAATAGCGACCATGCTTCTTAATGACAAAACCATCTTTTGCCGGATATGTGGGAAACCTTTGAGTCATTTTCTTCAATTAATTATTATTACTTTATGCTATTGGCAGTGGTAAACGTTTTGGGCTACGAACACGGACACATTACAATTTGAAACTGATCCTTTTTGATTCGAAATTCAATTAGGTATGTAGTAATCCAACCAGTTCATTTTTATTTTAGAAATATTTTGAATTTGGTCAATGTATTTTTTCTTGGGGTGCATATTTTACCCATTTCGAGTTCATATTTTGGCCAAATTTTGTGCATATAATTCCAGTCCCTGGTCATGAGGATTTGTAGTTTGTCAAATACATGAAAGCTGGTTAATGAGGTATTCGAGGAAAATTATAAGAGTTTTGCTCTTTTAAAGTTGGAGATACACGCGTAAACGACCTACGATAACAAATTCAACGATAGTTACCTACCAAAACTATTTTAATGGGTTAGTCGGCCAGTTTTTATTCGCAACGATAGTTCTTCAAGAATTTATATTAAAAACGTCTTATTAACTGCAGCAACTTTGTTTTATTCTATGTGACTATGAAGTTATATTAACGTAATGTGATCTGAACTTAATTAATAATTAGAGACCTACGCTTTCTCTTCGAAGCGTCTGAATCCCGTTTCGTAAGCCGAATGATGTTTCGGGACTGAAATAGATGATAAGCTTTGGAAAGAGCCCGCTACTGTGAGGGGCTCAGATAAAACTTGATTACTCCAATTGTGTTGCGTCAAAAGAAAAGAAGACACTCTTTGGTCATAGAAGAGCTCTCATTTCACAAAGAACGTCTCTCTTTATTCCTTGACACCAAAGGAAACCACATATCGTTCGTTTTCGGTCTGAAGAAAATATCACCATTATCCGTAGAACTAGCGAATCAGATCGATTTCTGAAGTGGGTGCTTTTATCAGAAATAGAGAGTACTGATCAACCAAAATTATAAATCATATAGGTACACTAAATTTAATATACTAGGTTAGATAATGTCGCCCCTTTTTGGGCACACCGAATTGTAAATCTATCCCAAAATATATTCGTTTTCTCACTATTAGAAAAGTGTTGCTAAAATAATATGAAAATCATCGGTAGTCTTAATGTCATCATCCTGAACACGAATCTGTAAAATTATGGGCATTTCACTTCTCAAAATGCATACAAAATACGTAGGTACTTGTAATGTACTCGAGTATGTGTGTTCCGTCGAAAATTTTTTCAACAGAAGATGTGATGAAACGAGATGAAAGGTGAAAGCGATAACTGTTAGAGTGCGGCCACACATGCGCTATTCGGGGAGCACCGAATATTCGCTATATAGCGAGCGTGCTCGTGTTGCTCGCCGAAACCAAATATTCGTCCTTCGGTACCTTGGCCACACACAGGGTACTCGCCGAATAGCGAGTACGTCCCAGAACATTTACGAATACTCTCGGTGAACATTTCAGTTTTTCTGTTGGAAAGCTGAGGTTTTTGGCTAGTTTTTCGAGAAAAGTGTATTTTGATAATATAAAAGCATTATTTATCTTTTATAATGCTATGGTTCGCTCCCTTCTGGAGTATGGAAGTAAGATTTAGTCCCCATACTATCAAGAACATAAAAGGCGTATTGAGTCGGTGCAACATAAATTTCTCCAACAAATGGCTTTTAAAAAACATTTTCGGCAGGATGATGTTGTTCATGATTCCCTGATGACCGAATGTGGTCTTTTATCACTCCAAGATAGACGAGTCGTGGGTGATCTATTATTTTTGTTCAAATTGCACAATTACGAAATTGACAGCCCCCAGTTATTATCTTATTTTGATTTTCATACGCCGATCCATCCCACAAGAAGTAATGATTTATTTTCCATCCCTTTTGTCCCGTTTAATTATTTGTTCAATAACCCCCTTTATCGCATGGCTAGACAATATAATTTAATAGCAGCTGAGAATAATTGCCTTGATTTATTTTTCAATAGTTTTTCCGTTTTTAAAAATCACATCATTTCTTATTGTTATAAATTTTCAACCTAGTAAAAGGTACTATTATTATCTTTTGTGATTGATTTAATTTTTGTTACTAACACTTTCAACTCTGTATAAATTTCTATTTTCATTCGTTGTCTGTATTTTCCATGTATTATTAATGTAATATTATTGTATATTGGGCTAACTATCCCGTAAATAAATAAATAAAAGTGTTTATCAAAATTTGTGGGTATTCAAAAGGAGAAAATAGATTTTCAAAAGTCAAATTTAGGATAATTTTAAAAATTTGCTTTATGACCTAATGTTTCCTTTATGCAGTCTGCAAGAAACATTTTGGTTTTGTACTATAGAGAGATAGGAAATAAAAACAAGGTAAAAACCATATGTACTTTTATAAATTTATATTTTTGCGATATCCTCAAGAGTAGTTCCACTGTTACTGGTTCTTCAATTGACTGATCATGAAAATGGAACAAGGCGTTCAAGAAACCGTCTTCCAATCGCCGTCTAAGCGCAATGCGCAATATCCCAATCCAATCATCTGGCGCAGTGATCATGCAAGGCCGGGGCCGCCCTATTAATTCCAACATCGAACTGATAAAGAGGGAGGGGTCTTCATTTCTCGGCTATGGAGGAGGGGGTTAGGATTCACGTCAGCTGACTACGCTGAGAATCAGACTCGTGGTAAATCTTTGCTTAGTCACCACAAGATTCAGGTTATGACGGATCGATTGCGGGTTGCATGCCGCAGGCTTGAATGAGCCCGGGCACCGGCACACTCGAGAATATGCCAAGAACAATACCAGATCGTTATTAAACCTCCGCTTATCGCAGTGTCCGCAGCGCTGTGGATATCCCCGCCATCGAAAGGAAGGAAATTTATGGGTAAATAGAAATCGAAGTCTGTAGTTGGACCCTTTACAGATTAATCATGACTGGACTCCAACATGACAGACAATTATTCGAAACGAGGCAGGAATTCTATTAGAGCCAGGCCGAAAGAGATCGTGTTTTTAACGCCGATGATTAATTTTATAAACTAAGATATTATTTCTACACTTCAGCTCAATTTTTCTTTTATTAGCAAAACTTATAGCAAATTTCCAAAGAAAATAAATGTATTGGTATGGGTCGAAAATTTTTAAAGATATATCTTTTCAGAAAAGTAAATACTTTGTGAGGTATTCTGTAACAATTTTAATATTAAAACGATAAAAAAAAAGTATTAAGGATACTGAATATATCAAGGTAAGTAAAATATTACACAATTTTTAAAGTTACCCAAAGCTTATCTTAAAAACGTTATTGTTTTTTGCTTTAACCTCTGATTTTTCAACTTCATGCCTTGTTTTTAGGAGACTCTAAATTTCGTCTCGAACACGATCGAGTCGTAATTTTGATTTTGAAAGGTAGAGCGGCGATATTAGTGTTCAACCAGGTAGCCGATTAGCATCTTGGGCCCCAGCATTAGGATTGGCATTTATGTGGACGTACAGCTCTCTGTGACTCTGGGATCCGGAACCGACGGAAAGTGATTCATAATCAGAATGTAGCTGGACAAAATTCCAAAAATCAATTTCTCCGGAATCGGTTAATACCAACCTCATTATATGTTGTATTGTACCGTAGTGTTGTGAAAACAACAAATATCAACCTCCCAAACGCTTTTCATCGACCCTTTTTAAATTAAGTTTCTGCAAGATGCATCTATATTTCGGGATTCCGTTTGTTTACACATTTGCCCTCTGACAACAAACTCAGTCAGTGGTCTACATCCTGGCGGGCATGGAGGCCTCTAATTAAGATAAATGGGAGATATCACATGACTTTTCTATTGATAAATATCAATAACTTTGTGCGTATGATGTATGATCCCAAAGACCATTGAAAAGTCGGTTTTCCAACGTATTTTTCTCTGAAAGGGGAAAAAAACGAAGAGAGTTTCAAAAAGTTTCGCAATTTATTTATTTATTTATTTTATTTATTTATTTTTTTTTTTTTTTTGCCGTTAAATAATTTTTCTATACTTGTGACTGGATTTTTACAACAACAAAATTTTTTTAATGCCTTCTAATAGCACAAAAACACATCGTAAGAGTCCATAAGTCCTCAAAATTTCTTTAAAATCATTAGCAGTTTTCGTGGTATTGTTTGTAGCGAGAAATTCATCCATAATAATGAACTATATAACGGTGGATCCCATTCAAAAGCTACTGTTGTGAAAAATTTAGTTAAGCGTTGATTAAAAAAATAAAATAATGAATAAATAATAAGAAAAGTGTTTGTTGTAAGGGTGCTTATCAACTATGAGCTAGAACATTGATAAATCTTTGCTCAAAATCAGGCTGAATAAAGACTGATGGACTCGGTACGTTGTTTCCCTCCCAGCCAACAACCCATTTTTATGCTGTCAGTGCCTGCTCGCCCTTAGAGGCTGACTTAGACTTAGCCAGGCAGCAGTTGTTGTGGTGCGACTGAGCAACACCAACTGCTCCAAAGCCCAGCTTATCTGATGTGTTCGCTGCTGCACTGCGTGAGTCATTATATGTTGAAGAACTCAGGTGCTCTGAATCCCCCATTTCTTCCCAGTGGGTTGAATGGGTTCTAGAAGGCCTTGGGGCTGGTGACTATCGTTACTTTCCCGCCATCATGGTTGCTATATTAGCCACCTAAGTGAAGTGTTCAAGGGGTAGCCGTGGAATAGTGCACACCGTTTGCCATCCGAAAAATGAGAACCTGTATCATTTGGTGCAGTAGTGCCCCCGGACTCATGGTGGCCGCATTCTACGTAATGATGTGTTTCCTAGCAGATAGCAGGTGCTTTGTCATCCAGCGGTTGGGATGTTGAAAGGGAGAGACTATATCACATGCCGAGTGACTGGGGAAGAATCTTTATTTCGTTGTCGTCAAGCCCGATGGGTCTCCCATAATGTATGTCCAGGTTGTCAGCAGCAACGTGAAATTGGAACAGATCTGGCGGACTAAGATAAGTAAGTATGATAGATATGACCTGCGACAGGCGATATCTGAGCTGAAAGGAGTGGCGAATAGCAATAGAAAGGTAATGGCTGTGACCGTGTCATGGAGAGGAGTGTGGTGTGAAAAAGGTGCAGGGGAGTTACTCAAGTTGGGCATCTCGGCAGGAGTGATCCTTGGAATCACCACCTGCGTACTTAGGAGCTCTTACCTCAACAGGTGGTCATTTTGTAGAAGCTCTTCCAATCATCCCTCTCTTCAACATTCTCCTTCTGCTACTTTCTACATCCCTAGAGCCGGCGTGGACTAAGCCTCGGCGTCATCCCTATTTTTTGATTATTTTATTTTAATTTTTATTATTATTAATTTATTTATTTTTTTATTATTTACAGAAAAAGGAAAAACGTATATGCATTGTCATTCTAAATGACAGTTCTCCGTGAAATTCAGACTTGAAAAATCCGTTACATTCACCAACAAATCAAGCATTTTGAGTGATAGGATGAGTTCGCTTTTATAGTACGACAATTTCACTTGATTAGGCACAATTATAATGAGGAAAAATTACGAAAATCTGCTTATACGACCATGCCGCATGACTCTAACTTTTTTCCTGTCTTATGAAAATTTATTACTATGTCCGTGTGTTTCAAAATGCGGCCATTCTAGAGAGATTTGTCACTTGGTTGGGCCAACGTTTTCACCCCCCCCTCCCCCAACAACAGCGAGCTGGTTGCAGTGAAGGCGAAGCGACTCTCAGCGTTGAGGAGCTCGAAGCTGGCTGGCGTCCAAAATCCGGCAACTGCCCCCCCCCTTCCCTTCCGCCAATCTGGGCTCCTCTTTTATACACCACTTCTATACTCCTCTTCCTTTCAACCTTTTAGAGAACTTGTCTGGTATGTGACCGCGTGACCGTCGCCAAGCTTCCTTGGAACTTGTGATACCGATCATTTTTCTTTTCAAACCTAATCATAATTTATGACCTGCATATAAAAGAAACAATATGCAGATCATGAGATTTTGTCTGACTCCCAAGTAATAGCATTAAAACCATCAGACAAATATGAATTTGCCTGCCTAAATAAACTTCAACGTATACATCGACTTTGAATCAACATTATCAACCAACTGTGTTAAAATGAACTGAAATACGATCGAGCCAAATCATTCATGTCAGAAGATGCCTTTTGACGATTGACAGTCATATTCAGGGTCATTTGTTTCTCAACTCTTTTAAACCCTCGTGTAGGTTTATTTACTTTACTCATCGACGTAAGGGTCAGTTAATAACACCTAATGGATAAGACAAACTTATCGATGGGATAGCGTTCACCTTCAGATAAGTTTATCCACCCCCAGATAAGCTCAACTATAGCTCTTCTTTTCCAACTTTTAGAGGACTTGTCTGGCACGTGACCGCAAGACAGTCGCCAAGCAGGAGTGTCTCACTGTAGTCTGATGTGCCGACCGTGAGAGCGCTCTAGCGGCCCCCCTCAATAGCATTCCCTACTTGATGTAATGTACCTTTGAGATGCGAGCTTGGGAGCATCCAGACCACCAAACTTTACACAGCATTCTGATCTATTTTACCTACTAATCTATATTTTACTTTAAGAATTTTGAGGAGAGACGAGTTATTTTTGACGATTTGACAACGGAGAACTAGAGAGACGCGTGATTTGATGAGCAAGAGATAAGATAACAGAGCGGTAAGAGGAGGACTGGGGAAGTTCATGGAATTCACGGCCGCTGAAAGAAGAGCGCCACCGGTCGGCGATATGTACAATAATCTACAATTATTGAACAATATGTACAATTATCTACAAATGTACAATAATTCTAACATTATGCATGGAGTTAGAGATCATGAGATTCGGTCTGTCACCAAATAGCGCTAAAATGCTACCTCTACTTATTCGTGTAACTTATTTTTGGTTTATTATTTCCAATAATAAGCCTATGTGATCGTGTAGCAAAAAATTTTTATAACCCCCCCTCAAACTTTGTCACTTTACGTTTCAAGGTGCGTAGAATCCAAAGTTGAAATGTCCGTCCGCCGTCCGCCGTCCGGGCCATAAAAGGCCTAAGAATTGACTTAAAAAACCTGTTCTTTCGCACATAGACTCCATTTGGGGTCTAGTTGGTCCTAACGTTTAACCATCCCGATCGCTTTACTCGCATAGATGCTATGGGCCAAAAACGGGCTAAAAAGTGTCTTTTTCAAGGTTTGAGTGTTAGACTTACGCACGCACGCACGCCTGGCACGCTTGGCAGGGGGTCACGGTGGGTGGTGAGGGGGGTGAGCGGGGAGTGGAGTGAGAGGAGGCGCCGCGGCACCTTGTGGTGTCTTTGGTGACCAGGGGCGTAGCAGAGGGGTGTAGGAGAATGGATATTTATTACTTTTACGTGTTATACCCATTTAATACACCGCGGCACCATGAGGTGGGTACGGCGTTCCTTCGAGGCATGAATATATGTTTTTTCTAGGTCATATTTGTGTGTTAATACCAGTGCTTTTCCTACGCATATTTAATAACATATCCTCTTGACTTTTCTCACGTACTTAGATAATGATATTATTAAGCCAATAACTATTTGAATAGATAGGAGCTCAAATCGAGAAATTTAAACATGCGTATATAATTACAGAAGTATAGGTTGTGGCAACTCAAAATAGGACACGCAGAGGAGTCTGGACGGGCCTTATGACGTACGCAAGCCAACTAAAACTACGATCATACTCAATTGAAAAAATAATAAACCTTTGTGAAATAATTTGCAGCGTTTAATCTTTAAAATACTTGAAAAATCAAGAGTTTTTGTCTCGTCATTATTTTTTATCTTAGATTGTTATTATTTTATTTATTTTTATTTATATATTTATTCATTATTTTTTGTTGCAATCTAAGAGAAAGAAAGTAAGTTTTACTATGCAAATGTTGAAATTTGGTAAACTCCAAATTTACGATGAATGATCGTACATGGGGTCAATAAACAGTAGAAACCGACCAAAAATTAGGTAAAATATGGCTATAGGATCAACATCAGATCTCAGTGTAAACCGTTGTTATTCTCTTCTCCCATACAGGTCGCCTAGAACGAGGAGCTACTGGGAAAGAGGCTAGCTTAGTTTTAAACCTAAAACTACCTTCATTCTGCAAGTTTTTAATCATTCGAAATTATTAATCTTATATTCATTTAATGAGGTGGCAGTGGTAGGTATACTGTAGAATCGTTGGAACAATGAAGTTCCAGGGGAGCAAAATATATCTGACGTCGTCACTCCTTTCCGTATCGTTTAGCTTATACGTACGTTGGTAGGCACTCCGGAGTTTTCTCGTCCAATTACATTGTCTCGAAGAAGTGAGTCTGACACTGGCCAAATTACTTGCGTTGAAGTTGCGGAAGCTTAAACGGGTTTTATACTCAGCTGCAAGCGTGAAAGTAACTCTGGGTTTTATTTAGCCGGGCAATTGTAAACGACATTCTCAAATTAACCCCACCCAGGGAGTAGAATCCAATCTATCCCGTCATCCAAAAGACAAAGTAAAGTTAGTGTAATGATAATAGTTGCGAGTCGGATTTTAAGAAGTTGAAAGTAGTTTACTAGGAAAATAATTTAGCAGTGTTGTACATAAGTCTGGGATAAAACTCTCATCTTCAGGTAAATTTCGACCGATTCGGAGGTACGAGTTTCCACAGCGAAATCCGCAGCTGGATGTCTTGAAGAAATTTGCGTCATCAGCAAAACAACTTCGTGGGATTCCAAAAGTGCCCCTGCACGCTTTTCAAAACATTAGTAGTTTCAGTGCGCTTGTATTGTGAGGTGTGATTAGTATCGTATAGATCAGGCCTTAAGCCTGTTTAATTGCAATTCTTAAAAAGTCTTCTTTACCTACCCCGCAATAAGCCAAATAATTTTTTTATATATAGAAACCGGATCCCCACCTTTGATGGTCTTGTGAAAGGTGCATCAAATATAGGGTTAAAATATCTAGGATGGGGTATGATAGATGGCTTCAGATTTGCTTTAGAGTACTCGAGAAAATGCATAAAACGTGAATAACTTCAACTGGTTTATAGAACTTTTTAATGTTCTCCCAACCCTGGGATCTGAAGAGGTTTTTACTCTGGATGGTCTCCTAAATTTAAAGCGTATCTTTTCTTCAATCCGTAATAAATTGCACCATTATTTTTTGGGTCTAGATATTGAATTTGCGAGTAACACAAGATTCTTCGTGATCTTCGGGTATTGGAGTATTTTCCAGTACGTGTTGGCAAAAAGAGTACTTTGTCAGCTGAGGCTGACTCCCAAACGGTTTGTGACTCTTTATTAGAAAGGTAACTCATAGAAACTGAATGATTAGAGCTGAAATCCTTTGCAATAATATGTAATTTAGATGAACCCGGCATCCTATAATATTTTTTTCGTTAATGTTGGAACCTTACCGAAAACATTTTTTCGCTCTCTATATTGAGGGCAAAAATCGAATAGTAGATTATGATAGCTTATCAAATTTTCTTGATTTTTGAGGCGATAAACATAAATTTATGAATGTGTTTCATTTTGTTATCAGGTCTCTTTTACTCCTATCATTCGCCCTTGATTAATAAAGAAAGCATTGCTATATGATATCAGTACCTATTTATTTCTATATTAGTATGCTACTATCCCCATTTTTGTACTTCTGAATTGGTAGTTGAAGAAATTTTCTACAGAACTATGTCTCTTACTGATCCCATTATCATTCATTCATTACTGTTCAGGCGATCGAACAGATATGGAAATTATAAGCGAAAATTATAAGATTCCCTGACTGTCCTAACGGGTGAACGACCAGGGTAGTCTCCAGGTTACAATAGTGTTAAAAATTAGATTATTCGAGGTAAATTAAATATATGAATATTTTTTTTCTTTTGGGGTATTACAGATGGTTGGAAAATATAGGAAACATAAATGTAACTTACAAAATTAAGAGAATATTTCGCCGTATCGGCGTCGTCAGCTCTAGTGAAGAAGTCTCTTCTTCTTCTATATATATATATATATATATATATATATATATATATATATGTTTACCAGGGTTACGTAGAGCCTTCGAATTTTATAATGATCATGAGGAATAGGGAAAGAAGAATCGAAGGGATTTTATGGGGAGACCTACCTGCACGCGATATGGATATAAGAAAAGGTATGTTGAATACGTTTGGTAGTGAAATCCCTACCTACAGCCCCAATACCGGCTGGAACTATCGCACCAATTAATAATCGAAAAATATGCACACTGATACTGGAGCGCTGGAAGAATCGGCAGGCGACCTGGACGTGAAGGCCAGGCTGGCTGGAAGACGACTAACTCGGTCCTCCGAGCGACCAGAGCTTGATTATAAATGAACTTTAGTAAGCGATAAGATGACGATGCTATTACCGCTTCAACGCGTAAGCAAATACCATAATTTATGCTCTTGTAACGTGCAGTAAATTTATGTATTTGCAAAATTTTTGGACTATCTGGACATTACTAATATGAATGGTTGAATGAAAGGTGTTAGGGACGACGACCTGACCTATATGAGAGTCAGAGGTCAAATAAAATCAAACCAAATCAATCTATATTGTTTCATATCCTTGATCCATACAGTATAAATGTACAAGTTCTTAGTACATCAACATTATTTTACTCTAAATCAAAATCTGTCAGTAACTAGTGAATAAACTTTCTAATTCTAATATATGCTTTAGTATACTGGAAAACCATGAGGCGTTCTTCTTTACTTCCTGCTTTTAAAACTACATTAAGCAAATGCTCTTTTGATAGCCTTCTATTTCCTGGATATTTTACTCTATAGGCCGCTAACTAAGTAAAATATAGAAAGTTCTTCGCTTAAATATAGAGATAACCGTGTTTTATTGCTCATTCTTATTTGGGCCAGTATTCATTTTTGTATAATTGGTACATCAAGTTCTTAGTTATGCACTGGTTTGAATATGTTAGCAGTCAAATGTTTATAGAAGTAAAATTGTAGAAATTGTAGTCACTGTAAGAAGAGTACAATATATGTTCATAATTCTCGTAACATTTGTTTAAAGAATAGCTAAACGTTTTTCTATTATTTCGTTCGGGTTTTGAATATCCCAAAGTTCATGGAAACCTAGTTCGATAAGTATTTTTCTGAACTGTTCGGCCCAATTGTATTTTTCATTACTTTATCCTTTTACAATTGTTCTCACCAATAGTTAATAGCAAATTTTTCTCTTGCCATTTAGGTAGTCCTAGTAGGTAGGTGTTCCTATTTAGGTAGTTGTACGGTACCTAATACAATTTGACTACAATAAACAATATTGAGAATAACATTTGACTTTTTCCGCAACATAAATACTGCTGACCCAGTCAGAATCGTCACAGGGATTTTTCAACACTATACAGGTGTTAAAAAAAAAAATTTGCTTCAGTTTTCTCCCCCCCCCCCCCCTCTCTCTCTCTCTCTCTCTCTCCACCTCTCTCCTTCTCTCTTTCCAAAAAAAAAAAATCAAGGTTAGTGAACTACAACATACTACAATCTGTACTATACAGTATGGAATTATAGCTTGAGGAGGGATTTAGAGTACCTGTCAATATTTATTTTTTCTAGTATAGGCAATTCAAAGCACCCCATCTGATTCCACGTGAAAAGCAAGTGGATTAAGGATCAAGCACATCTTCAAAAGGTTCATCTTCACGTGCGCCCCAAACCCTTACAAAGCGAAAATCGATGCCCTCACTAGATCTAAGCACAATCTCCTGCCCTGTTTGAGGCTTCTTGTGATACTTTACCTGTTGATCGCTAAGCCCCTTACACCAGCCCTATGAAAACTCCCTGAAATCTGAGTAAGATGATTTACCAGATTTCTCACTCTCAGGTTTCCGAAACGAGATTTCATCCTACAAAAATAGTTGTAATTTGAGTCGAAGGTTGGCTAACAATCCGTCTGGTACGAAACTTCATACTCCATTCACATCGTACAAGAGTAATACAAGCCGCTTAGCGTTTCCAAAAATATACTCTCTTACGATTTCCCTTTTCCTCACCCAAATGTTCCCCTTTCCTGAAAACTAATCTCCTTCATTTTCTTCTTTTGCAAAATTATCATAATTTTTTTTCTCAATATATTTAAATCTAATTAACAATATAAAGGAAAAGCAGGTAAAACTAGGTACATGAGGAAAGGAACATATAACTTGAAATAAACTTCGTGATTTCAATAGCACATCACTTGAAGTATTATTATGCCTACTAAGAAATGAGAAAACAAATATCTAAATTTGAAGCCAAAGATAACCCCCTCTCCCCCTCTATGAGCAATATATGTAGGGTTCGACTACAAGCTAAGAAAATTAAATATCAACAAAAATCGAAAATAGAAACAAAGATATATATTTTCGAAGACATTTATCGCGCTTTCAATGAAAACCGCACCCAAAAAAAGTTCCGCCAGGGGTAAATGTCTCGGTTTTTAATCCCACTTTGAGTTGGTTAAAGGAGTTATTGACGATTATAGTGACACAAAGTCGAAAATGCGAAAAAAAGCGGGCTTTAGCGTGAATTAAAAAGCGTATTTCCAAAACCAAAATCGAGCTACCGCCGTAGGTTTTTTTAGGTTTACATTGAGTTCTTCTTCAAAAGTCGTTGTTTTGTAAAAAAATTTGCTAGTAAGATCATGATGGATCCATTGCCAGTTGACGCTAGTTCGAATTCAGGTCGGTAGGGCGCGCACAGCGGGACATGTGTGGCTAGTGTATGGTTGACAAACACAACCCACCCTGTGGGTACAATGCATTGCATTATGAATGCACCACTTGCATGCAGAAGTAAAAGCAAAGTTAGTTCCCACCTACTTTTTTCTCCTTTGTTTTTCTTCATACTCAGTCAATCCATGACGATTGTGAACCATCTTATAACCTTAAAAATTCCACTCACATTTTACGTTCTAGATATTCTGAACAACTTTCGTTCCGTGTATGTCTGTCCGTCTGTCGTGTAATGTATATCTATTCGGACAGTTCAAATTATTACGATACTTTACAAATACTTGCAATTTATACAAAACACGATTTGATAACACTTAGCTTTTATGAAGTAGCCTTTAAGATAAACCACGTACACGATATTTTCCAATGTATCGAAACACAAACGGTGGGTACAGCTTTAGTACAAGTACGCAACCATGAGGGACATTTATGTCTTTGCGCCCCCTCCCGCACGTGATTTGTTAGGTCTTAAAATTATGTCTTTACTTATATAAAGCTTGCAATCGTGTCCACAATATAAATTATTGAGAATGATCACCTGTGTGTAAACAATTATTTAAACAATCACGCTCATACCGCAGCTTGTCGGCCACGCACTCCGCAGTGGTTAACGAAATATGGTTAGGTAAATCGAGAGCTATCCAACGAGTGGTGAACGATTTTTGTACGATGATAATTGGCGAAGTTAAAGTTCCGTAGCAACGAATCGGTTGTACGTGAAAATCATTAGAAATTTTTCATAACGCTTTCTTCGTCACACTTTTTGAGTTATGTGCCATAGTAAAGACATAAAATGTCAAAAATGAAACTACTCGTAATTCCATCTGGCATGTGTAGGCAGAGTAAGGTCTCTGTCTAAAAAAGGTCACTGGCGTCACTGTCTAAAAAAGGTCACTGGCGTCACTGTCTAAAAAAGGTCACTGGCGTAGTGTCCTTCAGAACTTGTGCACGGATGGCCGTTTCGTAACCCATCTTCCAGTGAGGGACGGAATAGTGGTCAGTCGGGTTGCCACTGGTCATACCCGTCTTACTCACACACACCTCAGTGCTGAAGCTCGTGATGTTGTGAGTTGGGGATGTAGGGGTGATCTTCCCATCCGTCATTTCTGGAGGACGCCCAGTCATTATGGACCTCTATGTCCAACCACGATAGCTGGAAACTAAAAATCGTTCCCACTCCTCCCAGCCCAAGCTCCCATCGATTAAGAAAAGGCGTGAAATCGACTCTCCAAAAGCATCTCATCAAATGTGTAGAAAGATAATACGCCCCCTGCCGTTCAAACGAGTTTGTAGACACGTCGGAGCCAAAAATAGAAGCGGAGGAGGAGGGCAGTGGGGCGGATAAACAAATGGGAAGTGAAATGCGGGTGTCTAGCTAGACAACGGAGGCCGATCATTAATGAAGTCCGAGCTTATTGATCAAACCCCTCTCCCCCACTTTCACTATCATAGATTAACTTCTGAAAACTAACAGTCCGTGGGTTCACGGTGACCAAATTTCTATTAATGGTTAATTTTTACTGAAACGAAAAAGTTCCATGCAACGTTTCTATATTTGGACAGTTCAAATTATTAGAAAATTAAAAAAAAAGGACCTCTCTGTTCTTAATTAAGTTTTAGACAAATTTCGTAGAAAATGAAGCTGTGGCAATGACTCGGAAAATTTCAAAGTCAAAATTTTTGAAAAATTTCTTCTTCGAAATCTGTTTTGAGGCATTCTTAAACGATTCCTGAAATTTGCGCTTTTTCTTATATATATATATATATATATATATATATATATATATATATATATATATATATATATATATATATATAATACTGTTAAATATAAAAAAAATACGTTGAGCGTTTTCGCTTCTTTGCAACTTTTTTAGGCTGCTGTGGATACCTGACATCGTTTGCTAAGAACCTTTTTATCGACTGTTTCTCGGTTTAAAACGACTTTACCTTCGATGCTAGCGTATTAATAAAGAGTTGGAGAATTATAATCGATTAATACTCGAAAATGTATATTTTCGACCCTGATAACTCATTATTTTCACCTGCACTGAACATGTTACTCGCGCGAAAAGAGGCCCCTTTTCATTTTCCGCATCACATACACACACACACACTCACACACACACACACACATACACACACATATATATATATATATATATATATATCAGGAATTAATAGAGAGTTTTTGTTCTTCCCGTAATATTTTCTCCCGTTGACGCGTAGAGCAGCGTCTAGAGCAAGCAGCTGGAGATGCTAGCCCTTCACGTGATTTCTACACGTATACGTGAAAAACCAAACGCTAACGTCACGTTAATGTCTCTATAAGTGTTTCAGAAGCTGTTTCGTATTCTTTTCGTACAACCTATTCTTATTTAAATAATTATTTTTCTTTATAATTATTCATAAATACATAAATTATAAATACATTTATTGCTTAGGTACCTTAAATGGCTGAATTTTGTAGCGGAGCACTTCACTATAACTTCTCGACTTGTTGACCAACCAACGTGTTGTTGGCAACCACACTTTGGTTACCTTTGCTGGTAACTGCGTAACTGCGGTTACCTTTGTCACACTGTGATTACCGGCAACTGTGGTTAACTTTGCGTCAGGCTATGATGACTACCCGTAGGCCGAAATTCCAACCAAAGCATTTTTCCTGCCAACGCGTAGACAGACCTTTTTCCCGTACACGTAAAGTTCTACACGTTAACGTGAAGATTCGCGCATGCGCAGTTGGTATTTCAGTCTTTTTGCGTACACGGGTAGAAAATTACGGGATGAACAAAAAATCTCTAATCTTTTCAGAATGCCTCAAAACGGATTTCAATGAGGAAATTTTTAGAAAATTTTGATTTTAAAATTTTTGGAGCGAATGCAAAAGCTTATATTATACGAAAATTCGTTAAAATCTGTCCGTTTGCCGTCCGAACTTTTCCCCCAAAACTACCGGACCAAACTTTGTGAAATTTGGCTCAAAAAGCATACAATGGCCGAGGATAAGCCTGTTACATCGGCATCAATTTTAATCAACCCTAAATAAAAAAGGTTATTTAAGGGATGAAATCGCACCCGTCATAGAAGAACGTCACAACTCAAAAAATGCGAATTCTGGGAAATTGTGATCAAAGTTTTTTCACTTGCTTTTTCGCATCTGAATCTCTTCAAAACTACCAAACGGTCCTTGTCCTACAATTTTTTGTCCGTAAAACTACCCTAGTCACCCATGATCGAAAAAAAATGTTTTTATTTCCATTATCCTTGCCATAAATGTCTTAATTAACTCAAAAATTGCAGATGTTACGTTATTCTGCGGACTATGTTTGTATTTTTTGAATTGTTACAATTCCTAACTGGATAATAGTTTTACAAATTAATCCTTTTTTCTTTGTTGCTACCTCCGGAAATTTTATTTCCTACTGTTGATTTAGCTTGGTATGTTTGAAATTAGACACATTACTGTGTACAAGGTATAATTCGTTATATTTTGTAACTTTTTCGCATTTTATTCAAACAAAGGAACAAAGAAAAGTATAGGTATAGATCATCAAAATAATTACCAAGGGTAGGTAGAATCAGAACAGGATCTAAATATTAAACCTAGCGGTAGTTTTTAAATTACGTACCTATGATAAAAATGATATCATAACTGCCAATCAAAAAAAAAAAATAAATAAATAAATAAATAAATAAGAAAAAAAAGCATTTCAGACTTTTACATTCCCCCCCCCCCCCCCCCCCCCCCCCAAAGTCAAGTTCTGAATTTAAACTTCTATAAATAACTGACTTATTAGGTAAACATCACAGTCAGAAACTAGACTAGATGAGAATCAGTCATGAAAAAAATTAAAGAGGCAGACTATTGAGAATCATAAGAATCAAAGAATAATAAACTATGAAATCATTATTTTTTAGGGAAATAATAACAAAAAACATTATTATAGGAAAATTCAATAGCTTCCAAAATTGAATTTTATGTTTCAATTAGCATGGAAGTTTTTTTTTAAGGTTTAAGTCGCACCTCAACCAGAAGGGTCATTAGCGGCATTGAACAAGGTGTTCAAGGGACACTGGAAGTGGCGCGATTCCAAGGGGAGCCATGTTGTCATCCTTACTAAAAAGGAGCGCCATCATGGACTCCACTGGCAACTCGGAGGGGAAAAAATTAGGGGTACAGTTACGAACACTGTTTAGCCCCCAAAGTGGATTAAAAAAACTCCAAAAATAAAGTAGGTACCTAATACAACTAAGACTAGATGTAAAATAGGCTAACAGCTATATACATGATACTATATACAATCAGCAAAGTGAAACAAAACTACGACTAGATGTATATAAATATATCACAGATCAGATCAGGTCTGCTGACCGTAACTCTACTGAGTTGTCACACTCTTCCATGGACAGGAATGGACTAACCCCCCTATTCGGATAACGTATCATCAGCGCTTAAGCGAAAACAAAACGAACTACGATAATCACCGTCTTCTACATACATTCTAGACGTCTTCCTGCATTATTTGCCGTCAATAACTCAAAAATCAAAAATTTTGAGATGTGACGTTCTTCTAGGACGGGTGCGAAATATTGAAAAATCGAGATCTCAAGAACGTTCATGTTAACAGTAATGTTGTTTAGGGTCTCGTTTATAGGCATCACTCCAAACGATCAAATGAAACTACCCGGTTCACTGTACGTACATCCGTGTGATCTCCCTAAGGGTCAAAAGTCATCATAAATCATAATCATAACTGGAGGAACATGGCAAAAATCACCTTGGAATTACGACGCTCTTATCAGCTGGTATAATTCCAATGTAATTTTCTCTTCACGAAACTGGGTTTACTACCATTTTTGTCATCCGTAGCAGGACTTTTGAAGCGTAGGTACGCGGATTTATTTTATAGTATTATCTTATAAATAATAGAGCTTTTCAAAATACTAGGAAAATTTAGGTTTTGTTTTATTTAATTAATTTCTCTTCGTTAGGCATTCACACCTCTGCAGATATATTTAGATACCTAATTTATAATAAACTTCGGTTAATTACTACATAGACCAACGATCTGAGTAGAAGGGCTATTCCATACAGAAATAATAAACCTTTGTCTAATTATTTGCAACGTGTCTCTGTCGGAAGAAAATTTGGAATGAACCGCAGAGCGCTATGCCATACCCATTTCAACAATAAGAAGTAATACCTACATGACATTGTCTTCATTCCACAAAGTTTACTCATTTGTTCTGGAAACTATATTTTTATTGTTTTTTTTTTTTTATGCTTATGACGGTCTAATCCTATAAGTCCCTAGATTTTTGGAATGTTAGTTTCAATTGGAGGAAAGAGGGATTAATATCTGGAATGTTAGTTTCAATAGGAGGAAATAGAGATCTATCTATTTTTTTTTTTTTTTTTTTTTTTTTTTTTTTACAAATGTCATTGACAAATCAATTGTGTTTGCCTCTGATTGTGTGAAAAATATTAATTCGTCCATTGTTGAATGCGTTAAGCTTGAATACCCCCGAAAAATTGTCACCCTATAAATTCGTGCATTTAGTTAGGTAGGTAGTTGCTCCATTCGTTTGCAGAGGGGTCAGCTGAAAGGAGCGCCTCAGCGCCGCGGCCTCAGCGGTGACCCCACCTCAAAAACGCCGACCGACCGGTATAAACGCTTAATTAATGTAGATAGCTACAGTAAATGGTTGAATAGGGTCTGAATAACCCTATATTGAGTAGAAATATATTTATAAACATGCCTGCATATAGAAAAACTTTGCAAATTATTACACAAGAGCTTTATTATTTCTGGATTTTATAGTTCTTCCACGCAAAACACCTGTCCATAAGATTATACGAATAATTAAGAAGGTATCTAATGTGTCTGCATAGGTGTAGACGCCCGCTGTAGAGAAATTAACATAATTAAATAACACACCTAAACATTCCTTACACGAGCTGATGATGCAGTGGCGTGACTTGGCAAAATCGCGGCGGTACCGCCTATGCCGCGTAATTTCGTAGCTTGCTGCAAGCCTTTAACTCAGTTCCACCGAAAAATCATAGGGTCGCTGCTCCATTATAGCTTGTAGTGAGTGAACGGAAAATCGTACAGCTTTTCGGATGATTTCATTTGATTTGTTGGGAGAAAGTAAATATATAGGAATATGTAAATGACATCCAAAAAACAACATTACAGTTTCGTTGAAAGTTTTCAGATCTCACTTTTTCAATATTTCAGCCCATAATTACTACTCTTCAGGGTTTATCAAAATTGATGCAGCTGTTACTGGCACATTCCCGGCCGATGTATGACTTTTCAACCGAATTTCATAAACTTTGGTCCATTAGTTTTGTAGTAAAGCTCTGAATGACGTAAGGCGGACGGAAGGATTTTTTTTTTTTTTTTTTTTTTTTTTTTTTTTTTTTCGTTTTTTTCTTCTTTCGGTTTTTAGATTCAATGCATCTTGAGAAAAAAAAAAATTTTTTCTTTTCCTTTTTTTCTCGGTTGATTACGAAGGTTCATCATTGAAAATAATAATCCAAAAGTTCCAGTCATGCAGCAAGATTGTATGAGCGAATTTTAGTAAACTAGGTTCTACTTATTGTACATTGTTTTGGAATTTGAGCTTTTTGGGTGCAAAAGAAGTTTTAAGTATAATTTTATGGCAAAATCGTATTCTAAATAATAATCGGCCATTCCAAAAGAGATTGTGGATTTTTAGTCCTTTTTTGTTTTGCAGTTTTTATCAATTTTTGTTTTTTTAATCAAATGTTAATGAAATTTAAATAAAGTTTTTAGTATTATTTTGTACATCAATTTTTCAACGAGTAATTGTATAGTTATTAAACTTTATTTCAGCAATAACCATTATTCAGCTTTATTTGATTTAATCAGCGAAATTAGGAATCAGCGTGAGATATTCTCAACAAGAATCCATTCAAATCGAACTTTTGCCAAATCTGGCCTTACACTCGCTGTACGGTGCTATAAAGACCTGATTATTGTCCATTTTCGAATCCCTATCTTGGACTGTAGTGACAAAATATTTTATAGATAAGATAGGGCCCCCCTCGCTTCGTAGTCGCGAAGTAAACAAACGGAACTTTAACGAGGCTGTCAAGGAAGGCAAATTATGAAGAGTCGCCCTCGCCGCAGCTTGGGAGCGAGCGTCCACGCAAATCAATATCAGGCGGGTAACGCAAACCTGCCGCCCCATTGACGAATATTCCGTACTCAAATTATTTTCCGTCATTTCAACTCACATTCTCAATTTAACATCTGATTTTGAAAAAGTTCCAGTCATGCAGCATGATATTTTGAGCGAATTTTCTTTAAATAGGTAACGGATTATACAGGGTGTTCACACTTAAGATTGTTAACCTCCTAGGGATCGATTCTACAACTAATTTCCAACCAAAATTTCCTCATTGAAATTTTTTAAACCCTTGATTTTTGGAGTTTTTTCACTTTTAAGTTTTTTTTCTCGTGTTTCCGACCTTTCATCACTAAAATGGCCTTATCTCCCCTAACTTACAATGTAAACTTAAAAATGGATATATCGTTGGAAAGAACATTAAATTTCCCATCTCCCTTCTTTTTACAGTAGGTCACGTGGGCGAAAAGATGGACTCAACACGAGAATTTCTCCTTTTTTAAAATTAATGTTTTTAAGGTGCATTAAATATTGAAACAAAATGGTGCAAAACGGTACGCGTTGCAGAAAAAACTTGCACGAAATCTCAGCTTCCCATCGGTATAATCAATTTTACTTTTACTTTGCTAATTGGGGGAGAAAAGTTGTTTGTATGTTGAAAAATAGGTTTCTCCATGAAATCGAGAGTTTTCGTGAAAAATTACTAAGTAAGAAAATTTGAGTTTGGGGCAGGTTACTTCGTATTTCTTCACGCCCAATCGAATCTTTTCAAACATCACAATGAAAGAAAGAATTTCCTATTTCATCTGGTATTTTGAAATCGATATTTAAAAAAAAGATTTTTGAGCCCAAGAGGATCACATTGTATAAAAATTAGATTATTGATACCATTCGCCACTACGCAGGAGTAAATTTTACTGAATATATCGGAACATAAACGACCCATATTCCTGAATCTCATCGGCTCAGACTTTTGAGGTTGAATAATAGAACTGGGCGCCTAAAATGATCCCGACGCGTGAAGTTGTAATCAAACTTTACATAAACATCAATTCACATCGAGAGGAATTTTGTTAGTCTGAGCGGAGTGGCAGAGACGTTCAAACAGGGAAAACACAAACTCGGGTAAATGATCACCGAGACGCAAATCTACTCAAGTGTTTCGATAAAGATTGTGTACCACTACTAGTGCCGTACCGAGAGGAAAATGGGGGGTGGGGTGAACCTCGTGATTTTTCCAACTCCTCAGAGTGAAGATTCCCGCTAAATGGCAGTAATTTTTATCATTTATTAATGATTAACAGGAAATTTTCATTTTTTCCCCGACCATGACGTCACGGCGAAAATATTGATTTTATATTGATTTTCATGTACAACCAATGCGTTAAGCCCGCCGCAAATTGAACCCAGCACACGCACAGCCCACGTCCGACCCACGCGTGGGTAGGAATGTGAATCACAGTTTTGCATTAGGTACCGCATATTGAACCCAGCCCACGGCTATCCCACTCAGTTGCTCTCCACGCGTGGGTCCGTTTGTATGTGCCGCACAGTTTTCGTGGGTCGTGGGTGCATTGTTTCCTATCCAAAAAAGGATGAGAAGTTAATTGAAATTGTCAGGGACCATCCTGTGCTGTACGACACATCAAAGCTCATTTATTACGCTGTTATATATTGCTAAGTAACCATAATGAACTAATAGTGTGTAAAATTAATCATTATTACCCAAATGATCTGATTGTAGAACCGTAGGTCTACTGTCTGTTTTTTTTCGTACTGAAATTTACGCATTCAGAAATAATGAAAAATCAATTTATGGTCAAGAAAATTGCTTAACCATAATTATATCATTTATTCACTTATTAAAATTAAGGAAACTTCCGGGTCATATTTATATTTTGTGAGTTCAAAGGTAAAAGGGTCCGTGCTGTGCTGGTGTCTATGAAATTGCGTTGTTTGTGCACACTGGCGCACGTAGCGCTATCATCGGTAAGAGTAACTACCTACCATGTAGAATACATAGAGAGGTACTAACCTACAATCTTAGAAGGTACTTACCTAGTAGGAAAATTATGAAAAATAGCTTCTGTTCTACCTTCAGTTGTTATCAAAAACTTGCCTAGTTCTTTCATTCAGGAAGTGATAGTAACATCGGCATCAATTTCGATCGACTCTTAATAGTAATTAAGGGCTGAAATGTTGAAAAATTGGGATCTCCAAAACTTTCGTTTTGTGGGGGGGGGGGGGGGGTCTCATTTATAGACATCAACCCAAAGAATCGGATGAAACCAATCGGGTCATAGTACGTACGTTCGTTTGCTCTCCCCAAGGGCTATAACATTGTCAGGAAAAAATCAACAACATGGGAGAAAACCTTAACTGTGGAACATATCCAATATCGCCTTGTAACTACGAAACTCGTATCAGCTGATATACTCGTAATTCCAATGGAATCTTCACCACGAAACCGGGTTTATGATCACTTTTGTCAACTGTAGATGGCCTTCTGAAGCGTAGGTAGGGGATTAATTTTAAATGATTCATTAATTTTCAGTTGGAGGGTCAGCTCATGTTAAATTCTAGGAAAGTGTAGGGTGTGTTATTTAATTTAATTATTTTCTCTTCGGTAGGCGTCTACACCTATGCAGGTATACTTAGATACCTAATGTATAATAGATAAGGGCTATCCAATACAGATATAACAAACCTTTGTGTAAAAATTAGCAAATTTTTGAAGAAAAAATATAAATAAAAAAACATGAGGTCCCCGTCGCCGCGTCAGCCATTGAGATTAAGGAAGTTGCAGAAGGAGGAGGAGGAGGAGTGGGGGGGGGGGGGGGGCTGAAAGGATGTGCCTCTATAAAATAACCACCAGTTGAGGCGAGGTGGAGGCGCGCCTAGAGATGCGGGTGGTGGAAACACGGAGTACTCCTGTCGAGATGACCAACTCGAGTAACTCCCTGACACTTTTCCCGCACCACGACACAGTATGTCCTTGATGTTATTAGTCGCCACATCCTTTAGTTCAGATATCGCTTGCTGTAGTGCATTTCTGTCATACTTAGTTTACTTACCTACTCATAGCCCGCCAGGTCTGCTCCATATCACGCTGCCACTGACAAACAAAACATCCAGGATTATGGTAGACAAGGCTCTGGTCATGGAAGTACTTATTCATGCGAAATATTTGAGCCAGCATAGAAAGACGGGGCATGATGAATCCACCCAAGAAGTCCACTGTAGAGAACTTTGCATTCATCATTGAATCTTGGGGTACGTATAAGGAATAAAAGGAACCTTTAATCTTATGACGAAGGTGTCATCCTTATATCCATCATTGTGAATACAGGAGAACTTGAAGATAATGAATAGAGGCAATTTATTTTTATTTCATTTTATTTATATTTATTTGCTCTTCACAACTGACAAAAAATTGTGTCGGGCTGTCGCAGGTCAAGAAAGTGTGCCGCTCTGTGCTACTTTGTTGTAACTAGTTGGGTGGTTTTTGCCTCCAATGTTACCTACCTGCTACCTAGCTGAAATCCCCCGTATTAAATAAATAAATGTACTCGTATATACCAGTGTCCTGCGTGGAAGAGCTATTTAATACAGAAATAATAAACCTGTGTGTGATTATTTCAGTCTTTAAGATTTCAAAAGATGTAAAACGAACGTGAAACTCATTATAGGCGCTATGTAGACCTACGAATCACGCGACTACACATTTCTCCGCTCCAATTTCATCGGGTTGTGAAACCGGCGGGGTAGGAGCCGTAACGCGAAGGAGTTTCGGGGAAAATTGAAGGTCCGCCGGCCCTCTGCCGTTTTTCGCTGTTTTCTTTCTTAGCTAAGCGGGTTACACAGCTCCGGCGGAATAAATCGTGTCGAAGTGTATGGCGCCGCGGGGAGAACTGTATCGACCGGCGCCCTTGCACGCAGCCCCTTTTTCGCATGACCGGCAAAAATTATGGAGAGAAAACGGTTATATGTTGACTGTCGTTTGTCTCAAACGGCTCACTGCGAAGTGCATGCATATTCAAGGAGGGTGAGGTCACAAAAAGAATCAATATTTTGGGGGAAATACTAATAAAGACTATGGCACACTTTCACCAGAAAATTATTTAACGGATAAATAGCTTCTTAGGTCGTACCCGACTCTTAGATGAGTATATAGGATGTTCCGCATAAGGTGATCAGTACTTCAAGAATCAATTTGAGAGCTCATTTCCGATCAAAAGTTCTTCATAGATTTTTTTTTTTTTTTTTTTTTTAATGCTTAGCTTTCGAGTAATTTAATATTTAAGATTTATTCTGTGTTTTCGACCTGAAAAAGCCCACTGAAAAGCAAATTTTCCCAAATGAGGTAACCTTGAGTTTTTTCAATCGGGAATTAACCTATGAAATCCCATGTTTTTCAAGACACAGGAACTGCAAAAACTTTGCCAAAATTTCACCTTTTCAACAGTGTAGTCAATTTTTCCTTTACTTTTTTAATTAGGTAAGGAAACTATGTTTTAATGTTGAAAAACATCGTTTTTTCACGGAAATCACGTGTTTTCTTGAGAATTTTCAAGAGGACCCCCGGTTACCTCTATTTTACATACTTCAAATGAAATTAGTCAAACACAGAATGACTCAGATTTCACGGTGTATCTTATCACTATATGTCAAGTTGTTTTATTTATTTATCCCCAGGGCAACGACTCACCTCAGCTCAATGAAATCATCAGAAATTAACAAGCCGTTGCAATCATGTTAACAATATCAATTATTGAGAATGATTACCTGTGTGTAAACAATTATTCAAATAACTATGCTCATAACTCAGCTTGTTAGCCACGCACTTCGCAGTAGTTAACATAATATGGTTGGATGAATTGAGAGCTTTCGAACGAATGGTCAACGAATTTTGTCGGATGAAAACTGACGGAGTACCATTTCCCTAGCAACGACTCAGTTGTAAGCGGAAATCATCAGAAATTGTTTCGTTACACTTAAGCGTTTCGTTTTTGGTTGGAGATGCCGAACTAAAACACATTCTTTGTTAATTCGAGTATAAGGTCGGTTTCTACGTATTTTTATCCGCTGAATCGAATGGTAACACTTGCATATCTCTCCAACCCCGTCATATCCCAGTTTTACACTCTAACTCACAAATTCGAGTTCATTTGGTATGATAAAATTCATGTGTTTTTAGGGGTTAAACTACTTAGCTGAAGTGTAAAACTCAGTTAACACGGGGTTGCGGGGATATGCAAGTGTTTGCATTCGATTCAGCGTAAAACAATACGTTGAAATCGACCCCAAACATTTTCATAGAAGGTCACTTTTCGAGAAAGCCCTCAATTTAGGTGGAAAAAAACGAAGTTTTTCAACATTAAAACGTAGTTTCCTCCCGTAAGCAGCAAAGAAGACTAAAACTGATTACACCATTTAAAAGGTGAGATTTTGTTGCAGTTTTTACCGTACCTGCGTCTTGAAAAAGTATTGGTTCTTATAGTTCAATTCCCGATTGAAAAAACTCAAGATTTACCAAATAAGGTAAAATTTTCTTTTCAGAGGGATTTTTAATGTCTCAAACCTTATTCATAGTAAAGCTCAGGCACTTATCAAAAAGAAAATTTAATGTTATTTTCAACGGTATTCTCAGATTTAAATTTACTTGGCAAGTTAAGGGGGTTATAATCGTTTTAGTGATAGAAGTTCGAAAACACGGAAAAAAATTATAAAATTAAATTACTCAAAAACTAAGCGTTTAAGAACAAATCGATCAGAAACGAGCTCTAGAATTGACCCCTGAAGTACTTACCACCTAATGTGGGACATAGGTTGTTGAAAGGGGGGAAATCTAAGCTTCTTCCAGTTTATGAAAATTTGTTTGTTTTTTTATTTTATTTATTTTAATATTTTTATATTTTTCAGAACAGCATACCTTCAACTCAACAACAACCAATCCACAATCATTCCTTGCCTTACGCGAAATGGGTGGCAGAATAAATTAAAGTTCCAGTCATGCAGCATGATCGTATGAGCGAATTTTCGTAAATTATCGTATTTTATAATGTTAAATTGTTTTGAAATTTGAGCTTTTTGAGTGTAAGGAAATTGTTAACTATTAATTTTATAGGGAAAAACGTATTCTAAATAATAATCTCCTATTCAAATTGAGGTCTTGAATTTTTAGCTTTCTTGCAGTTTTTATCAATTTTTTATAAAATTTAAATGATTTTTAATTAAATTGTTCAGCATAATTTTGTAAGTGAATTTTTGAATGTTCTATTCTATAGTTAATAAACATTATTTGAGCAATGTTCAGCCATAAAATATAAATTTAACGATTTTTAGCCATTTTTGGTGAATTGTACGTTTTGATTTGTCCAATAATTTAATGTGCTCGAAAAGTGCTGGCCAACAAACTCATCCTTTCGTTAGGAAAGCTTGATTTTTTGGCGCAAGAACGGAATTTTTATCTCAATCCTAAGGAAAGTTATCGTCTGGAATGACACCAAAAAAAAATTTATATATATATATATATATATATATATATATATGTGTGTGTGTGTGTGTGTGTGTGTGTGTGTGTGTGTGTGTGTGTGTGTGTGTGTGTGTGTGTGTGTGTGTGTGTGTGTGTGTATGTGTGTGTGTGTGTGTGTGTGTGTGTGTGTGTGTGTGTGTGTGTGTGTGTATGAAAAATCTTTAAACTCTAGGATTTGTTGCAGAATGCCTCAAAACGGATTTCAATGAAGAAATTTTTCCAAAATTTTTCGAGCCATTGCAATAGCTTCATTTTCTACGAAAATTCGCTAAAATATTTTCGAGCCTTATAAACACGTGAAAATACGAACAGACCACTATTTTCCAAACTAAAAGATTTCGCACCAAAAGAACAACGTTCAGTCTTGGTCTACCAGATCCCTTGTGGTAGTGGTGGGTGTGGGAAAGTGTATGTGTGGGAAACGTCTCAGTTCGTTCGGCGTCGCATTTCAAAACATGAATCGGATCTACGACCAAAAGATATGGAAAAAGCGTTGGGTGCCCATTGCAGATCTTTAGGACATAATATGAACTTCGGCAATTTCAAATTCGTAGGAAGAGAATATATTTGCAAAAAGAATATTTTTAGAAATGGTTTAAAAAAACATGCAATTCAATTTACTTCCAAAAAGACACTCAAAACTTGAGCAAAATTTACTCATGTTTGATTGAGGGACTCAAAATTTATAATTACCGTAACTAGCAAACTAGGTAAAATATTCGGAAAACCATTGTTACCTACATAAACGTAATCAATTTTAAATTTGATTTTCATAAACTGATCTTTGAATTTGATTTATTATCACAAAAAGAAAACAATAAGTTGAATATTTTTACTGTCTTGAACATAATTTTTGTCTCCCTGAAGAAGTTCCTGGGGAGAAACGTTGGAGATTAATAAAAAACCAATTCAAGTACAGAAGGGACAAAAGGGTGTTATTGAATACATTCTGGTTTCCGCCAGCAACACGAGCTCTTAGTCTTTCATAATGACCGTGAGATCGTGACATGATTCCTATGACTCATGGGGAACGTTTATTGCTCATACACCAGGTATGGGTCAATATCCGCAGCTTTAACATTTATCATATATATATATAAATATGTGTGCATTGTGTGTGTTTCCCGTCTTCCTAGTTTGCTGCAGCGTTGCATGATTCACAGGAGGGTCAAAAATTCTGACACAGCTTTCAACCCTCTAATTCCTCTTAATGGGTGTAATGCCGCAAGTTCCTTCGGTTACAGATATTTTCATGTCGTCTGGACGGGTACGTTAGAGGTAGTCATGGGAGAGTGGATATCATTTGCCGGGCTTGTCGAGGGGGAAAATGAAAATGAGGTACTCGACCTTTGTACATGGGTAGTTTTCCAAAATAAAACACGGAATCGAACCCGAGGGGAGAGCCAGAGTTAGGGAAGGGTTTGGGCCCATTGAAAAGGGTAGCCCACGAAGTGGGAGAAATATTTTAAAGTCCTCGCTCTGGCCCTCAGAGCGGTCACACTTATACCAACTACTGGCTTCTCTCTTATCAACCTCATACCTTAGTTTACACATAGCTTACTCCTATCTCAGTGTTTTATACCCGACTTTTCCATTCTTCAGTTTATTATTTCTCTTAGATCCTTCAAATCCTTGTTTATTTGCTACGGGTCTAAGCGATCCGGCCCTTGGTAAAGCTATGGGCTGCGAGGTCTGGCTATTAATCAGTGCAACGGCAACACCACCATTAGTTAGTACAATAGTTAGTACAATTAGATCTACAGTATTATCTTCTTTTAGGTAGGAGGCTACGTTACTCAGAGGTTAATAATTGCCATAGAAATGACCACCGGAAAACTGTATCTGAGCTAAAAATAGTGATAGCGTATAGCATCATGGTCATAGCCACGACTTTGTCAAGGCGCAGGGTGAGATGCTGGTAATAGTGTCATGGAGTTGCTCATTATCGGAAATTTCGGCAAGAGTGCTTTGAGGTATCATCACGCGTGTACTTCGAGACTTGACTGGTGGTCATTTATCTGGACACTTCCATACATCCATTCTCTAACTTTGTTGCCCTCCTCAACTTCCTTGATCCCTAGGGCCAGCATCCGGTAATCCTGGGCGTCCTCCCCACAATTATATAATGCGTAAAACTGAAAAAATTCGCTAATTTGGCCATATTCCATGAATGAAACCTTTATGATTCAGAATCAGGAAGCAAACCAATCAGAAATCTTAGGTCTTGAGAATAAAATTGATTTATCATGGTTATTTCATTTATTTATTATTATATTATATTATCTATTTATCATTTTATCTGTTTATTTTTTTAAATTCTATTTTAAATATTGGATCATATTTGAACATGTTATTCGGGTTGATTGTCTTGAATCAGTTGACGTTAAAAACCTCCATACAGAGCTTGCGTATATTTGTTGTGAGCGATCCTGATTCAATTGAAAGACAACGTTTGTTGCATGCAATATTTTTCTATCTGACATCACTCTTGTAAAGTTTTTACGGCTCAATTCGGCAACCAACTCCAGAGTGAATTTATTGGGAATCGGAACGTGATTTATGTAGCACGGAAGGTGGCTGGTAGCGGAGAGCGTGATGCCACCTTTAGAAAATAGGTTTTTTTCTTTACTCAATTTATCAATCGAAAATGAAATACGAACAACTGGGTCGTGATGTAGTGTGAAAAAATAATCTTCGTGAATGGAAACTCGAAAATGATAGTCTTCCTCTTTCAGTATAATAATGAAATCGCATTTATTGTACCTACTAACGTAGCTTGTATATGCTTGTAGACTTAGAGTGGCGGAAAGTGGAATAATTGGTCTCAAAATCAACTTCGCCGAAACTAAGTTTATAGTTGTCTCACGAGGCGATGTTGATGGTGGCAGTGTTAAGTTTGTCGACGTGTGCTTGAAGCAAGTTCGAAACTTTTAAGTCGAAATTAGTTTGTGAATAGAGCAATCTAGCTCAACGTGTGTCCACATGGAAGACGTATATTTTGTGATAAGCACCTTATACCCAGGGTTGCCAGGTGTCCAGTTTCGGCCCGTATACTGTCCAGTTTTTCAACAAGCTGTCCTGGCGAAAATCGCTCTGAAAGCAAAATATCCTGTTTCCGAACGTCATATTTCCAGGTGTTGAAGGTCTTATCCTATGGTTGCTATCCTACAAAATCAGCCGTGATTTCTAGAAGAATTTTGTAGTACGAGTATATTAGTAGTATTATACGGAGGTATATAATATTGAAATGACGGAGATTATCTCTAGTACTTCTAGACTTAATATCGTGATTTTTTACGCAAAAATTCATACTTATGGGCTATTTATTAATTCAAATGTTTTCTGCCTATCTGGTGTGTAACCTACATAAATAGTATTTTATAAAATAATTGTTTATTTCACTTTATCTATCGCATTATTTAAACTCTCACTGCATTCTCCTTCACTGTGAATCTCAAAGAACCAATAAAACCAAAAAGTAATCATTTACATATGTTTATCGTTTAATTAGATACACGCACTCAGAACCAAACATTAATGTCAACCTCTGTATGTTCTTTTAACTCAATTTGGCTATGAAGTTGAAATCGTTTAATTTGCGAGCCTTTAGTGGTTTCCAAATGATTTTTAGCGATTATTATATTTTCAGTTATTCTTCAATATTCTGAATGTAAGTGATACGTACTGCTATTATCATAAAGGGGATTCATAAAGGAGTACCTACGTGTTGAAATTATAGACAAAGAAACATCACATAGCTCAAGACGTCACATACAATTTGGACAAAAATGACTTAATGTTAAGAAATTGTTATTTAGCGAACATAATAGAAAATGCACATCAGATATTCAATTTATATCAACTATCAATCATATGCTTATCAATTATTATGCTGCATGTATTGAACTTATTACTGTCTAATTTTTTTTACATGGGTATGACTCATGGCTAGGGGTTCATTCCAAAATTCGCGTGTTACGAAAAATGTGACGTAATTTGGCTCAACTCCCGTGGTGGTAGAGACTTGAAATTCAGCATGCAGGCTCCTTAGGACTTACACTTTAGGCAAAATATGGCCCGGGATCGGCTGAGTGGCTTCTAAAGTTAATTTTTATGCCAATTTCTATAGTAATCAACAGTAAATCATAGTAAAGGGTTGGGAAGAAGAAACGAAATGCTGAGCTGAATTAACAATATCGTGTAAGACAGAAGTTGAAATGGTGGGCTCTTTGAAGATCAGCTAAATGAGGTAAATGCTTTCCTGTTCACCCAAGGACGTTGAAAATTGATAGGAAGACTTTCTAGGTCATTAACACACTATTTAAATCATGGGCTCTTTCCTAACAGTCGAGTGAGCTAAATTATCTCCTGTTCACCCTAGGAAGTCGAAAATTGATAGGAAGACTCTATGGGGCGATAAGAGACGATTGAAATTATGAGCTCTTTCCTGATCAGTTGAGTGAGCTAAATTATCTCCTGCTCACTCTAGGAAGCTGAAATTTGATAGGGAGACTCTTTGAGACATTTGTCACTGAAGTTTCTTTTTTCCCCGACTAAAATCATCTATCGCTTCACGCAAATTACTTAATGTCTCCCTTAATTTTAGTTTCATATCACTTGTTTTTATTTTTATAGTTTTTAACACTGTCATCCCGACTTTTTCTTCTTTTTCTTTTCCTTATACCACCTGGTAACACCCCGAACCCACCTGATACTACCAACTGACGCCTAAGGATACTATTGATATATTAAGATCGGGTTGACTATGCAACCATGTTATGTATATGGAAGGTATGTAACAGACCAGACACCGAGGCAGGCGTTGTCATGAATTCAGAATAATAAAGACACTATAATAAAGTGTCCGGGGTTATTAGCTCAACGAGAAGGTAGGTAGGTACTAGAGCGTCGATGAATATCTATTGTAGGGCACAGCGGTTCGCCTCTAGCCCGGAGGCCTTGGTAAGTTCAAACAAGTTGAACAAGGGATGGCCATCATAGCCCTTCGCACAAAAGCAATATTACACCACCTCTAATATCGGAAATCTAGATCACCCTTATGTCCTGTAAATCTAAACTAGTGTTCGACGAGTAGGACCAAAACATAAATCATTAAACTCGTTCATTCTTTGGTATTTCAGATTGATAGACGCCGTCCTTTACCTAAACACCTCCGTCTTATCTGGGTAATACAGCATTAACGTAGCATGGGGCCTTGAACCAGGAGTAGCTCACATATTGACGAAATCTAAAGTTCGAGTAATGCATCAAAAAAATAAATCCGTAAATAATCGTCAATTATCGTATTGTATAATGTTAAATTATTTTGAAATGTAAGCCTTTTAAATGAAAAGAAATTGTTAACTAATGATTCCATGGCAAAAAAACATATCCTAAATAGGTATTAATCTGCTATCCAAAAAGAGATTTTGGATTTCTAACATTTTTGCAGTTTTTAGCGATTTTTTAGCAGTTTTTAATTAAATTTAAGTACATTTTTCACCATAACTTGGTACATGAATTTTTTAATGTTCCATTTCATAGATAATATTATAGGCTTTATTAGAGCCATATACTGTTAAAAATAAATTTAAAAATTTTTAGACGTTTTTAGTATTTTTAGTGGTTTTTTTTTCAGATTTTTTCAGTACATCTTTGGAATTTGAGCAATTAAAGTACTTGAAAAGTGCTGGCCTACAAGCTTATCCTTCCGTTTTGAAAGCTTGATTTTTTGACGCAATAACTGGATTCTTATCTCAATCCCAAGGAGAGTTACCGTCTGGAATGACACACACACATTTATGTAGGTATATATTATGAAAAGTTCCAGTCACGCAGCATGATCGTATGAGTGAATTAAAAAGAAATGGTTAACTACTAATTTTATGGCCATAAAGCGATTTCTAGATAATATTTGGCAATTAAAAAAAGATTTTAGATCTTTACGTTTTTTGCAGTTTTATAGATTTTTCAGCAAATATTGATGAAATTTAACTGCGATTTTCAGCATAATTTTGTGCAAAAATGTTTGATGCCATAGTTAATCTTGATAATTTTGTATTGACTAAAACTCTGTTAAAAATTATAAATTTAACGATTTTTGGCCGTTTTACCCATTTTTAGTCATTTTTTTTAGTAAATGTTTTAAAATTTGAACAATTTAATGTACTAAAAAATTGCCCTACGAACTTATCCCTTCGTTCGGAAAGCTTGATTTCTTGGAGTATTGAACGGGCTTTTTATTTCAACTCTAAGGAGAGTTATCGTCTGCAATGACACATATATTTACTTATATATATACATATATATGAAAAAGTGCAAACTTCAGTAGTCGTTTCAGAATGCCACAAAACGGATTTCAAGGAAGAAATTTTTCAAAAATTTTGATTTTAAAATTTTTCGAGCCTTTGCGATAGCTTCCTTTTTTACAAAAATTCGCTAAAAGCGTTACACTCCAGGATTCGTTCAAGAATGGCAAAACTGATTTCAATGAAGAAAATTTTCGAAAAACTTGATTTTAAAAATGTTGGGTCCATTGCACCACGAAACCACCACTTCATTTTCCACGAAAATTTGCTAAAAGTTCCAGTCATGCAGCATGAACGTATGAGCAAATTTTCGTAAATTATCGTATTGTATTGAATTTTGCATTGTTTTGAAATTCGTTGAACTGTTTTGAAATTCGAGCACTTTGAGTGCAAAGAAATAACTAACTGCCAACTTTATGGCAACAAAACTCGTTCAAACATATATTCTGCAATTCAAAGAAGATTTGGTTTCATAGATCTTACAGCAATCTTAATGAAATTTTGGTACATTTTTCTGCATAATTTTGTGCGTAAATTTGAAAAATTTATTTTGGCTTTTTAGCAAATTTTTAGTGATTTTTTTTTAGTACATTTTTTATAATTTGACCAATTTAATGAGCTCAAAAAGTGTTGACTAACGAACTCATCCTTTATTTAGAAAGCTTGATTTTTGGGCGCAACAACTTATCTCTATCCTAAGTAGAGTTATCGTCTGTAATGATACATATTTCTTTCGCTTCGATATCGGTTGCCGCAGGTCGTTCCTATCATATTTACTTACTCACACGCACACACATACACACACACACATGTTAAACTCGAGAATTCGTTTCATAATGTATAAAAACGGATTTCAATCACGAAATTTTTCAAAAATTTTGTTTTAAAAATTTTTGGACCCAGTTTTGATAGTTTTTCCAATATTATCTTCGAGTTGCTGTTTTTGGCACGGACGAGGGTTATATTCAGACCCCGAAACCCTACTGTAACATCCTAAATCGGGAAAAACCTTATAACGTCGAACGAGTAAAAAACTCTGTAATGATGGAATTCAATTTCGGTGGTGCTATCGAATGATTGCAAAGTATCGTTTGCTGGAAAGAATTTCACCCAACGAATTCAACACGACCAAAACAGTTTCTCCCCTTTAAACGAAACAGATTTTATTAAGATAAGAACTTTTTTCTGGGGTAACATAAAAATTCAGTCGTAAGCATAATATTTACATATCTGCCGAAGGATGGTTTCGTTGTACACAATTTCATAATAATTCTGTAGGTACTTGTATTTTTCTGGAGGTATTGAAAACATTTTTCCAATCACATAATTAAGAATACACGATAGCGCGAGCAAGAGAAACAAGCGGGTACAGCCATTTTCTATAC